>CM055818.1:52798424-52843617 GCA_029582265.1 Zoroaster sp. YZ-2022 | reverse complement strand
AGCACCCATGTGAGCTGATAATTTGAGAACCGTAATGCATAGAACTGTGAATTTTTTTTCGGAGATTGCTACAACATAAAGGTCCTTGTGAGACAAAAACCAGCAAATTCCAACAAAGTCTTCCTATGAAATAAAGCATCGATTACCTATTTTTCATTTTGCAACCTTTCCCGTGAAACTGCCCCATGACAAATACAGGAAGGAGATTGCTTCAAATAGGTTCCAAACCTTTGGTTGGTGTGCACTGAACCGTGACATTCCAAAAGGTGGCTTAAAATAAGCAGCTTGATCAGTGGAAAACTTTAAATGTACATTTGTACATATCAATTGGTAAACCCTCCTAAAAAATTCATTTCAAGTGACTTGCGTTTGTTTTTTTGAGTAGTATAAAAGAGATAAGGTACCACACAAAAACTAAACTAGATAAAATGTGGCCCTTGAACACGAGTACAAAAAATAGACAAATTTTGACCATTTCTTTCATGAAAAAGGTATTTATTGATGGCAATAACAGTGAGGACCTGGTCTTCAATGCGTGGTAATGACCGGGTTGGTGGCTGGCCAGCCACCAACTAGCCTAATTAACTCTGCATGGTGGGAAAACAATGTAGTAAGGTTTGCGATAACGCTATGTAATGATCTCTTTACATGTGTTGGACGTTTCAATCGGTATGCATTGTTTAACCACCGGTTCTTACAGAACTACCACAATTTATGAAGAGATCATTACATAGTGCTACCGCAAACCTTACTAGAAAGTTTAATAAAATAATACATGTTGGCTGGAATATTTGCAAGAAGGAGAAGCAAATACATCACATTTTTTACCATTTTAAAGAAATGATAACTTGGGTCTCTTGGTGCTATCATATAAATGGGTCTTACAATTCAAAAACATAGCTTTGCTTACTTATCATCAAAAAATATTTAAAAAATAAATCGGCGCCTTTGAATGGGTATCCAGATACTGTGCGCCTTATAAATGCTCTGTTATTATTATTAGGTGTTCGAGCTAGCAGCGCGAAGACCTATTGTTATTGTTCGTTTTTTTTTTTTTTTCTTCTCCTTCTTCTTCTTGTCGCCATAGATTGTCCAGAAAAAAACACATACTTGCAAACTTCACATGAACTTGAAACTTGGCATGTACTTAGAACTTAACAAGTAGATGAAAAATTGAGTTGTGACGTCATGATGATGTCATCGGATATCGAATTACGATAAATCAAAGTTTAATATTTCAAAAAATCATATCTCATTAACCACAAAAGATATCTTCACAATCGTTACATCATCTTAAAGATCTTCAACTGTGTGACATTTCGTGCACAGACATGACCCCAATCTGACCTCTCCTTCCGGTCGAAACCGGAAGTTAAAGTTTTCAAAAATTCATATCTCATGAACGACAGAATATATTTTTACAATCTTTAAATCATCTTGAAGATCTATAATTATATTACATTTCATACACAGACATGACCCCATCTGACCTCTATTTCCGGTCAAAAACGGACGTTTACGTGAAAGAATATTCGGCAATACTGTTCCGCATGTTATGCTGTACAGCCCATTTCGCGCGCAAACGGCCTTTCCACCACACATCGTTTGTGCACACATATCGTTTGTGCACACATACAGCACGTGGCAGTAGTCTTAAGTCGGGTCGCACACCGAACTGAATTACATGTGTACATGTAGCAGTATAATAGTCTCTTGTCAAGTCGCACGCGGCACCACGGATGGGAGTTTTAATATGAAACTTGTCTGAAGAGAAATCCATACATGTATTTGCAACGTTACTTGGCATGTACTTAGAACTTAACAAGTAGATAAAACATGAATTGTGACGTCATGATGAGGTCATCAGATATTGAATTACGATAAATCAAAGTTTAATATTTAAAAAAAATCATATCTCAACAACCACAAGAGGTAAATTCACAATTTTTGCACCACTGTATAGATCGTTAATTGTCAAAAAATATTTACTAAAAGGTAAGCCCTATTTGACCTTTACTTCCTGTTCAAACCGGAAGTCAAAGTTTAATATTTACAAAAATCATATCTCAACAACCACAAGAGGTAAATTCACAATTTTTGCACTATTGTACAGATAGCTAATTGTAAAAAATTCACAAAAAGGTGACCCCAATTTGACCTTTACTTCCTGTCCAAACCGGAAGTCAAAGTTTAATATTAACAAAATAATATCTCAACAGCCGCATAAGGTAAATTCACAATCTTTGCACAATTGTACAGATCGTTAATTGTCAAAAAATATTTACAAAAAGGTGACCCCACTTTGACCTTTACTTCCTGTCCAAACCGGAAGTAAAAAGTTTGATATTAAAAAAAATCATATCTCAACAACCGCAAGAGGTAAATTAACAATTTTTGCACCATTGTACAGATCGTTAATTGTCGAAAAATATTTACAAAAAGGTGACCCCAATTTGACCTTTACTTCCTGTCCAAGCCGGAAGTCAAAGTTTAATATTAAAAATAGCATATCTCAACAACCGCAAGAGGTAAATTCTAAATTTTTGCACCATTGTACAGATCGTTATTTGTCAACAAATTTTTACAAAAAGTTGACCCCAATTTCACCTTTACTTCCTGTCCAAACCGGAAGTTGAAAAAAAGAAATATTCTAGATCCAATGTATTAGGCAATTTCGACATAGTTTCTGTGCATGAAATCATTGACATGTGACATTTTCAAATATATCACTGATGACGTCATCACACATGACAACGCCATTGTGAATTGTTGTATTGTATTCAAATAAACCTTTTTTGCAACACATTCTAATACAAAATGTATAGGTATTTTGAAGATGAAATTGATATTGTCATGATAACAGACGTCATACATTTTCAAAAATTTGATGACATCATCAACTGCTCACTTTATTAAACCGAAAGTAAACTCGAACACCTAGTGTTTGTAATCAAACAAACACTAAATCTCTAGTTATTATTATTATCAGCAGCAGGGTGTGGGTTCGAGCCCCGGTCGTGACACTTGTGTCCTTGAGCAAGGTACTTAACCATAATTGCTTCGTCCTTCGGATGGGACGTAAAGCCGTAGGTCCCGTGTGTTGTATAATGCACGTAAAAGTGGATTGTCGTGCGGTCTAGTGCACTGAACTCAAGTTCTGGTGTTGCCAGCAGCAGAGTGTGGGTTCGAGCCCCGGCCGTGACACCTGTGTCCTTGAGCAAGACACTTAACCATAATTGCTTCTCTCCACCCAGGGGTTAAATGGGTACCTGTGAAGGCAGAGATGGTTTGCTCTATATGCGCTAGAAATGGCAGCAATTGAGCTGTATACTCCCCAGGGAGCTGAGATGGTTTCAGGAATGATTTATGAGCCTTATGAGCCTTATGAGCAGGGATAATAATATAATGCGCCTTGAGCGCCACTTAGTTGGTGGATACGTGCGCTTTATAAATCTATACATTATTATTATTATTATTATCCTCATCGATTCTATGTACATGTACAGGTAATTGTATATGGGTCATTCCATCAGGTTGGGATACAGTGTGTTGCATTATCCATATCTTAAAAAGTATCATTACATATGATTCAGTTTTTTAATGTAACATCCATATTTGGGTGTAGAATATTTTGGAAGGTTTTAAATCATGTAAATTATTTTTAAACAAAAATATGAGAAAAAAAAAGTGTCATTTGGACGTAACAATGACACCGTGTCAATGTTACGTCCACATTTCCTTTTTGTATATACTTTCTGCAAACTTTCGTGAGAAATGTCAGTAAGTTTTGTAGCCGTTTTGTACACTAATGTAACTCGTTTCAACATCTTCAATCTCGGGGTTGTTTTAAACTTGTGCGTGAAGCAATGAGCAACTCTCATAACTGTGGGATCGAGTGTGGAAATATTGTCAAGAAGACAACGCATGTGCAATAACTGTGGTTGTAAATATTCAGACGACTGTTTAATTTATGTACAATCTGTCAATTCAAGGCAGCACGGATGTACCTTGAGTTGACAGGTCGTACATGATACATTCGTCTGAACATTTACAACCACAGTTATTGCACATGTGCTGTCCTGTTGACAATATTTCCACACTCGATCCCACAATCATGACAGTTGTTCATTGCTTTACGTACAAGTTTAAAACAACCCCTAAATTCATTTGTAATCTTGCTGTTGGCAATGGCAGTTAGGCTACCATGATTACTGTTGTAGTAGTGCTAACCTCTTTGTTAACCTTAAGGAGTGTGCAAAATCATATTAAAATTTGAGGATTTGGGACTGTTACGGTTAATGTTACTAATATTCAATAAACCATACACTCGCGCACGGGTACCAATGTTACACACTTTGTTTTGAGCATGTACTGAATCAACCCTCAGCTCAAGTTAACTTGGACATGGTACAGCTTTTGTCATTTCCATTTACATTGTGGGTTCGAATCCCGGCCACGGCATGATGTCCTTGAGCAAGACACTTTACCATAATTGCTTTGTCCTTCGGATGGGACATTAAGCTGTAGGTCCCGTGTGTTTTGAATGCACGTAAAAGAATTATCCAGGGACTTATCGTGGAAGAGTAGGGGCTTGCCCCGGTGTTTCTGGTAGTGCTGAGAGGAGTTGCGACCCCAGCCCTTATTAGCATTGTAAAGCTCTAAATGAGCTCGACTGCGGTCGTCCGAATAATTTACATTACAAGGAGATACACTGTACAGAAAAACTAGTTGTTCTGAAGGTGGTAAGATAAAGAATATAATCATCCTGAGAAATTACACCTTTTGAAGTGCTTCCTGTTATGCTTTTCTCACAAATGTAAACAGCTAGAGGCCAACAGGTATCTTTTTTTTAGGTCAGTTTATTTGTTATGTTTGGATTCAACGTAAAATACACTGTTATCATAACTTGTGAACATTTCATAACAATATGTGCTCCTGAAAAATAACCAGAATGGCAACAAACATTTTTCTTCCTTCTAATTTACATGCTTTAGCAGAACAGTTTAATGATTGATACTTGTACTGCATAACTTTTGTATCAAAACTTCTGGATAAATATAATGTTTCAAAGTCTCTTTAGCCATTATTTGTATGACTAACATTAGAGCCACAATACGGTACTTGCTTGCTGATTTTGTCCCCTTTTGTGAATTGTAATAATTGTGTCAGTGTCCCTCACAAGTTCTGAACAAAGCACCGGTGGAATCGAACCACCCACAACTGGACTATTGGATTTAAGTACTGGTTCTTAACCAAGAGAACTGTGTGTCAACCTGAGGTGCTTTTTGTTAACAAAGTGAGTAGCACAACACAATATAAAAACTCAATAAAATAATAGTTATTAATACCGTATTAATACCGTAATTACCGTAGAAACTCAACAAAAAAATTGGGACTGCAACTTAATACAAGCATAAATGTACCGTTAGGCGTTTAATGTCAATTACATCGCCGCAGATATTGCGGTGATACGAACAGGACCCAACCAATAATACCAAAGACTAGCAAATAGCATGGTGCTCATCGTGCACTGCTACATGTAGGTGGTCTGCACCGGACTACCCTTTCTTTCTGTTGTGGTACTCTGGGTGCCAGCCTGTTTTCGCGGGCGCTGCATGCATGGTGAGTACAGGCAATGCGGTGATCGTGCACGCGCGCATGTGTGCAATCGTACGTCACTTCACGATCAGTCAATAAACATTCGGAAATGAAAAACTGGGGCGGTGCGGCAAGTACGTACGTACAAGTGGTGCGACAAAGTCTCCCCAAATTCCACAATTTCTAAACAGTCAGGGCCGCAGCCAGCATGGGGCAGACGAGGCGTTTGCCGCGTCTGGAATTTCCCCAGATTTATTTTATTTTTCCCATGACACTGATGTCATCATTTGCATTGATTTCTTTAAAAAATCTCAGGAATTTTATCGTTTTGAGACATGGAAAAAGGTGCCTGAAAATGGCTGAGAAGCCATCTCAGAGCATCTAGAAACCCAAAAGTTTGGGGCCTTGAGCGCACCCTGAACCCCACGCCGCAATGCTCAGGGCCTGCAGCCCCCCCCCCCCCCCCAGCGTCTGGTTTGCCTCAGCGTTTTTTCCTCTCTGGCTACGGCCCTGATGAGTAGTGTATTACATGTAGGCCTTGTCCTACTACATGTAACTCTTGGGGACTGTCAGTGTTGTAGACTGACTTGATCAACATGTTTGTCCAGGTTAGTTACAAGTACAGGTGTGTTGTACTAGCTGCTGATTGAGAGAGGGGAAAAACAAAAAGAAAAACCTCCCGACCAACCTGCAGAATTTGACAAGCAGTGACAAGAAAGGATGCTAAGCAACTATTTTTTGTAGGCCTAGGGCTAGGCCTACATAGCCTTATCATTTATGAAGATCACAAAAATACTACTAAAAATACTAGGCCAGACCTACCCTTGCCCCATAAATAGGGCCAATACACTGGACTCCCTCCGTTCCTTGGCCCTAGCCAAGACTCTACAGCACGCTCATATTATTTTCAGATGCCTCGCTGGCTGGATGTGCAATTTTACACCACAATTTTCAAGCTTAGGCTACACTTACCTAGATGCAAACACTGTTGGTAAACTGTCGGCAATTGTGCGATGGCTGCATTTTGTGAAATTTACGTGAGAAATGCTATTTTGGAAAAAAAATACATTCCCACACGTAACACCCATTCTCACATACCGTCCATGCTGAGCACCCCTTCCGATCCCCCACCCATGTATTGTTTGGTTGTCCTACTTCTCTTTGTTCTCCCATTGTTTTTTTTTCTTAAGTCGGCTAAGCACTGACCTATTGGCATATGACCTACAGTGTATGGATTTGGAAAGAAATAACATTTAAGTTTTATGACGACCGATGACGTAAAATGCAGCATTACGGCGACCACAGATTTCACCATTAAGACGACCATTACAGCTAAACACTACCATAAGACGACCAACAAACAAAAAGTCCGTCTTATAAGGCGACCACGGATTTTCTTAGCCATTTACTACGACCATACCGACCGGCCAAGTAAAACCCGGTCTTGGGAAGACCGATGGAGGAATTCACCACCCAATGGTCGGTAAGATGGCAAACACTTGTTGATTTATTGTCGTTCTCTTTTAATTGGACGACATACACACGCACTTTTGTTTTTTGTTACACGCTCTATGCCGGACTAAGCTTGGCTTAATTTAAAAAATACATTTTCGGGGTCCACACTTCGTAGGCGTAAATTTCAGTAGTTTCAGTGGTATACCCTTCTGAGTATTGTGTTTTTGGTATTTCTGCTGACCATGATGACCAATCATGTGACGGACAATAGAGCATGTAGAGCGACCAGTAGAGTATAGATGCATCAACCGATCAACATAGCGGTCCGGGTTCTTGCTCATGGTGTCATAACCGACAACTAAAATTCTCAAGACACCATGAAGACAACTCAAGACAACACACAAAAAATAATCCAAATTAACATGAATTGTACATGTGTGCTTGGGAACGTATAACTATAAATGCAACCCCAAAACCCCCAAATTTAATAATCAACGGTGTTTTTACGTCCGCGGTGATCTGGTACGGTCCAAGTGCATTGCGCATGCGCGATAATATTTTTTTTCAGATAATTTTACGGTGGCACGGACGAAAAAACGTTGAAATTACAAATGTTTTTTTCACTCTTTTGAGAAAAATATCGATTTTGTTATTGCAGCCATCATATTATACCACGGAGGAACAAAATAGGTGGATTATACGTTCCCAGGCACATACAGGTAGAATCGTCTTGGTAATTAGTTTATTTTTACGTGTTGTCTTTTACTTTTACTTTAGAAAGAAATAACATTTAAGTTTTATGACGACCGATGACGTAAAATGCAGCATTACGACGACCACAGATTTTCACCATTAAGACGACCATTACAGCTAAACACTACCATAAGACGACCAACAAACAAAAAGTCCGTCTTAAGGCGACCACGGATTTTCTTAGCCATTTTCTACGACCATACCGACCGGCCAAGTAAAACCCGGTCTTGGGAAGACCGATGGAGGAATTCACCACCCAATGGTCGGTAAGATGGCAAACACTTGTTGATTTATTGTCGTTCTCTTTTAATTGGACGACATACACACGCACTTTTGTTTTTTGTTACACGCTCTATGCCGGACTAAGCTTGGCTTAATTAAACAAATATATTCTCGGGGTCCACACTTCGTAGGCGTAAATTTCAGTAGTTTCAGTGGTATACCCTTCTGAGTATTGTGTTTTTGGTATTTCTGCTGACCATGATGACCAATCATGTGACGGACAATAGAGCATGTAGAGCGACCAGTAGAGTATAGATGCATCAACCGATCAACATAGCGGTCCGGGTTCTTGCTCATGGTGTCATAACCGACAACTAAAATTCTCAAGACACCATGAAGACAACTCAAGACAACACACAAAAAATAATCCAAATTAACATGAATTGTACATGTGTGCTTGGGAACGTATAACTATTGCAACCCCAAAACCCCCAAATTTAATAATCAACGGTGTTTTTACGTCCGCGGTGATCTGGTACGGTCCAACTGCATTGCGCATGCGCGATAACATTTTTTTCAGATAATTTTACGGTGGCACGGACGAAAAAACGTTGAAATTACAAATGTTTTTTTCACTCTTTTGAGAAAAATATCGATTTTTTTTATTGCAGCCATCATATTATACCACGGAGGAACAAAATAGGTGGATTATACGTTCCCAGGCACATACAGGTAGAATCGTCTTGGTAATTAGTTTATTTTTACGTGTTGTCTTTTACTTTTACTTTAGAAAGAAATAACATTTAAGTTTTATGACGACCGATGACGTAAAATGCAGCATTACGGCGACCACAGATTTTCACCATTAAGACGACCATTACAGATAAACACTACCATAAGACGACCAACAAACAAAAAGTCAGTCTTAAGGCGACCACAAATTTAAGCAAAGTTTTCTACGACCATAGATAAAAACAGTACCATAGACATCGAAAATAGCGACAGCTATGAATCATGGTATGTACAAAATTGTAATGTACGTGGGTCGCAAGCGCATCTTTGCGCATTGACTTGGCTCGGCGCCACTGTACTGATCTCTATTATCTCGGCGCACACACAATGCATCTTCTGCGACCTTGCGCGGCACGCAAATTAGGGCAGTGTCCGAATGATCGACTTTGGCTGCGGCTATGGCCGTTGGCAGCACGCACCAGCATTGAAGCATAGGCAGACTAGACGCGCTGATCTAGCCATAGCCGCAGCCAAAGTCGTCAATTCGGACTCGGCCTAGCTAGCTAGCTGCTGCATGCTGCGCCGCGCCACCGACCGCATGCAGTGCAAGCGGCCATGCATGTATAACGTTAGTGCAAGCTTTCAAAAGCGAAACATTAAATCAGTGAGTTATGAACTTATGGTTCCTTGCTCTGTTGAGAAAAATATTTAACGACAGAACGTGAATTTTTGTGTTGCGGCCAGCATTTCTCTCCCAAGCAACATGCAAGGGACACGTCGAAGTCGCCGCATCAAATTCAAGGGCAGAAGGTAATCATCAACATGTGCTTTTTATTAACCTAGATAGGGCACCAAAATCAAGCTAGCCGCGGATTCAACGACAGATCGTAAATTCGAAACCCGGCGTGGTGTGTGAATGCTGCAGTCAATACGGCTCGTTTCCACGAGCTGACGACAATGACATACATGTACTCATCTTCTAGTGTCCCTTTAATTATGAAATATTAATCGTAACATGCCAATACCACGATATGCCCTCAGTTGAAATGTCATCTTCATAATTCATAAAAAAAAATTAACAAAAATTAACATTAAAGAGGGCACAAATTGTTTTAACTTTTGATGATTTCGTGAAAAATGTTCGGCATTGTGTAACTGTATACACGGCATATACAGACTTTAATACTACATCTTCTACCGTCCCTTTAATTATGAAATATTAATCCTATCATGCCAATACCACGATATGCCCTAAGTTGAAATGTCATCTTCATAATTCATTTTAAAAAAATTAAAAAAATTACATTAAAGGGGGCACAAATTGTTTTAACTTTTGATGACTTGGTCAAAAATACTCGGCATTGTGTAACTCTATACGGCATACATGTATACATACTTTAATAGTACATCTTAGTTCTACCGTCCCTTTAATTATGAAATATTAGTCCTGTCATGCCAATACCACAATATGCCCTAAGTTGAAATGTCAACTTCATAATTCAATAACAAAAATTAACATTAAAGGGGGCACAAATTGTTTAAAATTTTGATGATTTCGTCAAAAATATTCGGCATTGTGTAACTGTATACACGGCATATACAGACATTAATACTACATCTTCTACCGCCCCTTTAATTATGAAATATTAATCCTATCATGCCAATACCACGATATGCCCTAAGTTGAAATGTCAACTTCATAATTCAATAACAAAAATTAACATTAAAGGGGGCACAAATTGTTTAAAATTTTGATGATTTCGTGAAAAATGTTCGGCATTGTGTAACTGTATACACGGCATTTACATACTTTAATAGTAGTTAGTACATCTTCTACCGTCCCTTTAATTATGAAATATTAATCCTATCATGCCAATACCACGATATGCCCTAAGTTGAAATGTCAACTTCATAATTCATTAAAACAAATTAACAAAAATTAACATGAAAGGGGGCACAAATTGTTTAAACTTTTGATGGTTTCATCAAAAATGTTTACAATTGCGTAACTCTATACACGGCATATGAACACTTTAATAGTTATTCCATTATTCCATCAAAGAAATTAACAAAAATTAACATTAAAGGGGGGCACAAATTGCTTTAACTCTTGATGATTTGGTCAAAAATGTTTGGCTTTGTGTAACAATAGGCTACATTTAAACGGCACATTACGTCGATAGTAGCACATCTTCTAGCGTCCCTTTAATTATAAAATATTAACTGGTCATGTTCCACTAAAAATCAGTGCCAACATAACGAGTTTCAAATTGTGAATTGTTAGTTATAATTCAATTTGTAAGAATAATTGTACATTAAACAACTTTGCTATAGAAAACAAACACCTCCTCAGCACTCAGCTTTAGTCTGAATATGGTAGGATTATCACAGAGAGGCTATTGTTTTGTATAATGGGAATGTGGGTGTTATCTGTTGGCAAGCTAATTGTCTAAACATAGAGCAAGGACCTCCTTGATTTGATCTTAAAACCACACAGTTTTAAAGTAACAGTTGACACTAATCTATCAACACGATATAGGCATCGTTGCGCCAATCACAGACATGTCGCGACATGTTGGGGACATGTAGCAGTCTGTCTGCCAAGCTATACTCCATCTGGTTCAATCAGTCATGTTAATGATAGCCTTTCCATGTAGTTATATAAACATGCTCTTCACACACACCATGTGCTGTTTAAATATAGCCTATTATAGTTACACAATGCTGAGCATTTATGACCAAGTCATCAAAAGTTAAAACAATTTGTGCCCCCATTAATGTTAATTTTTGTTAATTTTTTAAAAATGAATTATGAAGTTGACATTTCAACTTGGGGCATATCGTGGTATTGGCATGATATGATTAATATTTCATAATTAAAGGGACGGTAGAATATGTACTATTAAAGTAAATGCCGTGTATACAGTTACACAATGCTGAACATTTTTTACCAAAATCATCAAAAGTTAAAACAATTTGTGCCCCCTTTAATTATTATTTTTTGAAATTTTTTTTAAACGAATTATGAAGTTGACATTTCAACTTAGGGCATTAAATTTACATTATTTTTTTATCTCCTTGGTAAAGAAAACCGCAATCGCCCCCTTGGCCAGCAGCAAAACTTCCAAGGCCCTGATAATTGACTGGCAGACTTACAAGTACATGTGTATTTGGTTACAACATGTTGCTCCAGAATGGTGTATGGACCAAACAAAAGACATCCAGAGTTTCGGTATCTGGCCACGGTGTTTTGTAACGATGATCTGTGTACATTTTGCTACAGTACATGTACGTTTTTTGGGGCTGGGCGGTATTGATCAGAACTCGGTATTTTGGGAATACCGAGTGGACAGTATTTGCCACCGCGCGTGCACGGTATTTTGACAATACCGAGTAGTCACGGTATTTCGGTATTCTGACAACATCAATGCCGAGTAGTCGGTATTGAACAAATACCGTGACTAATTACCAAAAAACTGCCCAAGCTTAGTTCATGTACAGGTACATGTACATGTAGTTCGCACCAAAAGAGGAATTTAACTATAACCTGATTTATTTCTTTTTACTACAGCCTTACACAGCCTTACGATGTTGCACTTGCTTCGTGGATAAAAAAAGAGGATCCACCGGGATTTGAAATTAAAGATTCTGGATTGAAAGGTTAGGTTAAAGGAAATTAGGATATAAAGAGAAAAAAACTAAATTTACATGTATTGTACAGATGCAGTTAGAGTTGATGCCTACACGCTCCCACTATAAAGTGATTGAGCATATCATGGTGATGACATGCTGGCTTGATGCTCTTCCTACACTGCCTACATGTACATGGAAATTTCCGGTGACAAATTTGATGTATTCTGTTTTCTAAAACCGGGAATTCAGATGTTTTTACCGTGTTATTTTTTGGAATTTTCTGTGATAATCACAGTGTATGTAACGGGATCCCTATCATTTATATCTTGCATGTTTTTACTTATAAATCATTATTGATGTCTGTGAATGATTTTATTATTGCTTTGATACTGATTTTGTAACGGGTATCGAGGACCAATTGCCGTGTTTGCGCTGGGCGGCTTTCATTTTCTGGCTAGCTGGTATGCCGTCGGCAAAAAGCCGCAGTTTTCATTTTTACCGTGTCCTAAACAAAAATTCAACATAACAATAAAAAAAGGTCCCAATAAGCCATGTAACCGATGTTTTCGCCCATTTTTACTGTCGAGCATTAATAATGGCACCGAATTTCATTTACCTTGTCATCTTATATTTCGTATGTTTCATTATTTTTTTAAATAACTGTACGCACCGTCGGGTTGAAAAACAGCCACCGTTTACCGAACTCAAACACATGACTTGTAACATCATTCAATAAGCATTTTGTTGCTCCTTGCAACATAACTACGACAGGGAAATAGTGCATCTTCACTGCTATTTCATGGGGTCCGATGTTTTGGAACAATCACTCAGCATGTCCGAGCATTTTCGCTGTCAAATCTCAACGTTGAACCATGTGCTCTCGATCTTGGTCATGTTTACGATGACGTACATGTATGGTTCAACCTCCTTCCTGTGCGACATTGTACAACATACACTGTGTGATTGCTAATGGGGGCGAGCCAACATTACACGGATATTTTGGGCACATGGTTGAGAACCGTGAAAACCAATTTTGTTTTCATTGCGCGAAGTATTCTCAAGACAAGCAACGTTTTTGTGTCGCTTCTCGGATAATTTGCACTTGGAATGATATGTTTGGTGCTGAAAAAATGACTTTTTTTTATACAGACTGATATTTTGAAGTGATTGTCACAAAACTTTCTCGCTCTCAAAAAAAAAACCCGGTATTTTCTCGGTAAGGCCAAAAAAGGATTTGGTTGTCCTCCACACCTCTGAATTTTTCAGGCGGAAGTCGAGCTTTAACTCGTACAGCCAGTCCTGTATTGATGTCCGAGTTTTGTTAGAAATATACATGTGAAAATATTAGTAAACTCACATTTTGCCTTGACCGTCATCAAAAATGGTTTTATACAATGTTTAAATATATATTTAAACGTTTTGTATCAACTTTCCTGAAAAATATTAAACGTAAAGATATGTCTTTAATTTTCTCATGCTGTAGTTTCAAAATGTTATAATCACTACATGTGCGTTTCATTTTCATTCTGTTGAAACGGCGAACAACGTTGCGTTGATGTCGTGTTTTGTTATAAATTTAAAGGTGAAAATGTTATTAAACTGACCATTTCGAGCACACATGCGGCAAAAAAGGTTTTCAACGATGATTTAAATAAATATTTATACTCTTGTTATAGGCCTACATATTCTTGGAAAAATATCAAACGTAAGTAGATTTTTGTTTTTCTCAAACTGTTTTATTCAGTATAAATTTGATGCCGTATTCATTATACGTGCGTTCGATTTTCATTCAGTTTTTTAAATACTTCCACGCGTGCGAAATCTATTATAATGGAAATCCTATACACGGAATTACGACCTGGGGACGCGTGTTAACATTTTATTGGCGATACTGTTGTATACTACGGTGGCGATGTAGACGAACGAGACCAAAACAACGTGCGAAACATATTCGAAAATGGTTAGTTTGGCCTTTCAAATTGCTCGAAATTAAAAAATTTTTTTTAATGAAATAAAACAAATATACGAAAGGCCCTAAATTGACGTGCGGGCGGTCGAGGACAACCAACCATTTTTTGGGGGGGAGCCTGACTGTACATCGCTGGTATTTTGTTTTTGCAAAACCCCTCGGTTTGGTTTCGGTATTGAAAAAAATACTGACTATTCGGTTTTACCGAACAACTTTCCGCGGGGCTGGGATGAAAGCTTTAGAACGTTTCCGGTATTGCGCATAAATGGATGGTATTGAAATAACTGAGGTTGATGTATATTTCTTGATATGGTTGACGTACATGTATGTATTTTTATATGTATCAACTGTAACCTCAACATGAAATCATGATTTTCATTTTATTAAAAAGGTTTTTGTGACTTAACGCCCAATCCAGAATTGTCGCAAGGTTTAATTTTGTTAGGAAAAGAAGAGGAAATTATTGTCCCTGACCATGGAGCTATTATACGGAGCTATTATTCGTTAATAGCTCCATGCCCTGACTAACACCGTGAAAGGCTTTTATGTCACACAGAAAACGGTGATCATTCAACAAATTGTGCTCATTCAATTCTTGAAAAAATTATAATTTATGTTCGCGACGTGTATGCTGTAAGAGACTTAAAGGAAAGCAGTTTTTCAACTGATGAGGCTACCCTATTGAAATAAGACAACAAACTTAAAATACGGTTTATGCAATTTCTTAAGAATATATATATTTTGTTCACATAAGAGGATAATATGATGCCGCTATTTTGACAACTCAAACTTACCTTGAGGCGAACTACATGTAGTCGGGAGATTGAGATATTTTACAGATTCCTTTGTAAAATGTAAAATTGTTATGAAACGAAGTGAGAAAACTACTTTCACCTGTCCTTTGATTTTGTGTTTGTTTTCAAGCAATGGACAGACACTGAAATGTTAATGGTATAATAAAAAATATATATCAATTACTGAAATAAAATAAATAATAAAAAATTTAACTGGGACCGGTTAACATATTTTTTCTCCCGAAACCAATTGTGCATTCTTTTTTCTGTTATTACCTAATATTAAGTAATAAATATTAAGTAATAAATCATATTTGTTTGTGGCTGTTCTTATGTCTTATTTTAATTTTCTCCCAATTATGCTGAACTGGTTTAGTTTCTTCTCTTCTGCACTTATTTTAATTAATACTCTAAAAAGAATTACGCGACTTAAACATAACGTAACGGTAGGGTCTTTTTCCGACTATTTTTTCCGATTTGACTGATGATTGATACAATGGGCTAATTGTGCAGCTTAAAACCAGTCACAACTTCACACGAGGTGCCGCGCCAAAAACCCTAGCTCGAAGAACTTACATGTACATCACACTTAGAAGTTCATGAAAGAGAGGGGACCTATGCCATGCCCGATATTCGGCAGAGCCCCCCTCCCCCCAATGTTCCTATTCCCTAACACACTCTTGTCCTTTTGTTAGCGATTGCACACCCCCCCCCCCGTAAAACCTCTAAAGAATTCCTGAGATTCCTACAACATAATGAAGACACAATGGAAGGGAGGGGTACCCTATGGCATTAATTATCCAGCACCAAACGAGGGGACCAGTCTACACAAAGCTGAGGATGCTTCATTATCTGACAATTTCGAGGCTTTTCAAAAAGCGCCCAGACAATAGCGCAATAGCTGTTTTAAGACTAGTCAGCAATCACCGATGGTCATTGAGGCACAGCTGCCGCTCCTTAGACATGCTAATTTGAAGTGGATAGAGGGCTTTTGGGTGTTAAGGGAATAAACCTTTTAATGCAAACAATAGAAAAGTTAAACTTTGTTGCTAATTTGGAAGCTGTATAAAATAATGGCACTCCCACCAAATTGAGATCAGCACCGTTACCGAAATTACCAATGAGAACAATTCCATTCAAAAATCCATGGAAACTGCCAAATAATAATTAGAGGAATAATAATAACGAACAATAGACAACTTATTAAACTGATTAAACAATAATAATCACAAACGTCCAGCAGAACGAGTCGCAACAAAAACATTTTCAAAAACATGAAAACCAACGAAAACGAACAGACGCACCGCACAATTTGTGCGCCGTTAACCCCTTCGCTTCGGGAATAAAAAAGGTTTTCCTGGACCCCATAACGGGATTATTTTCAGTGAAAATTCGGAAAAAATTTCTAGCCATTAAAAATTTCTCTGTCAATGATACGATGTGCGGACAACCAAATAAACGCCTCATTCATTGACATTTCGAGAATTAAATGGCTAGTTTTTTTATTGTGGTCGTCTTTCTTCCGCACAACTAGTACCGTTGCAAGCTCCTAAGCACCGGCCGATTATCAGCCCGCACCCGGTCGAACAGACGGAGTTCCGGAGAGGCATCAAAGACAATGGATTATAAATCCGTCTTTACAAATTTGTGCCTGGAACTTCAACAGAACAGGTCGTGGATAAAGGGATTAGGCAAAAATCCACAAAAGAGTGAACTCATTCACTGACGGCAGTGCCTTTTGTCCGGGGGCACCGAAGCGTGTTCCCTCGGACTCCGAGAAACATCGGCGTGTATACACGTCATCCAACGTTTGTCACAGCCACGAGTGGCGTGTTGACACGGCTTCCGGCAAAACTCTCAAAAAACGGAATGCGTGTTTACACGCTGTCCGACAGGTGGTCGAAAAAAAAATTGCATGTATATACGGCCTCCGAAGCGAAGGGGTTAACAAAATACTTACGCGAATCCTCAGGGTTACATTTTGTCATGAGGTGTCCAGCCCTTTAGAAAATTTTGCTGGTTTGACACACCATTTTCAATCCCAGTGGGGAGTCCCTAAGTAAACACACTGTCCCCATGTCCAGCCAAGATAATCCCTATAATCACTTAAATAAACAACCCGCTGTTGACCATAAAACCAACCAAATGATTGCTGGAACTACTTTCAAAAGCTATGACCATAGACATGAGGAAATATATTGTATTCCCTGAATTGCTATATCCTTCTGATGAGGAAAGAAGAATTTTAAAGTTTGATCATTCTGTCATCAATGGACTAAGTTGGCTTTTACTTAGATTCTAGATTTTACTCAATCATGATACATGATGTACATGTAATTACATGTCAAGGTTTTTTTGTAAGAAAAGTATAATAGAAATTTTCTTTTTGGAATTTTTAAAGATATCACAATAGAGGAATTGCTGATTACCGTAAAAAAAAAATTAAAAAAAATCGCATTGAATCAAAAGCTTGTTTGTACTGTACCAATCGACCTGAGAAATGTTGTTATCTTTCAGTCGAATGCTATACTCCAATAAGCATTGTGTACATGTACAGTAGCGACCGTCGATATCACTAATTTTGATGAAGGTTAGGTTTATATGGTGTCTCTTGAATACTAGAGAATTGGAGTAAGTGTAATCTAAAAAGCCTATGCTTTACCATTAAATGATAAATGTGATGGAATTATACTGTCATTTAAATTTTTTTAAAGGGATGGTACAGCAATTTTTGTCTTTAACTTGCCAACCGGACGATAAGTCTGCCATCGTTTTATTAGTCCACACTTAAAAGTTGTTTCCTTTGTGATTATATCCAACTTGGACCAGATTTCCTTTACTAATACTAGTGCCACACTACGCACGTGGCCTGGTAGGCCAAGTAAAAACAAAACACCAGTTGATTGTTCTGTTTTTTTTCTTCAAAAAGTGGACGATGGGGCCTTTTTAGAAGGATTTGTCATTAAATTTTTTGGTGGAATTTAAAAAAAATCATGCAACACATCAACATAATCTTTTAAGAAGTGTATATAGAAAACTATAGAATTGGAATACATCTACATGTTTGCCATTGGCGCTCCAGATGGCCATAATTCATGAAAAAAATTTACACTAAGTTAATCCGGAAAAAGCTCACTACTCATTTTGGAGCAATTTTCAATAAATTTCCAACTCTTTGACATAAAAAATACAACATACACAAGTTTTTATAAATCATGAAATATTCATGACCTACATGGATAATAATTGACAGTTATAACTGGATCATCCAGTCACCAGGCCGGTTGAGTGTAGTAATTAATGGCGCAAATTAAAGGCAGCAGTTTATTGATAATTGAAAATGCCAAAATTACACATTTAATAGGCCTACATGTACATGTATTAATTATTTTTACTGAAGCTGAAGTGGTATGGATAAAACGGACATTTTAATTTGCAGTGATTTGGATCTATGCCTATCCCGAACGCTTTTAAAAACAATAACGTTAGTCACTTCTCTAGTACAGTCGTTTTCCCGGTTGCGGAATTTTCCCAGTTCCAGAAAGCTGCAAACTAAAAAAATCTGTATAATCCTAATACCACTCCAGATAAAAAAATTGATATTTTACTGAGGTAAGGAGTAACTAATAAACTATGTAATGTGTAATTTTCATCCACCGAACTGCTACCGTTTTGAAGATATCGACCAAATACTGACGCAAACTCTGTGGAACAAGTCAAAAACGTCAAATCACTAAGTCGCAAAAAAGCGCTGTTGATGCTTTTTGCCGCCAACTGAAAAATCTAGTCACGATTTTCAACATCGAATTCTTCTTAAAGTGTGAAAATGTTATGTTTTTTAAGTCGATTTTTTTTTTTAATGTAAAAGTATTGGAAAAATATTTAAAATTGCTGAAAAATGAGTGGTAGTCGTTGAACCTGCAGTTCCAGAAAAAAACTTGGCTGCACATGATTGATAATGTGCGTAATTTTTTTTCACAACTGGACTTGGGCGGTTGACGTTACGTTGCTATACTGATTTTATCGGAACGGATTGAACCTTTCCAGCTAGAACCGGGAAAATTACCTCGAAGATGTTTTGACATCGTGCTTCCAAACGTCAAGGTGTAAAGAGTTAAAATTTGTAATGCATACTCACAGAGACCAGTATTAGTAATTTTCACTGAAATAATTATTGTTCATGGAGTAGTTTGAATGCCAGCAAAGCAAATAACAAGACTTTTCCGGAACTGGGAAAACGACTGTACTAGTCATAACAAGCTTCATGTATCTACAGATCATGTCATTGCCTAACACACGTTATGACGTGCTGCCTGGTCGATCACGCATGCTGCGCTACCATACCAACCATAACTAGACAAGAACAATATTGTTATTACAATTCGGTGGAGTTTGTCAAACATGAATATGCAACATAATGAACATACTCATGACGCTCGATCAAACAGCCAATGAAAAAAATATAAATATGGTACTACATGTATGCAAATTTATCCAATCACGACGCGCGCGGAAATGGCACGTGATACTGGATCCTGAATAACCATGAACCCCGTGCACGCGCATGCCTTGCCGCTGACCGCACGGATGGTCCCTGCATGCGAACGTACGTGTACACGTGTACATGTATGTGCCAATTATAATGTACATTGCACATGCGTAGGGAATTCCCGTTCAAAAATATTTGTAGGCAATTCTTGTTTATGGGATCGGGAGTATAACGTTATATCTTTCAATTTCAACTTGCTTGCATAATTATTTGAAAATGATGAAATATGGCTCATGTGTAAATATGGAGTTAACAAAGCTGCCACAATGGGTCGGCTGGCCGTGATCAAGACGTGATCGAGAATGTACGCCAAGCCTTTTCGTTCGGCGTATGTTTTACTGTTGTATGCAGGAGTCCTCCTAAACTGACGACAACACGTTAACAGTACACCAATATTAAACCGACGATTAAAGCAAAATAAAGTTTGAACTATATTAAAAGTGGTAGTAACTTTCGATTTAGGTTTCAGATTTGGATAAACTTGTGATTGTGACTTTACACGTTCGCGCAAATTTCATAACAAAACATGACAGAGTTCTCGACGAACTGAAAACTGTGCACAAAATGACGCGATAAACAATGAAACCCGGCCCGTGGGCCAGCCGGCGGAAGCGTCTTGACTTATCACACACCAATAAAACAGTGCTCATCTGACTATAAGTAACAATATGTGCATTTGCGAAAAGTACCAAAAGCGTGAATAGCGACCCGACCAGATACAAGGTTTGGTCGGGTGGGCTTCTAAAGGGCTGGACACGTCATGGTCCATTAGCATTCTTCAGTTGTTAGTAGGGTATTTATTACACTCTTTCAACTTCATTTAATTTTACAGAATATTTTATGCCTAATCTATCAAAGTATTTAGAAAAAGAGTCAATTGTTTTGAAACAACAAAATTACGCTGGTTCCCATTATGTTTGTTTGTTTGTTTGTTTGTGCATAAGATATAAAGGATATGACACCAACAAGCACACGCGTGCACTTTACAACGTTAATATTTGGTGCCGATGAACTCTGAACTGACATGGATCATCGGCAAGTTTGCAGTTTCGATAGAATTCTCAGTTATTCCCTATTTTTTTTATCAAGAGTTATGGATGCGATCGAGGAGAATTATAATATAATTACATGTATGCAGTGTGAGGGAAAAATGTAAATGCGAATGTGGAAATGTTTTTCTGTTTTAACGCGAACTCCCCTTTTGCTCTACAGATAAGAGCTCTGGAACTCTGCCAAGAAATGTTCAGGCCGACTGTCAGTTACACTGAGTTGCTTTCAAGTGTAATAACTTACTTGAATAAAAATAAATTAGTATTTTATTAAAATTGATTTAGTGTTATGGCGGTGAAAATGCCATTACATGTAGTCCTCAACCACCCTGGCACGATGAGGTCGAGCGTTGTCGTCCATGAGGATGAACTGGGGTCCGATTGCACCAGTGTACGGTCTGACGTAGATGTCCAGGATCTCATCCCTGTAGCGTACGTCGGTCATCATGCCTCTCATCACGATGTGCAGGTCTGTTCTTCCACCTCTGCTGATACCAGCCCACACCATAATGGAGCCTCCACCATAGCGGTCATGTTCGGAGATGTTGGCATCTTGAAATCGCTCCCCACGTCTTCTCCACACTCGAGCACGTCGATCTGTAAAGTCAAGACAGTACCTTGATTCATCGGTGAAGAGTACAGGATCCCAATCGTTATCAGTCCAGTTGACGTGATCTTGTGCCCAGTCCAGATGTGCCTGTTTGTGAAGTCGGGTCAAGGGAATGCGAATGCATGCTCTTCTAGACCGAAGACCACTCTGCCGAAGACGATTACGAACTGTTTGCGTGGAAATGTTAACGCCAACAGCATTCCTCAACTCATTTCGTAGAGTAGTCGTATTCACGAAGGGATGACGTCTGGCCTGCACCACAAGAAATCGGTCCTCTCTTGGCATGGTTGCTCGTTGTCGACCACCAGCATGGCGCTGGGTAGCTGAGCCATACGTCTGGAAGCGATTCCATGCTCTGCTTATCACACTTTGGCTCACACCAAAGACATTGGCAACCCTACGCTGTGAAGACCAACATTCCAGCATGCCCATGGCCCTGGCCAATTCTTCGGTGGTCAACCGACGACGTTGACGTTGAGGAGGCATTCAGGACCTCAAATGCGGTAAAAAGTTCTCAAAACTGATGCTAACCTTTCAATAACATGTGTATGACGATGCTGTCTCATAAAGCCAGTACAGAGGTTGTCGAGTTGCACGTGCATACCGTGACCTCAAATGCGCACGGTGATCACTCAAGCGTGTGATTGAGGCCCTAGTGGGGTTACCCATTTAGTGTAAATAGATGTATTTCAATATGGGGTCATTGAATAATTTGATCTTACAAAAATGGTATGATCCTTAGCAAATTTGGAGTAACGGTACCAACTGTATGTGCATGCATGTACATGTGTACATGTATAGTAAATTTACCGTACATGTACATGTGGCACTTCATTTCACACTTTGTGATTGTTTAATACTCTGCGTTACACTAACTGTCGCTTTACAGCCTGTTTTACAGTTTTTTAAAGAAATGTTTTAATTACTACATGTACATGTATGTGCCATTAACATGTCATGTACCGTACTCTACATATGTATACATGTAATGATGGATAGACTCTGCCTTTGAAAGGTGCTGGTGCGGGTCATTCTGCTTCCAACTGCCTGAGCCCCTTTCACTTTCATGTATAATGACCTGGGTTTTTTAACTCTGCAAAACAATCGGATAACAAACATCACACGGTCTCTTGACCCAACTGTTTTTTACAGTACGTCTCCCCCTCCCCATCCCGCACCCCAACCCGAATATTTGTATACATGTACATGTAGGCTGTAATTCCACAGACCTGACAAACGGACACACAGAAGGCTTTGTGGTGACTAACAGCCACCTGGCACTTTGATTGATGATGATGTTGATGATGTTATCAGCTAAGACTGATAATCTTTGTGATCTTGAACTCAAACCAAAAATGTAAACAATGTGCACAAACCCTTTGGGACCCTTCAGATAAGGTGCTGAATTTCAGGCTGAACGAAATATCCCAGTTGAATGAAATTTCAGTATGTTTTTGTAAAGGCCCATTTACACAGACGAGCGGTAACGGAATTCCGCGCGGTAAAAAATATAGAACACATGGTTTTCTACGCGACTGTTTACACTGAGTGGCGATAAACCGCTGGCTTTAGAAACTTGAGCGATTTTTCAGAGATACCGCGCTGAGACTGCGCGTCCTGGCCAATCAGCGGTCTCGTTGGGTATGACGTCACGGACTGGCTGGCATGGTCTCTGAAAGTGAAACAAACATGGCGTCGTACGGGAGCAAAAAAAAACCCGGATCTTCGTGGCTATCTAACTCTTGTACTAATTTGTGGAATTCCCCAAGGTCTGTCCTTTTCTGAAGAGTTTCATGAACCCAAATGCTTCGTTTTTTCTTTCGCCTGATGAGACGCCATCAACTCGCCAAGATCGGAAGTAACGCTGCTTCCTCGACCGTGCTTTCGAGTTCTTGCTATGGGACGCCATTCTTTTTGTGGAAAGTCATACTTATTTGCACACTCGAACGGGTTTCCGCCCTTGTGTATAAATGGACAATATCGCGCGGCATACCGCTTTCAGTTACCGCTTTCCGTTACCGCTCTCCTGTGTAAACGGGCCTTAATGGTACAGTCAGTGCACAGGGGTGAGAAAAGCGCTTCCTTTCATTTGCAACGTAGATATGTATGCATGGCAGTCCCAGTTTTGCATATATATAATGAGCCTGGAGGACACATTTTCAAAAAACATTTCAGGAAAATTCAACCTTGTAAAAAAACAAAAACATGATATAATGAAGGAAGGGTGTTTGATTGTAATTTTTAAAAACATAAAATAATTTTTTTTTATTAAGAATTGAGAAATATGAGACGGAAAACATTGGCATTCGTGTGCTGAAATAAAGGTCTCCGGAAAAGCCATCTTTCTAGCAATTAACGAGATTGTGCAGAACAAACCTACTCATGGAATGTAAGGTACATTATTCATCTACTCTTACGCGATAATCATGTTTTCTGAAGCAACTCGAAACAGTCAGGAGCACCTAAAGAATACGTCTTTGTCAGCGTCAACGTTCAAAACGTAAAAATCCGCCACGACTCACGTGTTTAATGAGAGCCCGGATGTGATTGGTCAGATTGTGCAGCAATATTGCGCTGCTACATGTAACATGCTTATCCGACCAATCAGCTATATGTACATGTACCACGTAATAAAACGAAAGGCAACGTGGTCTTGGCGGGTTCCTTACTCAGTGCAAGAAACTAAAAATGATTTTGTGTTAAGACATAGGTTCCAGACTAATGTATTTCATTAAATGGCGTTTGTTTGGATTCTCAAATCGATTTTTATTACTACTCTATTCCTACCTCCATGCTTCTACAAACGGCCGAAGGTTTCTAGATTCAAAATAAACACGTGCACTGATCATCCTGATTGTGGCGCACTGTGGCATGTTGAATATTGCTTGAAATAAATATAACTACTTGAATACCATGCACAACAATGCTTATAAAGTGTGAATATTAAACATTTAATTTTAACATATAAATACTGGGGGCATATGGCATTCATGTATGACGTCATGTAAATTATGAACGTTACGGCAGAATTTCAGAATTTTTGAAAACATTTGACACCGAAAAAACGTCAATGCCTGAAACTGCAGAATTGAATGCAGTACCAATCGGAATCAACACTCTTCGTGTAACAGAATATGGACTCCGTTTGTCTCCATCGTACTCGAAACAGTCAGGACCACCAAAAATATGAAGCTATTCAACGAAAAGTGTGAAACCTAAAGGCACATTTAAGATGAAGATTTCTCTATATTCTGTAAGTTAAATCTGGTGAAAATTGTGTTAGTTCATGACAAGCATTTCGAAAATTCCATTGCCACTCCATTTTGGCCCAACACTGACCTATAATTACGTTTCGAAGCCGATTTGCACGGTCGTGTCCGAACGCTCACCAATTCACGCAAAATCTCGAAGGGTCCGAGACCGTCTTTTCGCTGCAAATGAAATCTGGGTTTCTACCTCATTATCGTGTACGCTGCACACTGACTGGGTACAGTGGAAGCACTTGTGATTTTTTTAAATCAATAATGGAGTTATTAAAGAATTTGCATAATCGTGCATTAGAATACCACAGGTCACTTGGCGCAGGGTGTGAATTTACGTGACATACAGTGTAAAGGACCTACATTTGTACACGTACAGCTGCAATGCATGTCCACCTACACACAGTGTATGACAATTGTTTTGCTCTTTTTACAACAGGAAGAGGAGTGTTTACAACGCAAACATTTAACAAAGGAGCGTTTCTCCTTATTTATGGAGGCGAATCGATAAGTGGCGCTGAAGGTGAAAGAAGAGAAGACGAATCTGCAAGTGTTTTTCGTTTTTTTTTGTCACATCGTTCACCGAACAACAAAATTACGAAACATTGGTAAGTATAAGGAATTGACTTCACAATGTTTAATTTATGTATTTGAAAGCCTCCACATGGGATTATTTTCAGTTAAAAATCAGGAAAAAAAATTCTAGCCACCAAAAAGCTAATGACCTGTGCAGACCAGTCAGCATCCGGAGTTTGTGTCCGTTGATGTGGTATACCGAGTGGTCAGGGTGACAAACCTGCAAAACAGCACACGTACATGTACATCTACCCTGACTCTGTATGTATGTACATTTGTACATGTACATCATGGAGGATGTACACGTACATGTAGCTATAGTGCACTTTGTCAATATTATGACTCGTGTACCTGTACATGAACATTTTCTACACTGTCATGATTTTTGATCTTGGTCAATTATTATAATACAGGCTATAAAAAAACAGTAACCAAAAATATAGAGCAGTAACAGCAGTATTTATAAGGAATTGACTTCACAATGTTTAATTTATGTTTTTGAAAGGAAGGTCTTTACAATACTCAGGTAAAATGATTGATTTTGAAACAATGTGAATATCTACATGTAAAGTGGTTCTGAAAAGAACTAGTGTTTTTTCCTACTTGATCAGGCCCGTGGTTTGGGAGAAATATTTCATAGAATTCGCCTTTTTTTTTCTCTCCAAATTTCTTGAAACACACCCCTAGTTTGCCATTTGTTCTCATGTAAAACATAAATCCTCTGGAATGTAGGACCATGGAAGGTTACATACATGTACATGTACATGTAGGTGTTACAACTTTTGACATAGGAGACTGTAATCCACTTTTTATAATTTTTCATTTGTATGATCTGATTATCATAGATTGACGGCCTCCGAGGTGATCTTACACTTTTTGTTGAAAGAGATTGACTTAACCAGTTCACCTCGGAGGCCGTCGATCTACGCAATTTTTTTCTCCAAACCAAAAAAAACAGTAACCAAAAATTAATATTTAAGCGAATATACTGATGTTTGTTGGGTGTAGCGTGAATATTTGCCTGAGCTGAGGTCCCGTGAATTGCCTTGAATTTTGGAAAATCTTACCAATTCCAATTCGTGCATTCTTTGGAAGGTTTTTCATGTCTATGGGCGAACAGTCATCACGAAGTTTGGGTAACAGACCTTTAATACCCATTATGGGTACATGTACTTCCAGTCAACATGTGCAATCGTTAAAATGTCATTATTTTGTATTAAAAGTATAAAACTAACATTACGAATGAACAAAGTCACAGATCAGCGTGCTTATTGACGAAGCAACGCAGAGCATCAACCCATACGGACTCTACTCCAGCAGCACACCCAGCTCAGGCCGTAGATACACGTCGCTTGACTGCATAAACACACATACACAGAAGGGTAGTGGTTGATGGTGAATGAGATGAGTATCAACGTGCTAACGTAAGCGCACTCTTTCACTTAACTCCCTAGGGTGTGTGCAAAATCACATTAAAATTGGAGGATTTGGGACTGGTAGGGTTAAGCAGTGACATAAAAGTTGGGCCCTGATTTGGTTTCATTGAAAGTTGTGCTCAATTGCAATGAACTAAACTGATGACCACTGAATTATGTCGGTACTGCGGTGGTACTACCATTTCATGTTGTGCATTAAGCGTTCAATTTTGATGCATTATATGAACAATCTTTTTAAAGCTTTCAAAACGCAAGCACAAATGCTGGTTCATACATTTATGTGAACATATGTGAAGTGGACCTTGACGTCAACAATTGAGATTCGCAGGAAACATTCCCAAAAGTTGAGCACAGTTCAGATGGGCAAATCATTTGTTGCTAATTTGTGTAGTCAAATTTTGCTTCAGTTCGCATTGAGTATGAACCAGCCTCAATACTTTAACGTTAGTCTGCGTGCTACATGCACTCGCTTCGCACCACGGCAGTAATGGTGGAAAACAGTGGTCGTAGGAATATTCTATATGATCTGAGAGCAGGCTCTTAAAAACAAAAAAGAGCTGGTACATTTACATGCACACGTAGATTGAAATATTTGTACACAAATACATGTATTGGTAGTACATGTACATTGTATTATTATTATTATTATGGACAGATTCAGAATAGTAATGAAAATCTTTTCCAGTCCCAGCCACTTTAAAGAAATTAATATAATGTATGATAGATGAGGAAAAACAATATTCATACCCATTTTAATAGAAGAAAATACATCATCCAGCATGACATTCTGGCAAAGGAATATGCAAAAGGAAAAACATCCCTTGTACTAATTACATGTTATTAACAGTATTTGTCTGAGTCTGTGTACAGTGTATTGATATGTATTCATGCAAGAATGCTATACATGTATATAGTAACAATTAAAAATAAAGGTTGTACAAAGTATTTTTCTTGCTTTGCGCCCTGTTTTTACAGTGATACAGCTGCTGCTAAGTCATGAACACCGATGTAGTTTTTATCAAGTTGTGCATCGTGTAGCGCGCAGCATGCTGGGTTGTGCGTGTGGGGTCAGGAGCGAGGATTTTCCCATGGCAATGGGTGTGGTGCACGCTGATCTGAGTAGCGCGTACTATTCCACGTAACAATGCTTGTCCATTGGTTTGTGTACGTAACAACAGTAGTGACCGCGTGAACATAAAAATATGCATCACACAAATCTTCAAAGATACTCTGTAATTCTATTGGCCCAGTTACAAATTGTGGATAACTTTTTAAATAAATATCTAATAGGCCTATGTTGGAATCCAAAACTGTTTTCATCAAAATTGCACAACCTTTTAAAAATGTGAAATAGTTCGAGCATTTTTCCCAACAGTTGGAGTGCACGACACACACAGTAATCTGACACATAAAGTAGTTTTTTTTCGATTTAATTCTTTGATTTTTTTAAATAAAGTCAAATCCCAACAGAAAACCTAGTGCAATGATGATTTTTTTATTAAATTACATAACAACAGTAATTATAAAGCGGTCACTTTGGGGGGAAATTTTAGATCGTTTGTTTATAATTTTGGTGCCATGGTAGTCGCCATTTACGGCATGACGTCATCATTATTTACTGGAGTAATGAAATAACGAGTGCGTGTTTGTTTAACTTTATTGTGTACGCTCTATGGCACTGAGACAGCCGTGTATCCAATGACAAGACCAGTAGATAAACAAGACCATGCAGTGGGCACGAGTGAAACCGCATGCATACACCACCCTCGTTCTCACTTTACAGTACAATACATACTGATGACTGGGACACTGCTCGAAACCCCTGTGGACAAGGTTTGGCGTGAATGAATGTATTGTGTGCAGTGGCGTATGGAGGAGGAGGAGGAGGAGGAGGAGGAGGAGGAGGAGGAGGAGGAGGAGGAGGAGGAGGAGGAGGAGGAGGAGGAGGAGGAGGAGGAGGAGGAGGAGGAGGAGGAGGAGGAGGAGGAGGAGGAGGAGGAGGAGGAGGAGGAGGAGGAGGAGGAGGAGGAGGAGGAGGAGGAGGAGGAGGAGGAGGAGGAGGAGGAGGAGGAAAACAACGTTCCCCCTCCCCCTAGCGAGAGCTGTGCCCCCCCATTTGGAATTTCGGTGGAAAAGAAAATAATTTTGATGTACATGTATGCTTGAACATTTCAGAGTTTTTTCCCCTCATCATTAGACATATCACCAGAATGCATCTAGACCATCCAAAATTGTAAAAATTTCTCCCAACCTGTAATCAATTTGGCGTTAAAAGTGGAGCTTGAGGCATCGATCGATCTCTCCTTTCACCCATGGTTTCAAACACTAGGCCTAAAGGCCTACCCACCCCTCCCCTTTCATTTTCAAATATTATATTCCAGACGTTCTACATGTAGATTACATGTACACCAGAATCATTACGAATTTCTCCCATTTAAACGAATCCGAGTTAGACCTTTCTAACTCGGAAAGAAAACATCCATTCTGAAATGACAGCCCTCCCCAATGGACACACTTTTAATACCCCCTGTGGTGGTCAATTCAACCCAGTAATAACCTATTAACCTCTATAGGTATACCATATGCCATTGATGTTAACCTGTAATTGAATGATTTATTTCATCTATTGATGGTAGTGACCACTGATTGCAAAACCTAATTGTAAATTATTGACAATCCATGGAATATATTGTATCATAGATCATAATCTAATTATTTCAGTCTTGGGCCTATTTTCTTTTCCACATTGGGAGTCTTTGGAAGTGTAAATAGGCTGCCATATAAGGGCAAGATTAAACTAACTTCATTAGTTCTTGAGTCTTGGTAAATTCTAAAATGTTCAGCTTCTAAACCTTGAAGACCAAAATGGCAGGAAAATTCTCTGTTGGAAGTCGAGTTCAGGCAATTGATGAGTTAGGAAGATGGTGTGCTGCTAAGGTAGTCAGAGACAACAAAGATAGGGGATATCTAGTGAGTTTTCCGGGATATCCTGGACATGATATTTGGGTGGATGAAGACTCGATAAGACATCTAATACTTCCCTATGAAGAACAACAGAGACGTAAGTAACATGTTGAAAAATTTTAACATTATTTAAAGTTATAAGCCTATCTCCGAACTGTAAAGGAGTGAATGTCACCTCTTACCATACTCGTTCAACTTGATTAGAAAATGAATATCGAATCAACAAGAAGGTACTTGATTTCATGAATGCTAACAACAACATCTAAAGTAAACGCAGAATTTATGTTAATGACCAATAGACAATAGAAAAATAAAACCTAATTTGAAAGGATCAGTAAAACGGGATCATTTATTTATTTATTTATAGACCAAAGTAAGCATAATGATTTAACATTTCCCGTGAAATTACAGTACAGAATTCTTTGAACCCACGTCACCCAATAAACCTTAGATTAGAAAGACATGAAAGTTTGTCCCATATTGGTAAATGATGGTTACTATACATTTATATGATCAAACGCTATTTTGAAGCCTGGTTAAAAATAATATTACAATTAGCTCGATAATGAATGTTTGTATAGACATTGCTGGCAGAACAAGGTTAACCAAAAAGCTTTGTTAAACGTCCTTGTTAGGGGGAAGCATCTCAGTACATGAATACATGTACACCAAGAAACACAAAAGTACATGTAACTTTACGTTTTGAATATTTTATTTTTGGGTTGACGTTATCCTACTGATCATCATTACAGAAAGCTGCAGGCAAGCCACCAAAAGATCACTGTTGTCAAGACAGTGTAAAAGGAAGCACTTGCAGTTTATAAGAGTGCCAGCAAGGCGATCAGGTTGAAACAATAGACGGGAGTAATGGTAATAGTCTAACAGTGGATCCCTTCAAAAGGATCATTTTCCTGCAAGACGGAGCTGCAGTAAGCCTTGATAATATTTCTTGATAATATGCCTTGATAATATATAGGTAAATATATTTGGCATTTGAACAACTTTTTAAATATCTTGGCTTCCTCGAGCACATTAAGAAGAACTCATGGAAGTATATAGATTTATGTTTAAAAAAGAACGGACAGGATCCAAATACATCATTCGATACTTGTAGAAAAAGGCATAAAAGACATTTTTTAAACATAGAAGGGCTTGCAATTTTATTAACTAAATTTAAAATTGGAAATAATCTTAGAAAATCAATAATGAATACTGAATTAACAACAGAAATAAGCAAACTTGCTAAAGCTCAAATAGAGACAACACCTGGAAATGATGTGACCATTTCTTTGGAAGACATAGTTAACAACCAATTTTCGGGCAATAAAAAAGATTTTTTGGACACCGTGGTAAACTCTTTTACACAAAAAAACCCATATCAAAAACAAACAGTGCTGATGATCCGTCAGGTAATTTTGATGGATTATCTAAGGAAGATTTGATTTACATTATGAAACAAACACATAAAACGCAAAGTCCCATACAATCAATGACACAGGAGTGCATTCATGAAATGTATAGATATATACATCCAATACTTCCCGAAGACACAATTAACATTTCCGATAAGTTTAGTGGCACTCGACTCATGGCAGAAATGAGAAAAAAATGACCTGGTATTCTGCCATCCGTTCGAAAAGAGAAAAATACCAAAAACAGGTAAAAGTCGGAATTTAATGCAGTTTTTTTACCTAGACGGACTGTTAAAATGTTTAAACCTTGAAGTCGAAAAAATAATGTCTGAAGGAAACAAGGCACACAACTAAAACAAAGTGCACCTTCAACGAAGCAACTTATCGACAATTTAGTTTCAAATATTAATAAAAGGGGCATACGACAAGGCAATTTTCAAATTCATTTCGATAAAAGCGGAAAACAAGAATTACCCATTAGTCTTAACAAAGATCATGCATTAGGTATCATTAGTCCTGCTCCACTTGGGAGAGAAAGCGATTTTCCCCATGTTATGAAAAATGTTGTCCCCAACCGAATAATACCAAACACACTTCCAGATAACATCAGATCATACATTGATGTTCCAGACACCTTTACTGAGTACGATATTGTTGTAAAGATTTATAACAGCATTTATGTAATGTATGACATTTTAAAGACAGATCCAAAACCACATTTAATCCCAGGAAAACTTCAAGGTTCTTTACATACAGAAGATTATACGTGGGGGTACAGTACGAAAACAAAGTTGCTTTATAAGAAACATGCAGAATGTTTCTATCAGTTGCTTTGTAAACGTTATACCTGGAAAAGCATTACCCCATACATGATTAAGTTTGTAGATTATGCAAGATATTTTATGGACCATGGTGATTTTCCCATGTCTCGTTTTCAAACTGAGGGTGGTGAACACCTCAACTACATGTATGATCACAGTCGTCATTATTTTCAACATACAACGAGACATGGTGGCAAAACAAAGACTGACCCATTATTGTCTCTCTTATCAACCATGTATAGGAAATTATCATATCAAATCATGTGTTCATCAGAAAGAACAATTGGAGAAGCATACGGCTTGTATGTTAAGAAACATGTCGCTGCTTGCTTGATACAAGCTGTATATCGGGGTTATATTATTCGAAAGTTGTTTGCACAAAAATATAAATCATCTCTACATAGAGTGGACAAAGTTGAGGTTATATAGACGAAATCCAATCAATATTACACCCATCAAAAACAGAGTTTTCATCAAATGAAGGGCTCTTTGCAGATATCACATTTGTTTTATTTGGTGCTGTCCCTAAACAAGCTGGGAAGAAATGGACTCAGGAGACACTTCAGCAAACAATTGTATCTCTTGGTGGCAATGTTAGCAATGCCTTACCAGGGAACACTAAGGGACGTTCAACAAAAATTTACCATATCCTTGTCAATGAGCAAGCATTAATCAATTCTAGAAAAATACCAGATATTGTAAGAGAGGCAGTACAACGAAGATATCCAGTTGTAGAATACAAATTCATCTTTGACAGCATTGAAAGCAATACCCAAGTTAACAAAGACGATTACATGCCCGATCTAACAAGCTACTTAGGAAAAATTAATCAGCAACGAACACTTCATGACAAACATTTCTGTAAGAAAACCCGTATGATAAGCCTCATTAAAAAGCCAAAGAAAGATACATGTAAATCCAAACACTCTGCTAACAATCTCAATGTTGAAAGAAATGTTGTTTAATTTTATGCAAATTTAAAAAGAAAACATCATTTAAGTACTCACAAGGTTTCATTCCCTGAACAAGCAAAGTTATTTGGCCATTTTTGCAAAGAGTATTCAGGGCTGTCTAATGTTGAAAAACACAAATATCTGGAAATGTGGAAAGCAAAGGATAGGCTGAGCATTGAACAGAAAAAGCAAAAAACTACAGTGGACGATTACAACTCCACTCTTGCTCCTTTATACAAAACTCTTTCATTTATAATTCAGAACAACGAATAGTTACAGTGTATTTAAATTAAAATTTGGAGTTATGGTCGTCATACGTACAAGCAGACTTTATTGTTTCAAATGAAAACACGGGATACGACGTAGATCGGAGTGCATCTTTTAAATAAATAATAAGTCAGTTCCAAGTAATTTTTTATAACACACCAATTAATCAACAGATGGTATTACTTTTCTGGCTTTCTGGGCTAAGCTGTCAAGGAATCAACATGTGCATTATACTTATCCAAAATGATTTTCTTGCTCGGGGTAGTGCAAGTACAAATTGTTTAATTAATAGGCTTCTTGTTTTACAAAAAAGGCCCAACTATTAATCGTGCAGTTTATCGTACTCATTCTAGGCAATTATTTTACAAATACAAGACTCTTAATAAAGTCAATGATTTATATTTGCTTCTGCTTGGAAGTTTCATGTATCAATTTATTTCTTAGAATTTAAGTACTTTGTTTCCAAGTATCTTTACAATTCATTTCCATCATACCAGACAATTTGGTCATATCCCCAATGTTTGTAGCTCAGAAAGATGTTAATTATCAGGGTCATATAACCTAAGTTGTTATCTATTTTACGGAAAATTTAAGTGTGTATATCTTGTGTATATTATATTACAAAGTTGCTCTTGTGTCTCTTCTTTTACTCTTTATAAACTATGAAGCCTTTTCCGTGCAGCAGCCTAAAAATGTCAATAATTCACTGAGTTGCTATTTTTGGAAAAAAAATAAAAAATAGAATTACTTTTGAATATTTTTAAATAGCTCAATGCATGTGAACTGTTCCATCCAGCTCCAATAACCAATTTGCAGGTTAAATTTACATATTGCTTGGTACACTGACATAGGCGGCTTCAAATTTACGCAAATTGATGTAATGCGCCTGACTATAGACATAATTGTTGCTATAACATGTGATTTGGTTAGCAACCTAAGTAAGAACGTCTAGTCTGACACTGTTCATGTATTGCTGGTGCAGGCATACCTACTGAAACTGTGTATGGCTGTTGGACATCTTACGTAACTAGGCAATGGGCTTGCCCTGAATCACGTGTTATTGCACTGTTTAGTCTGGTGAATAAAAAATTTAACAAAGCGCTGCAGCCGTCCAATATGTACCATGCAGTATTCTCAGGGTTACTCGAGGTTACTCGCACAAGGCTTACAACCAGACTAAGTTATATGGTTTTAGAAATTCAAAATGAAAACAAGGTAATTTTTTCAAAAAAACATTTTTTGAAAATATTTCGAAAAAACGATGATTATAGGAAGAGCGCAGATAGTGCATCTTTGTACAGTTATGCATGTAGTAAAATAATTTAAAGTTTCCACTTCAACATTGATAATTTTATTTGCAAAAGTTTTGGGGTTCTCCACAAATTTGCGGGTTACTTTTTGAGACCTTCACCATTTTATCGTTACTGTTAATAAATTGTTGTTATTAAGTGTTTGTTTATATTAAGTGGAAATAAACTGAACAACAAGTGAAGCTACAAATTTGTAACATTCAGGTACCCGGGTCACTTTTTTAAGGCCCGTGTTGTAGTAATTGTGCATGTTTTGGTTTGTGAAATTACCTCATGTTGGCAAAAGTGCTTCAATGTGTACATGTAGTGTGTTTGTACTTTGCATATATAATTAAATATGCCACATTTTTTTTATTTTGTGTAAGCTGCTACTAATATTATAAACAGTTTTTCTTTGCAAATAAAAAAACGTGAGAATACCATGAATGTTGGTATTCAATAAACATACTTGTTTATATTGTTATTGTATTAGGGCTCGAATCACCCCCACTAAACTTTAAACTTTCACAGCATATTTGTTGAGTGCATAATCTGAATCTAGATTCAGTACTGCACTGTATATACAATGAAGGGAAACCTGCATCAAATAAACACCAACAATTGTATGAGCACAAACCCTACACTGTACGCTTATGTGCATCCTACATGTATATGAGGATGACCTACATTTTGTACAGTGTAGGCCACTTAAAGGTCCACAGAAATAGACATAAATGCCATTGAGATACTAAAATATGGTATTCTTAATGATAATAAATAAATAGCTCATTGATTTTTAGCGCGCCTCTTATAATATGAAGCTTTTCCGAAGATGATGTTGGTGCCGATAAACACGCCCCGAAAAGGGGCATTTGCGCTGCAGCCTGAACGTCTCTATGTGTGACGTCACGTAAAGAAGAAAGCTTGCTTCCGGCGGCCGGCATGTTGCACACAACAACAGCGAACGCATTCATTCATCACATGCGTACGCTTGTATTGCTCACGCTGGAAAATAAACATAGAAATGGGTAAATCGTCGTCAGAAAGCGAGTTTGAAGCTGATTTTTCGGAGGAAGAATTTACCGACTTCGATGATCAGCACATAAAAAAAATTAAGCTGGACACATAGTTCCGTACATGTACATGTACGAGCCTGAGGCCGAAAGCGGCGACAGTGACAACGGAGGTGAAATTCCAGGTGTTCATTGCCGCCGACCAGAAAATCTAGTCACAGTTTTCATCATCAAATTCTTCTAAAAGTTGTACAAAATTATGTTATTTTAGTCTACAATGTATTTTTTCATGTATGAACTACGCCGTATATTTATTGTGATGTCCAAAACCCAACATGGCGGCGCACACAGTACATACATGCATGGAGATAGTGTACATGCATGTAGATATAACGTTAGATCGGACATGTCGGATCTGACTTCCTGTCTGTTCTCGCGTTTAACGAAGCATTGCTTCGTCGCTTTGGCTTGTCGTTTGAATTGAAGGATTCACAGGCTTCTTTATTTTCGTCGGAATCGAAATTTTCTTGAGTCTGGGTGCCTTTGACATCCCAAATTCCCCGTGAAGGCTTGTTTCAAAGTCTTCAGCGGTAAAATCATGATCGCTACAGATCACACTGGTTGGAGACGGCCCGAACCATTTTGCCCTCGTCACGGCAACCGCACTTTCGTGGCCCAAATTTTTCATATTGCCTCGTCTTTAGGGAACGTATGGAGGCTTACACCTTCACTAGGAATATTACTACAGCCTGCTACGATACATCTTGTAGGCATGATGTATATTTTCAAGGAAGTTTAGGATGAAAATATGTATACACATGTATTGGAGTTTTGACATAAGCGCATCGGACACGTACATACACACACAAACAGCTGTGCGTAGCTAGGAAATCGTTCTGTACCTGACGTCACGGTATCACGTGATGCATTACATCACTCAATTGCCAATAAAGTGGGGGGGGGGGGGGCTTGTGAAGTGGCATAAAAGTCTACAAAATGAACAGAACAAACTTCAATTATGAAAAAAACTAACAAATATCTTGTTTTATTATGCAAAACACATTTATTAAGAGCCGTAACGGTTTTTATTTCAGTGATCCTTTAATTATAATAATCTGCCTTCTAGTTTGTGTGGAAAACCTCAGAGGAGTGCTTATAGCTTGAACTAGCTGACCTGGACCTGGAGTCTGTGCATATGGTCACTATAGGGCAATACCAACTGAGGCATCTACCACACACCACCTGTTGGTGATCCAGGTTGACTGTTGACACATGGTTGACATATCACAATTGGCAAGTTTTATGAGACTTGAGTGATTAGACTAATACTTATCCCCAGAGGATTATGTTCCCATTAATCTTCTCTTCGAAAAGGATGAGGGATTTTGAGAGAATTTTAAATGCGAGAAATTCGTAATGGCATACACATAGACCACCCAAAATTTCACAAATCTCCTCAAAGATTTAAAAATTTTCCCCCAATTTGGTGTTAAAAGTGGAACTGGAGGCATCCCTCCTTCATATCTGGAAAATTAGGACTGAAAAAAACACTTGATAGGTACTGTACATGTAGGCCTACAAGCCTACTTACGTACATGTATCCACCCACCCCGTTTTCTCAGTACACCAGATGTTCTAGATTGCACCAAAATACATCTAGACCACCAACAATGTCAAACATTTTCCTAAAATGTTCACAATTTCCACCCTACATGTTACCTACATGTACATGTACATGTACATGTACCCTACATGTACATGTACATGTACTTTAAAAGTGGCGCCGGGGAATCGCTCATGCCGTCCATGCACCCGTGTCTGAAAATATGTCTCGATAAAAGAAATATTACAGGCACGCACCCCCCCCCCAGCGAATTTGGTGCAAATTAGACCCTAGTTACGCCACTGATTGTGTGTGTAGTTATCTGTATGCGTCCCCGCGTGTACAGTCTTGCTTAACCAATTCTTCTTATATATTCTATGATCGTACATGTGTACATGTCACATGTATAAAATTCGCGACTTTGCTATTTCATTAACAGAAAATCTCCTTGTATGGGCGTCCCTTTTTATTTCTATGGTTGTCCCTTTTTATTTCTATATAGTTCCCATTTGTTTGTTTGCAATGATCCTCCCTTGCGGGAACTCGGCAAACCTATCAAGGAGTATCACGCCAAGCTGGCAATGCCAGTATCGTGCGACAAACGCACAGGTTAACGTCTATGATTTAGGGATAGCAGATAGGAAACTAGTACAACCCAGAAACTAGACGACAATTTTAATGCCCGAGCTGGATTCGAACCCACGAACTCATGCTTGAAAGATGCGGATCATAACCACTGAACCACTTGCATTTCCGACCGACCATAATTTTGGCTCCAGAAAAGACCCCCTCTGCCCCCTCCCGACCTTGTCTAGAAGCCCGACCCAAAAAATAACACCAGGCAATAACTGAGTGCACTTTCAAAACAACTGCTGAAAATATCATTAAATTTCACACGGTGGACAAAGCAGCCAGTAACTACAATTTTTTCTTGATCTTTTTTTTTCTTTTTCGACCGATTGACCCATATTCCAAAGGGAGAAAATGACGCCCTATTTGCTTCCAGTGAAATATGAATGTGATTTTTATTTTGGGTCTTTTTGCTAGTGCATGCAATATGTACGTATGCAACACAGGGTTGTTGTGAGAATAAAGCAACAGTTAATGAGAATGGTTTGGTTTGAACCTTCCTTTATTATTATATTGTGTGGACTTGGACTTGGACTTGAATGCCTGGACTTGGACTTGGACGCGGATGTGGTGGACTCGACTACAACACTGGTCCAACATGTGTGTGGAGGTGTGAGCAAATCTACATGTACCATTTGACTCCAAGGACGTTACATGTATGCTGTACACATTGCAAAAAGGCTCTGGGTTGTTTGTGAAACCTTTGAGGATTTCCTCTGTTTTGGTCATCAAAAGACTGGTTTTTACTTGGCTGGTCATCATATGGTAGTGTTTATCTGTAATGGTTGTCTTAAAGGGTTAAAATCTGTGGTCGCCCTAAGACTGACTTTTTCTTTGTTGGTCGTCATATGGTAGTGTTTAGCTGTAATGGTCATCTTATAGTGGTTAAAACCTGTGGTCGCTCTAATGCTGCATTTTACCTGATCGGTCGTCATAAAACTTAAAAGTTATTTCCTTCCAAAATAATTCATAAAATACATGTGAGTGCCCTCTAGTGGTCATTTCCTTGACTGCTGATGATGTTGCCATGACGTCATGTAACTTAATAACATTGATAGAAAGTTTTAACAATGATGAAGGTACATGCACATATGTACATGTACATATGTACATGTCTTTTAGAAAAGAAAAAAAAGGCTCTATTTCAATACCCATCCCATGGTCTATTTGTATAACAAGTAATGGACGACTACTGTGTAGTACTGTGTACATATATGTGGTTTCTCTCAAGCCCCTTTAAAGATGTCCATGTACATTTATGTACTGTATGTGTACATGTATCTTAAAGTACATGTACTGTACAGTATTTGTGCACAAAGATATTTACATGGTTTATCCTCCTTACAATTTTTTGCTGTAAATTGTTGCAAGTTTTTGTCCACTGGCAATTCAATACAAGTACCCTTTTGGCTTCTGAATAAATTATACTAAAATATTGCTTTGCCATTTTTCCAGGTCAATAATTTATTTCAAATAGGTTTTGATTTTTCTTAACTTTATTTTTTCAAACTTTATTTTCTTTGTCACAAATATGGAAATAAATGTTGAATTGAATTGAATAGTACATGTAATATTAGTACATTTTCTTGTCGAAGCCAATGTGTATGTATGCAGTTATACACACTGATACTAGTGTATGGAAACTGTTTTAATAATAATTTCTACTTTTATTTCCATAGCATTGATGCTACTGATGAACCCAGAAATGGGTTAGTTTGTGCAAGACTGGTAAATCATGGGAAAAGATTCGTGCAAAATTCGCATATGAAAGTTCTCGTCTTTGAAAATGTGCCAAGGTTGTGCCTGTTCTCCTTAAGGGACCTGGATGTTGGAGAGGAGATTTTGTACAATTATGGAGTAGCTGAAAATGAGTTACCATGGAACCAAAAGGTACAATGTATTATTGATTGTTCAGATCGAGATGCCAACCAGTACGATTAATGTCGTATTTTGTCTGAATAAAATAGTACAATTCGATAGTACGTTTATTCATATTGAAATACAATTTTTTTTTACTTGGCAAAAAAACAAACAAAAATTTTTGTTTTTTTAATTTTACTTGATAAATCTTGCTCTTTTGCCTTCTAGCTTAGAAATAGGCTTCCAAAATGCCTTTTGGAAACTTTTAAAACGTAAAAACCCTGGGACTTTTTCGAGTGCTGCTTTTGACATGGACCCCCGTAGAGGGCGTTGCCTAAAGATCCCACAGGGTGCCAAAATATTTGCCTTTTTGCACAAAATACTACATGTGTTTCTGCTTTAAAAATACTATTTTGTACTTTTTGGAGTATTATTTTATGTAGGCAAAGGTTGGCATCTCTGATTGTCACATATTGTGTATAATAAGCAAAAGTGTAGTTGCAATCAAAGTGCAGTACCATGACATCCCAACAATCAATCCCACTCTGCTTCACTGTCGCATAAAAAGACAATATCACTGTTTGCACAGTTGGTCTGGTTTTGACCAAACCAGTGCACAGTGGGTCAGAATTGGATCAATTTAATAATTGACATGAATTGATGAGGATAATGAATATAATTTTGTATTTCTCCTAATAGCCTCTCCCCACTGCTAATAACAGGATTGGAATTCGCATGACACCGAGCCCACACGTTAGTCTGTTGGTTAAAAACCCTCACTGTAGGTACACCGGCTAAACTTTTCAGCGCGATTTAGGTAATTAGCTGTGTTGTAGCCAAGTCATTTTTTTTTCAAGTCAAGTCACAAGTCAATTCACAAGTCAATTTTTCTCAAGTCAAGTCGTAAGTCAATTTTTCCCAAGTCAAGTCACAACTCATTTCAGATGTAAGGAGAATTTTACAACTTACGTAAGTTTAGTGGTTTTAAAATTTATTTTTGAAAGATTATGCATTTAAAATACGTATTTTCTGTGTATTTATATATTTATATAAAACACCAATGCGATTACAATTTTCTGTTTGATATATAAATTTTAATTTTAAATTAGCAATTTTTGTTCACAATATTGTAAATTCACTATACACATTTGTGACCTGCTCTACCGAATTGAGGATTGTCTCCCATGGGACGTTTCTGTGTAATTCGACACCGAACTTGACCTTGTCAAAAAAATAATGAAAAACATCAGCAAAATCAATTTTGAGATAGTTCAATATTTGGTCAACCTGAATATACACCACTACATGATATCAAAATTGATTTTGCTGATGTTTTTCATTATTTTTGGAGCAGGTTTGTATCAAATTGTAGGTCCAGGTGGCCTCCGTTAATTCCAAAAAGTGAAATAAATGCCTATTTTCGCAAGAGTATGACGAGTAACTCCGTTAACGTACAATGTACGTGTTTGGTACCAATAGAAAGGTCATGACCTTAACTGTTCGGATCTCTTGAAGACAACAGTAGTAATAGGCAAGCCAACTATATCCTTTTGCACTTAAAACCTTTAAAAAAATAGCTGAATCACCTGCGTGCAACCATAGAGCAAGGACCAGAAGGAGTTACAACTACATGTAACTCCTAATGAGCCGGTATAAGTTCAGTGACTCTTTTATCAGACGACAATGGCTACTGCATTGTTTCGCAGGATTAAGACTCATTAACTAAAACCGCAAGGCATCCTTTGTGCGGGACGTTCGCCGCCGCCTTTTACACTGGTAACCCTCTGTCCAAATTTTCCTGGCGTTAGGGGCATGCTTTATTAAATATTCTGACGTCATTTCGCTGTAAATTATTTTGCCGCTCAGGAGTACATATTTCACATTATAAAGCTTTATCCCGTGCAGATGAGTGTGAAATTATATTATGCTTCAATGCATATAGATTTGGGGAATATCCTGTCAAATTTTGCTGCTAAAATTCGGTTGAGGTTTTGAATAATACTACTTTTTTTGGAAATTAAGGTGTGTTGTTAAAACCAATATATCTAACTTTCTCGCAGTCGCACACGTTAAAAAACATGTGCAATCTTACGGTCACGAGTTAAGGTTTAAAAAAAATTAATTCAATTGATTCCCCAGCCCTCCCCAACTCCAGTTCAGGCATAGAAAAAACCCTGAATATTTTATTTTTGGATGTTCCATGTATGCAGCCATCTTAGAATACAATGACAGTGCGTAGTATGTATTGTTGTAATTCCATTGATGTCAATAGAAATCAGAGTTCGCCAGCTTAGGAACGCTTGCCTCACTTCAAATTTGTCCATTGTGTTGTGGAATTTGTTTCAACTGCAAGTAGCTGGCGGCGGCGAACGTCGTTCCTTTGAAGGCGGGAAGTTTGAACTCCTTCTGGTCCTTGCTCTATGGCGTAACAGAAATAAAGCCCACTGATTGGACAAGAATATGACACCAGTTGACTGAGCGTGCGCAGTTTCAGTGTTTACCCAATAGACTATGACATCACCCTTAACAACGTCGGCGTGCCGACTGAGCTGATTGCATGCAAAGTGCACAGGCCACGCACTGCCTGTCGCGCGCAATGATGAATTATTCATGAGTTGCGTGTAGGTCGCACTATTACATGTAGATCACGCTCTGTCAAAATGAGGATTGTCTCCCACATTTGACATTTTGAGATATGTATACTAGGTAAACAAGTAACTCACAGGCTTTCCAATGATAGCATCTTCATTTCCGTAACTTATTCCATTCCTGAATTATCAGCGATAAAGACAGCCCATCAAAATACGGCCTGCTGTATTTTTGTACAACTCGCTTGGTAGAAATTCGCCTTTGAATTTTTCCACACACAGCGAGCGCGTGAACAATCGAAGACCTACACGTAACTCATGAATAATTCATCATTGATTAAAACGCGCGCGACAGGCCATTCTTGGCCTGCACACTTTGCATGCATTGCCTGTTTTACTGGCGATGACGGCACGCGCGTTGTTAAGGGTGACGTCATTGTTTATCAGGTAAACAACGAAACTGCGCACGCTCAGTCAACTGGTGTCATATTCTTGTCCAATCAGAGGGCGTTATTTCTGTTACACGCCGGTGATCCAGCTAATTTCTTGATGATGGGTCTTAAGTGCAAAAGGATATGGTTGGCTTGCCTACATGTATCTCTACTGTTGTTTTCAAGAGATCCGAACAGTTAAGGCCATGACCTTTCTATTGGTACCAGACTCATACATTTACGTTAACGAAGAGTACTGTTACACTCTCGCGAAAACAGGCATTTATTTCACTTTTTGGAATTAGCGGAGGCCACCTCCTTGTAAAAAGGTAAGATCACGACAAGATACATGTAGTTCAATATTTGGTCAACCTGAATACACCACTACATGTATATCAAAATTGATTTTGCTGATGTTTTTCATTATTTTTTTTGACAACGTCAAGTTCGGTGTTGAATTACACAGAAACGTCCCATGGGAGACAATCCTCAATTTGACAGAGCGGGTCACATTTGACAACCTCTTCTCGAGCCGTCTGTACACACTACTTTCAATCAGCTACATGTGTTAATGATCGGTTGCACACACAACGGGCCGGTTATAATCGGTCGCGCGATGGTAAAATTGACGTGCAATCGTTATCATTTTGTTAACTGTAAAAAGTGATCGCGCATCAATTTCACTATCGCGCGACCAGACGGTAAGTTTTGGGATCTGTTTGTGTTGATTTTTCCGTGTTCGACGCTTGTAATCCCAATCCCAGCCTACAATGTAGATTTCCCATCGGACAAAACAAACTGTTAGTGCTTCTTCAATAATGTGTGTTTATTATTGTCTTTTATTTTTTATTGATCCATTCTCAGCACACCGGATGCCTAAACGGAAATGTCAACGTCAACCTGTATTGGAGTCATCCCCTGACAGACCAACAGGTATGAATCAATTAATAATAAGAGACAATCATTTAACTAAAGACTGTATAACACTTTGGAATTGATAGAGGCAAGTGTATACATCTAGTGTTCATCGGACAAAACAAACTGTTAGTGCTTCTTCAATAATGTGTGTTTATTATTGTCTTTTATTTTTTATTGATCCATTCTCAGCACACCGGATGCCTAAACGGAAATGTCAACGTCAACCTGTATTGGAGTCATCCCCTGACAGACCAACAGGTATGAATCAATTAATAATAAGAGACAATCATTTAACTAAAGACTGTATAACACTTTGGAATTGATAGAGGCAAGTGTATACATCTAGTGTTCATCGGACAAAACAAACTGTTAGTGCTTCTTCAATAATGTGTGTTTATTATTGTCTTTTATTTTTTATTGATCCATTCTCAGCACACGGATGCCTAAACGGAAATGTCAACGTCAACCTGTATTGGAGTCATCCCCTGACAGACCAACAGGTATGAATCAATTAATAATAAGAGACAATCATTTAACTAAAGACTGTATAACACTTTGGAATTGATAGAGGCAAGTGTATACATCTAGTGTTCATCGGACAAAACAAACTGTTAGTGCTTCTTCAATAATGTGTGTTTATTATTGTCTTTTATTTTTTATTGATCCATTCTCAGCACACGGATGCCTAAACGCAAATGTCAACGCCAACCTGTATCGGTTCCTTACCCTGACAGACCAACAGGTATGAATCAATTAATAATAAGAGACAATCATTTAACTAAAGACTGTATAACACTTTGGAATTGATAGAGGCAAGTGTATACATCTAGTGTTCATCGGACAAAACAAACTGTTAGTGCTTCTTCAATAATGTGTGTTTATTATTGTCTTTTATTTTTTATTGATCCATTCTCAGCACACCGGATGCCTAAACGGAAATGTCAACGTCAACCTGTATTGGAGTCATCCCCTGACAGACCAACAGGTATGAATCAATTAATAATAAGAGACAATCATTTAACTAAAGACTGTATAACACTTTGGAATTGATAGAGGCAAGTGTATACATCTAGTGTTCATCGGACAAAACAAACTGTTAGTGCTTCTTCAATAATGTGTGTTTATTATTGTCTTTTATTTTTTATTGATCCATTCTCAGCACACCGGATGCCTAAACGGAAATGTCAACGTCAACCTGTATTGGAGTCATCCCCTGACAGATCAACCGGTATGAATCAATTAATAATAAAAGACAATTATTCAACTAAAACCTGTATAACACCTTGGAATTGATAGAGGCAAGTGTATACATGTAGTGTTCATCGGACAAAACAAACTGTTAGTGCTTCTTGAATAAGGTGTGTTTAGAGGTGGGGAATTTGGGGGTTGAACCCCCCCCCCTCCCTTCCCTTGCTCTGACACCAAAAGAAAAAAATTGTGGTAATAAAAAAGATGACAATCTGCAGTGGAATTATCTGTATACATGGTATATGGTGAGCATTATGAATTGGAGACTGGCTAGAAAGCATATTGCACAAAGGAAAAACCTGAAAATTCGATTGCAGACTAAACATCAATAAGAACTTATGATTTTGACAACAGGAATTTTGTTCCTTTGTACTTTTATGTTGATTTACTTTAATAAATATAAATAAACAAACGTTATCTAGCATTACAAATGTTAACATAAGCCTACTGACTTTCCCCTCACAAAAAAAACATTAAAACAAAATAACATTGAAAAAAATACCAAAAATGTGTTTTTTTAACCCAAAATTAGGTGTTTGATGGTAATCTTCTTGTAAGTG
>CM055818.1:52650218-52797924 GCA_029582265.1 Zoroaster sp. YZ-2022 | reverse complement strand
GGATAAACATGGGTTGGCATTTAATATATAAAAAAACTAAAAAAAATAAACAAACACCCCAACACCCCCCCCCCCCCCCCCCCAAAAAAAAAAATAATAATAAATTAAATTAAATAAATAAATAAATAAAACAAACAAAAACGAAACAGCAAACATTTGAAGCGTGTACAGATTACAACCAAATGTTACCCTACCTTCATCATCTTCATCACGGTCATTAAGTGACATATTGTGATCTGAAGATAAAATAAAAGTAGATTCATATAATTACCACGATCAGTGAGATGGTTTGCAGTGAAAAAATGTGGATACTAACTTTTAGGAGCATATACATGGTACCTGAAACCAACAAAATCATCAAACACAAGACAGACATCAAAGACATCAAAGACACCATATCTCCATCAGTTGAGTATTACTCGGTTCTTATCAGGACCACATATACTATAATTTTTTAAGGAGATAATATCAACATGGTGTCACTTCAAACTTTCACCATATTTACAATCCACAATGCAAACCTTCCAATCTTAACTGTCTTAACAACAGGGGTGTAGCAATACCATTTTCTCAAGATATGATACATATTTTCAATTTTTACATGCAAAAGCCAGAAGTTTTTGTCTTAGAAGGAGTTCTAGGCAACACTGTACATACATGTTAATTTGCAATCCTACATAATACATACCAAGCGATTTTGATGTAGTGGCATGTGTGTCTCTATGTAACTTGCGTTCTGAAAAAAATAAATTAAAAATGTATAATAATAAAAATCAATGAATCCATTATGGTACTGCAAAGAAATTTGATTTGCAATGCTTTACTTTCTTAAATTTATAAACGTAATTTCAGTTTTGTACAGCTGCATGCAGTTTGAGGTTGCCTTGGCAATTAATTCAAATTTAAGCGTTCACTTGTGACCAAGCAAGTCATTGTACCAGACATTATTCGAATCTAACTCGCAAATGGCTTATTAACAAGTGCTTCTCTGATCAAGCAATGATTGATACATCCCCTTTAGAGAGACTGTCCCAATGAGAAAGACAAAAAGTTTTAACTACTTACTGGATTGTGGGGATATAAGTGTGAAAACTTCACTTTCATCACTGTCACTGTCTGACTCGGGTATGTAATCACTACCATCTGTTTCACTGACTAAACATTTTTAACAGAACAAAAACAACCATATTTTACTCTTTCATTACTGCTGTTTCAATTATTGTAATACAAAGAAATAAATTTAAAAAAATAAAATAAAAAAAATTACATGCACTTTAAGATTGCTCTTTCAATTCCTACATGCAAAAATAAAAGTTATTTTATGGTAGAGAAAGGTAATGGAAACTTACTAAAATAATAAAATAACCCTGTGACAGAATACAACAATATAAGCTGTAGTGGAACCAATAGTACATGCATAACCGTTATCAAACACTGGAACCTTAATTAATTAAAAAAGTGCTTCTCTGATCAACGAATGATTAACACATCCCCCTTAGAGCGACCATCCTAAAAAACGCTCCCTTAGGGTGACCAATATATACTGTACAAAAACATACAGGCAGATCTACATTTTGGAACTTGTCACAAAACTGAAAATCAACATGTCTCCTCACAACTTTACTGACCCTTGACATGAAAGAAATTCAACTGCATACATTTTGTGGCCTCAGTGACTGATTTAGAAAAGAAAAATCAAAGTGAGGGACCACCAGAAACAGTAATACCAGCAGCCAAAATGTCATTTAGTTGCAAGATCTTAGAATTTTGTATTATTATTTGTATCAAGGGCCATCGTTGATACACTGTACAAACAGAAAATGTCATACAATTTATATTAATTTCAGGTGCTGTAATTACTGCATAATACTTACCAGGTGTATTTGATTTAGCCGCATTCATGTCACATTCTGCAAAAAAACAAAAAAATGAAATTATATTTTAAAAAATTCAATGAATCCATTATGGTACTGCAAAGAAATTTGATCTGCATTGCTTTACTTTCTTTAAATTATAAACGTAATTTCAGTTTTGTACAGCTACATGCAGTTTGAGGTTGCCTTGGCAATTAATTACATGCAAAAACCAGAAGATCTTTGTGGTAGAGAAAGGTAACAGAAACTTACTAAAATAATAAAATAACCCTGTGACAGAATACAGCAATATAAGCTGTAGTGGAACCAATAGTACACGTATAACCGTTATCAAACATTGGAAACTTGATTAATTAACATCTGCTTCTCTGATCAACGAATGATTGACACATCCCCCTTAGAGCGACCATCCTAAAATAAGGCCCCCTAATTAGGGTGACCAATATATACTGTACAAAAACATACAGGCAGATCTACATTTTATAACTTGTCACAAAACTGAAAATCAACAGTTCCGTCTTCAGATTGCCAAGTGTAAATAAAACCAATACTGAATAACAGAATAACATGGAGTTAAACAAACTTGTTAAAGTTTTGGCAGTCTGTTTTGGGGGGTTTCCCTGCACAAATCTTTATGTGGGAACAGCTGGATAAACTTAAATGAACAAACGTTATAAACACTCAAAATATAATAGTACTTTCTTCAAGCCGGTAGTCATTGTGTCGCGTGTCGCAATGCGCTGCACACAGAGAAAGGTATAGTATGGTCAAATCTTGTCAGAGTAAAACGCAGCATCGTGTGTAACGTATACAACACGTGTGTGTAGTCTGCATACATATCGTGTGTACAGAAGCCACGCTTCCACAGAGTATCAGTTTGCACGCACGTCGTCTATTCATAAACTAGTTGACAGTCCCTCCTTTGCCCTTCAGAGATCGAATGTATTACATGCGATTATGCGGACCACACGACCGGGAACAACAGACCACACAGGAATAGACTGTGTTAAGTCTCCCCCATGAGACTTGCATGGCCTATGGCGCGTGAAATAAAAAAATAACAAATTAAAAAAGATTCTAAAAAACCTTTAAAAACGGCATTGTCAAAAATCGTACAAATGAAGAATAAAATCATAAAAGCGTAAAATGGGTGAAAAAAATCGTAAAACGTATGCCAAAATCGTACATGTTGGGAGGTCTGTACAACGCAAACTGAAAAGAAAAGGCAAAAAACATGCTGGTCAAAAGATATCAAATGATTAGTATAGATACAAAATAATTAGTAACAAACGTAAATCCACCAATAACCAACTTTTAAACTTTGACTATGCAAATACGTACAAAATACTCTAAGTGTCGAAATTACATTTTAGAACGACGCACTGAGAAAATGATCAAAGCTCCTCAAGAGGGAACTCGTTTTCAGGCAGTTTAATTACATATGTGTAGTCTTTTAAATTTCAAGAAAAATCCTTAAAACACCTTTAATTCTTACAAAAATAAAGGAAGATAAATGGACCAATGGAACAGTAATTCAATGTTGGTGTTGAAAAATAACAGGATGTAAAATTAGCATTTTAATATGTACAAGTATTAAATGCCATTGAAAAAATACCGAATGTTTTGTTCCTGTGACATGTGCACATGTCATCAGTGCCACTACATTTACATACAGATCTGTTAATCTATGTGGTTCCTGACTGGTTGGGCGCTCCATTTATGTGGCATTCACCAATCATAGAGTGAATTTCTGGCAGGAAGTAGGCCTAGATTTTCCCAAGCAACTGTGGGGGCACGCCATAGCGAACATTTTGCAAATACTTGGTGAGAAAACGAGACAATTAGAATTATGTTAGGGAGTGCAACAAAATTGGAAAATCGATTTAAATTGGGAAAATATCATGCCTGTTTTCAAAGAATGAAACTGGGAACAATCTCAATGAAAATGTGTATTACAAATACTGAGGGCTGTACAACATTTCTTAAACCACAAATCATGTGTACAAAAAGTATATTAATCAGAATAAACAATATGGAAAAACAAAAGAACACAGACTACTTCATCAGAGTATCAGGGAACTACATCAGAGTATCAGGGAACTTCATCAGAGTATCAGGGAACTTCATCAGAGTATCAGGGAACTTCAGAGTATCAGGGAACTACATCAGAGTATCAGGGAACTACATCAGAGTATCAGGGAACTACATCAGAGTATCAGGGAACTACATCAGAGTATCAGGGAACTACATCAGAGTATCAGGGAACTTCATCAGAGTATCAGGGAACTTCATCAGAGTATCAGGAACTACATCAGGTATCTACATCAAGTATCAGGGAACTACATCAGGTATCAGGGAACTACATCAGAGTATCAGGGAACTACATCAGAGTATCAGGGAACTACATCAGAGTATCAGGGAACTACATCAGAGTATCAGGGAACTACATCAGAGTATCAGGGAACTTCATCAGAGTATCAGGGAACTTCATCAGAGTATCAGGGAACTACATCAGAGTATCAGGGAACTACATCAGAGTATCAGGGAACTACATCAGAGTATCAGGGAACTACATCAGAGTATCAGGGAACTACATCAGAGTATCAGGGAACTACATCAGAGTATCAGGGAACTACATCAGAGTATCAGGGAACTACATCAGAGTATCAGGGAACTTCATCAGAGTATCAGGGAACTACGTCTGTTCTTATCCCAACATTAATTGCAAATCGCAATAAAGATAAAAACAACAGAAAAGCAAAACAATAAACGCTAAAAGCACCCCCACCCCCCCCAAAAAAAACCAATGAATAATCCAAAACACTTTTGAATTTTTGTGTAAAACCATTGAGCCTGTTTTTAAAGAGTGTACATGTACATACCATCTTGCTTTAGACTTGATTGTGGCTAAAAAGAACAATTCAGACAAAATATTCTGACAAGCAAAAACAAGTATTTTGTACCCTAGAACAACCAGCTTTTATAAGGCATGTTAAAGCAGCACCACTGTAACTACATAAAGCAGAGGCAGAGCATTGGCTGCAGGTTACTGATGTATGCCAGCCAGCACACTGAATTAATTTGATTTGCCTGCAATGTCAAATTTCTGACTGGCTGTTTACACTTGTACCCACAGTTTGTTGTAGCCGATTATTAAAAAAAATTCCACCATTGTTTTTTCTTCTTTATTTATCTGCACGAAAAAAATCAAGGATGTTTTGTTCTACAATACAAATTATAACACCTCATCCACAAATTCTGTGTCTTGACTAGCCGAGAGCAAGTCACATGGCATTTGCTAAACTTGCTATCTTGTTGGGCATGGTCAAAAGCATTATACACCTAGCAACCAGGTACTATACTCATGGCAACCAGTATTGTATGCAAATTATACAGGGTGTCCCAGAAAAAAGGTAATTCTGACAATAAGGGTTACTTTTGACAAAGATATGCTTTTTATGGCTATTAATCATGTTTTACCATAAAGTAGGAGCAAAATGCTTTCCAGTGGTATCTTGATTGCATTCCTCTGGTCATGCATCACTGAGCACAATTGTTTGGAAAATGCTATGTGAAAACCCTTTTGGGACAGTTCATGGTCAGACATGCTGTGGAATGGCCGGCCAGGTCACCGGATTTCACTCCTTGTGACTTTTTCTTGTGGGGGTATTTGAAGAACAAAGTGTTCACCAGTCCACCGCGTAACCTTCAGGATTTGCAAGCCCGCATTCAACATGAGGTCGAAATCTTACGTGATGATCCTGCAATGGTGAGACGAGCTGTGGCTGACATGCACCGCCGTTGTGGACTTTGCATCGAAAGAGGAGGTGGGCACGTGGAAGGTGTTGGTGCATAATTCAGTACTGAATAAATATCACCAATTGATAAACATCTTGTACGTATCACATGCTTTCAAACGGTTAGATTTCCCTCGGGCCATATCTGAATGTGCTGCTCATGTCTGACCATGAACTGTCCCAAAAGGGTTTTCACATAGCATTTTCCAAACAATGGTGCTCAGTGATGCATGACCAGAGGAATGCAATCAAGATACCACTGGAAAGCATTTTGCCCCTACTTTATGGTAAAACATGATTAATAGCCATAAAAAGCATATCTTCGTCAAAATTAACCCTTATTGTCAGAATTACCTTTTTTCTGGGACACCCTGTACAAACTCTAGTGCACATTGCATGTTGAGCGTATTATTCTGTGCTAGCGCTACAGAGCTAGGTTCAAACATTTCGTCAAGGGGTGTGGGAAAGTGTACGAAAATGTTCAAGTAGCATACAGTTTAATTGTATTTTGATTACCAATTATTGCTAAAACCAAGCAGAATCTGTGAGAGGTGTTATAAAACAAACATTGACTGTCTTATCTCATGCTGTAGTAAAACCTAGTCTCCCTCAGTGATCTACAAAACATTCCGTTTTCCCTGTAGGCTTCGCACCTAGACAAATAAAATGCTCCATGGATCAGCTCGGAAAGCTCATTTTACTACACCACTGGGAGCAATTGGTATACTACATGTATACTTACAATGATAAGTCCACAGAAAGACAACCGGTTAAGTGCTGTCTGTTGTGTTTGTGTCACTTTTAATTCAGGGTAAGGTGGCTTCTGTCAAAATGAATAAATGTTAAATGTGCATTATGTTTCACAAACTGTCAGCTGATGACATAAAAACACAAATAATAAGAAAATAAAAAATGTAAAATAAACAAAGGGAATAAAAAACAAAGGAAATGAAAAAAAAAACGAAATGAACTACGGGTCTATGTATGTTCGATGAACAAAGGAATGTATGTCCACAGTGTGAGTACTGCAATACATAATGAATAATTACAAACGCATGCAAAAACTAAGAATTGAGCAAAAGAGGGCACTGTTACGAGCCATTTGCTGGGTCCAAGCAAGAGAAATGTGACATCAAATTTATTGAAGCAAAAAATGGAGGTGGGAGTTAGGTGGGGGTTATGGTTAAGTGGGGGGGGGGGTCCACCTCTATCCCCCAAGCCCGTCATGATTTCAGGTTGCCTTACTATACTGTTTCCAACATTTAGAGCCTTTGGCTTGGGTAAACAATCCGTCTCTTTGGCTATGCAGCATGAATAGCAGAAGTGGAGACAACAGAAAAAGAGAAGTGACTGCATCATTGGCAACAGAAGCAACAGGAATATTTGCGACAGCAGCAGCAATGGGATATCAGAAATGAGAAATACCATTAATTTTGAGCAAAGATACAGCAAAATTGGAAGTATACATGTACCTTTTTGCGCCAAGGCAGATTGGTGACGCCATAATCGAACCGTTCGGAACCAATGTCTATGTCCTTAATGGCAAACAGGCACAACCTGGTCTTGCCATCGACACACCCATGAAAAGTCATTACTTTACAGTTGTTGTGAGGGAAAGTGGCATCATTGACCATCGCCCTTTCCCTCAGTTCAGTAGCATCAATACTGTCAAGTGTACAGAAAAAAATAGAAATGCACAAATTACCAAGAAGTGTTAAAATGTTGAGGCGCTTGAAAAAGTGTTTGAGAATGAGGTCTGCTTTTGCAGAAATTGGTTGCATGTCAAATTAATTTTTGATGTACACTGGTATAACATTAATTTAATTGGCTTCAAAAAGGTATATATACATGTATATGCACCGGTGGTTGAGCACATGCCGTCATGCAGTTCATGAACATGCTAGGATACACATACTTAGGTTTTGGTGCACCATGCAGAGTTCTCCCCAGGATTTTTAAAAACTGTGGGGGTTTTATTTTTGGAGATTAAATCTGCGAGCGCGTAGTGCGAAGCCCTTCACGTCGTGGGGCCAGGGCCCGCTTAAGGGCTGTGGGAAAGTTTTTAGTTTTTGGCACTGATTTTGGCCCATTTTTTAAAAGAAACATTTATGTTATTTAGCGGCTATATGCCGCGCAATCAAGCCAACAAGTTGCTTACTATCCACCACCAGACGCCACCATCATCACAGCATAATGCACACTCTGCAAGCAGTCACGTCTCGTTCACGGCCAGCCGACCATTTGCGGGCAGCTTCGTTAAATCCATTAGTTACACATTGAAAGACATAACGTTATACTCCCGATCCCATAAACAAGAATTGTTGATACAAAGTTTTGAAAGGGAATTCCCCTGCATGTGCAATGTATGTACATGTATATGTATAATTCGTACATGTATAATACATACATGTATAATTCGTACATGTATAATTCGTGCATGTACATACACAGGGTCCGTCCGCCGTCCGCGCAGTCAGCTGTAGACTGTGTGCAATGCATGCAATGTGCACGTGGTTCATGGTTATTCAAGTCCAGTATCACGTGCCATTTCCACACGCCGCGATTGGATAAATTTGCATAGTACCAATTTTATATTTTTTCATTGGCTGTTTGATCAAGTGTTATGAATATGTTCATTGTGTTGCATATTCATATTTTTTGGGGTCGATGTTTCTGTGGTTTCACTGGTGCCCGTCTTTAGAAATGAAGCGCCTTTCTAATGAGTCTGGGAAAGGGAATCGGTTTCCTAAGTGATCGTATAAATATGGCGGCGATACGCGATGGACAGTATAGCCTGCATTCATGTTTTCTGTGATGTGAATTCCAGTGGATGCGCTGTGTATGTAACGAGACAATACACATGTTGACATGTAAACAAATTACGTGTTCGATGTAGGCCTGCAAACGAAATTTCCCTGGACCACTAAAACTGTGACAAGACAATGTGATCGTTTTCGCTACCAACAATAAACGTACATGTATTAAAAGAAAAGGTGCGTATCGGGTGAAAAAAGTGCGTATCGGGTGAAAAAAAGTGCGTATAGGCAATTTCGGCAGCGAATCGGCCAAAATTCTTGCATATCGGGGCCGATACGAACCCTGCCATGAAGTGGTATATAGTGAGTAGACTGCCTACATGGACATACAGGGTTTTAATTTAAATTTATTTTTATGTAAGTCGCCCATCGCAAGGCCAAAAGGCCACTCAAGGTGAGGGCTAACAAGAAAATTAGTCAAGTTAAGAGAAACCTGTTGACATTACGCTTGAACTTGAAAGGATTGTATGCAACAGGGAAACAAGATGAAGGATGGGAATTCCAAAGTGAAGCAGTACGTGGGAAGAAACTTGTTGAATACATCTTAGAATTGCATTTGGGAACTATACAATGCATTCCATCACAGTGTGACAAATATCTACAATATGGTTTTTCGGGTTACACATGATAAAATTATCACTTACCACTTATTTCCGTTGTTTCCATCCTTAAAAAAGAATAGAAAACTGCCTTGGCAATCTTTGTATGTCTTTTCTCGCCTTGGAAGAAGCCTTCCTTATGAAATCAGATCCCTCGGTATTCAAGGAGGAAGCTGCCTGCTTTAAACCTTTTTTGGGTAAATACACCATACCCTACATGATAAGACGGCAACGAGAAAAAGCAACTTCAAAACACATCAATGGTGATTTAGACCACACACAAAGCATTGCCAAACAAAGTTTTCCCTGACGAGTCAACGCGACATTGATTGAACAGTTTTCTTGCTTGAACTACCACGCATGCCAAACATACAGACTGGTTTCCTCAAAATAAAGATGCTAATAACCAGCTAACTGTGCAACAGCATCGACAGCGTGAAATACTGTCAAGCAAACATTTTTGAAACAATCTCAAAATGAAGAATTCAGCAAGTAATTTCACAAAACTGGAAGCTTTCTGTTCTGTGTACGTATGATTTTTCATTTCCACCTATTTTTTCCAAGCACTGAAACTCAGACTGCGTAATATTTGAGCTGCATGATTTTGGCAAATTTTCGATGTCAATGCTTTGTGATAAACTTGCTCCAGCACAGATCCACCATGCGAGCAGAAATGTGGATCGTGTTGCAGCATTATTTGAGCCCGCTCGTACATGTACATGAATTTTGTGTCATTTTAAGTTGGTACTTTCAGCCTGAAATAATGTAAGAAGTAAATTTTGCGGCAAAATTTTAGGTTGTTTTGATTGTGCAAATAAAAACAAAATGATTGCAATAAAAATTGTGTTAGGCCTACCGAACATCCAAACTAAGCAATTCAGTTCAGTTTGGCTGAGAAGGCTATGTTCGACAAATTTTAGTTCGGTTCAGCAATTTGGCGGCAGCACTGCTATGGAAGCTAAGTATACATGCATTTTTGTTTGATTGCTTTTAAGTTTTGATTCAAACAAAACAACTCTGCCACTAAATAAAACACATTCATCATGTTTACACTACAGTGAATACTGGTACACTTATTAGGCCTACCTATAGTTTCGTCAATATGGCGTACTTCAAAGCCATCTTGATCGTTGCCAAGCATGCCATATAATTTGGCTTCTCCAAAAGGAGTGGGCCCTGCTCCTGTCTGGTTACTCAGTCTCATGGTCAAACTGCAAGGGAAAGAAAAACTTTTGCTGGGATGTGTCGCCATACAAGCATTCGATTTCACGCGCTTTTTTGATCGATTGTCCCTTTAAAATATATCCACAATTATACACTAATTGAAGCACCTAAGTTGGTTTTAATTTTGTCAAAAAGTACTGAGAAATTTGTAAAAATGCTTCTTTATGTACGATATTTATGTTCACATTCCCATGGGCATGGAATCGATGTTCTAGTTTAAGATGAACACACAGTGACTGGAAATTACTGGCTCATTTATGCAACAACAATGGTAATACATGTATGACCTTATCAAGTGTTGCATTCTGTATTACACCTGCACAAGGGGCTTGACCCAGTAATATCTTCATAATAATGAGGTTTCTTATTCTCTTCATAAGTGACCAAGTCAACTGTATCTTTATTGAAGAAAATCAAATGAAGGGAAATGTGAATGCACGTTTGATATTTTCTGATCATCTACAGATCCAACCAGTACAGATAATCCAGAAATTTTAGACTTACCTGGCTGGCACATTCGCTTTAACTCTGCTTCTGCCTTGTCGAGAAATTCTTTGATATATTTGCCATCAATGATGATCTCTAGAGTTGAAAATAAGAATGTAAATATTGTATTTCCAAACATGAAAATTTACATAATAGCTTAATGACTAGCAATCTGACTGGACGATATTAAACACCTATACTCGAAGTATGCATGAGAAAACCATTTTGTAACAAATGGTTTGTAGACATGCTCATCAAATATCTTTATTTCTTTAATTTAGAAGTGTTTTTCTCTAGAAAAGTACAGTATATTACATGTTGGAATTACTACAATATGCAGTCTCCTAAGTTAATATGCGCACATGTTTTTAGAGTCCTAAATATTCAAAACTTGCTCATGCTTGCACATAAATTTACTATGAGGACATATTTTACTAGGTTTCATAAAAACTACAAACCTTACCAGGTTGCACAGCTGTACTATGGTTCATTACTCAGTATACTCCAGTACAAAAACACATCAACCCCCCTTGTGCCCCACCTAAAAGTCCCATTCAGATATCTAGATGCAGGATATATTATTCAATGAAACACTTACCCATTCAATCCCCCATTGAACTGCTGATCCTGAGACTGACCCATTCAATCCCCCATTGAACTGCTGATCCTGAGACAGACCCATTCAATCCCCCATTGAACTGCTGATTCTGAGACTGACCCATTCAATCCCCCATTGAACTGCTGATCCTGAGACTGACCCATTCAATCCCCCATTGAACTGCTGATCCTGAGACTGACCCATTCAATCCCCCATTGAACTGCTGATCCTGAGACTGACCCATTCAATCCCCCATTGAACTGCTGATCCTGAGACTGACCCATTCAATCCCCCATTGAACTGCTGATCCTGAGACTGACCCATTCAATCCCCATTGAACTGCTGATCCTGAGACAGACCCATTCAATCCCCCATTGAACTGCTGATCCTGAGACAGACCCATTCAATCCCCCATTGAACTGCTGATCCTGAGACTGACCCATTCAATCCCCCATTGAACTGCTGATCCTGAGACTGACCCATTCAATCCCCCATTGAACTGCTGATCCTGAGACTGACCAAATTAAGTTACTTACCGTCAATCTGTGATTTGACTTCTGACTGACAGGCCACAATTTCTATACGTGTGCTCTTTATGAAGTCTTCAGTCACAGTTTGAGTCTTGAAAATGGTTGTGCATGAGACGTTCAGTACTTTGGCCATATCCTCAAATATGATGAGGTAATGGCAACATTAATTTCCTCAGGGCAAACAGATATTTGTTGATCGTCTTGGCTTGCTTTCCATCAGCAGAATGGGTTAGCACAATTCTGATTTCAAACAACATATACTCAATGTAAATCAATATAATCAATTAGGTTTCTGATTCATGAAATGAAAATTATGCGCAATTATTTAAAGATGCAATGACAAATATTATGCCACATAATAATGAGCTTTGAACCAATTAACCAACCAATTGGATGAATTGAGCACACAAAATATCATATGTAGATCTTCACATTAGGTTGGACTATGGTGTACAGTATGTCCAGAAATATTATGCAACTTTAATCAGCTGGGATTTATATGAAGATAACAATGTTCAGCTTACTTCTGAGGTATTGATGGATGCATTATTTTAGAGAAGGTGCTCCCCATTGACTCACACAAAAGGTGGAGAGTCCCTGTGATGTTCTTTGAATATAGTTTGCCTTGTCATGTGCATGCTTTTGTGGCATACATGTATTCGCCAAAACATTTGACAACATCTGCAGAAAGTAGAGTAAAATAAATATGAAAGTACATTCATTTATATAATGATTCAATTATAACATCAAATACAGTATTTCCATGTATTTCTTTGTGTATTAACACACACTGTGCATGTCAATGTGGATGCACTTTGATGGTTAACTTGTGCAATTTGTGAAAACCTTGCAGATTTTCAGCCATTGCTCTCAATGAAATGTCACTCATCAAGTGAAGTATAGTGTCATCTGACTGGCAGCTGGTTCATCAAGTGAAGTATAGTGTCATCTGACTGGCAGCTGGTTCATCTTTCATGTAAATACCAAAGCAAATCGAATTTGATGGTGAAAATCACAGTGTGATGACTATTTGCCATTGACATTCTAAATTTTATGTGGCATTAATTAATTTCATTAATAGAAAATTTTGCCAAAAATACCTTCCTAAATCCTAAATCGAAATAAGGAGAGTTGTATACATCATAAGTTAGATTTTTGTTTTTATTTAAGCAGCACTTTCCATTATAAGGTCAATATTATTAAATAATTAGTGTAAACGGGACACAATTCAATAAAGTTTGTATAAATAAATAAATGTATTACAGTATATCAGCGGCGTAGCCACGGGGGGGGGGGCCTGGGTGCGACACGTGCCCCCCCCCCAGGTGCTGCCCCCACGAAAAATCCTCATAGTGCCCCATAAACAGAAAAGATAAAGAAAAGGGAAAAAACCCATACCCCCTGGGCCCCCCCACTGAAAAGCAATGGCCCCCCCTGTGCCCCCCCCCCCCACTGAAAAAGTCCTGGCTACGCCGCTGCAGTATATAATTCATTAATTATAAACTGCACTTCATTGTCATATGATCTTACCATTTGATGAGAGAGGAACACTCTGCTTTGGATAATCACCAGTTGCTTTCTTAGCAGCCTCTTGACGTATTTTGCAAAACGATGATACTTTACGCATCAGCTTGAGATAGAGAGTGCTTTGCAGCTGAATATTAAATATATACATGATGATAAATATGTGGTTTAATAAACTGCCTGATCCAGTACAACTACAATAAAATTAGATCACACCTAATCCATACATTCTGTCTTTTGATTGGCCCAAATCATGTCACATGATATTCCATATTTTTACTGTAAAAATAGCTGTATGATTTTTCACACTTTTTATGATTGGGAATAAATTATGATTGGGAATAAATTGAAAAATCACCCTGATGGCTTACTGTCACATTACATCATCATCATGGCATTCATCATGGCATGGTCTTCCTTTGCCGGTCTTCATAGATAAAGGGAATTTGCTGATAAAGAATATTCATCTTACTTGTATACATAAGAATTAGTAACTGTGTTAATACCTTTACATTGTGTTGATATGTACGTCTGGCCTCTTGAGACCTCTCTGATGACAGCCTTTGACAGGACATGAGCATGTCCATCTTCTCTTCTTGTTCAGTCCATGCCTGGTTGGCTCCCTTTAAAGTGACAATTAATTATTGCTAAGCATATACATGTATATCTGATTTAATTTTAATTGGAACACCCATGGAGACACCAAGTAATTTAACAAAATAAACAAATTAATTGAAAAATTGATTATGTGTTTGGGTTTGGTGTGTGCACATTCCATCGGGTTGCACTTAAGAGTTGCCCTTGGGTTTGCCCAGTTTGAGGTTTGTCCTGACACATAAGGTCAAAACAAATCTATCCTTGGTAGATATTACAGTGGACAAACCCAATTTACCTTTGTCGTGCTTTGCCAAGCATCTGCAGCCTCTTCTCCCTAGCTATCAGCTTATGCCATGGGTTCTTTGTAAATGCTGTGACAGGTATTTATACCTGCCATTACACAGTGGACACATCCTTGCGTATCTTTCTCCCTATAATGCAATAAATACAATTCCTATCTAACATTACAAACAAATCTATTTGCTATAGTGAGAGAATACAAAATACATTGTAAATAAACCACTAAATGTGACCCAATCTTACAAAGTGAGTTGGAAGTCGCCAAGGCTACTTTTGTGTAACAATCCTTACACATGGCTTTTCACAATGGCTCTGTTTTTTTAAAAACATACATCAGGCGCGGATCCAGGAAATTTTTAGACGGGGGCACACTCAACACGGACAAATGCGAGCGCGAAGCCCTTACGGCGTGGGGTCCGGGGTCCGGGGCCCGCTTAAGGGCCCCGGAAAATGTTGGATTCTGGATGCTCTGTGGTGCAATCTGAGGCGATTCCTGGCCAGTTCCACATGACTTTTTTTGCAAAAGTTTTCAAGATTATATGGAGAATATATATATATATATATATATATATATATATATATATATATATATATCCTATCATTATTTTAGCCATTATTTTTAGCCATTATTTTAGCGATGTCATGACTACAACAATATAAGTTTCTCCCTCCCCGATTTTTGGCATTTAATTTGCAGTTTTTGACTTCAGTTTTAATTTATCCGGAATTTTTCTTGGTTTTAATTCAGTCCAGTTTAAATTTTTAAGAAAAGGGCTTGATTTCATACTGTTCCTTGCCCTGTGTTAAAACCATCGGCAGATTAGCTGCAAGACTCATCGTACTTCGCAGGCCTATGCGTACTGGCGTAGAATCCGACAGTAAATTGACATCGGCGATTGTAATTTCCACACGGTACCCCGACCCTTCTTCAGACGAAACGGAACAATTTATAGACGTGGAGCAATCGGGTCAAGAAACCAGACTATTTGCTTTGCACCCGATCACAGACTACTGATTGCAAACGAAATGTAGACTAACTAATAAGTATTTGAAAAAAGTCACTATAATCATCATTGGAAATTGACACAAAAAATCCACTTTTCTCAATAATGACAGTACACCAAACTGAAGGCGCTGTTCACCTTGGATGGTGGCTTTATTTTTTACTCTGCACCCTTAATTTTTAATCCTTTTTATCAACCTTTTATGAGACACATCCTTGGATATTTTTATCACCGAAGCTTCTGTGGAAAATCAAATATAATATAAAAGAAACTGCAATCAATTAATTGCCATAATGAGGCTGTGTTAAACTTTATGAAGTCATCTCCATTAACTAAATTCGTGGAGAAAAATTGTCTTCAAGAATGGGTTGACTAAAATAAATCAATCAGTTCCTCAGAAGATTGCTAAGGGCTAACCGAGACTGGCCTGAAAGTCCATCGAAGAGAAATTATACTTCACACTGGTTAGACCACATCTTTGATATGGGAGCACTGCTTGGAAACCCCATATCACAAAAAACATCTCTTCGCTTGAAAGAGTCCAGAGACGAGCTGAGCGGCAAGACCTGCCTGTCGAACTTACAGCAGAAGTCAGTTGCTTTAAACGTCGACTTTCTGCCGTGTCTAATTCAAATAATGTAAATTTTTGGGTCATTATTTGAATTAGATACGGCAAAAGTTCGACGTTTGAAGCAGGCCTATAAACAAAACTTACTAACTAGTAACTAACGGAGAGATGATACGACCATAATTTTGTTGAGATGCATCAGAGCCTTGCATTCAAGGCTATATTCACTGCAAAGGAATTTTGGCAAGGAGCCCAGATAATTAAGCTGCTCAAACGAAGTATACTACGTGATGTACTTTGGTCAAAGAACGTTCGTGGTTTTGGGGTACCAATTTCAACGATAAAAAAAAAATATATATGGTTTCATTACTGGACATGATGGCACTGGATATTTTATTAATTTAAAAGAATGTTTGCGTTTAGGCCACTCAAAAAGGATTTTGGCAAAACTAGCAAATCATTCAGTCAAGTGATCAATTGTTTCCTGCTGGCTGTGGCCATTTAACCGGTATATAATAAACTTCCCCAAGAGGATTAGATGTTGAGATGGAGAGACTTGAAATCCCCGAGCTCCGGGAAATACTTCAGTTTTCTCTCAAAAGAGGGTTTCAATTCCATGGCATGATTGATAACCTTTTTTTCTTGTTGCATTTTTCAGTATTTATTTTATGCCAAAAGTAGACACAGCACATGTTTAATATTGTCGCCGGTATTTTTGTTTAGGCTACTCCTCCTTTTCTCTGACCTCCCCCTCTTCCCCCCCCCCTTTTTTTTTACTCATTTTACCGGGGGGGCAGGGGCCCCCGCGGCCCCCCCCCCCGGATCCCCGCCTGTACATGTATACCAAAAAGCTTAATGGCACTTTGAGAGTCTCAAATTTTGTAACGATACAGAACTGGAAACCAGTTTTCATATTTTTTTTAAGCATGGACCTAGATTGATCTCCCATAGCTTAATGAAAATTCTACAAGTTTGGTTTATGTGTGTGAGCTATCGCTGAACAGCCAAATGTTAACGGAATTTTGTCAACCAAAAAAAGAGACCAGATTGTTTTGGCTGAAACACAAAAATGCCAGAAACAATATTATTCTTTCCTATTTACAATGAATGAGTATGAGTGGAACTTTAAGAAAGTGCACAGTAACCCCAACTATTTGGACTATTTTGATGGAGCGGCTCAATTGAAAATAGTGTTTCGGACGTTACATTTTCCGTTAACAATCTTACCCTTATTTGACTCACTAGGACTACAATTTATTTATATGATATCAGTATTAAAATCCACTTTCTGGGTACCCCATTCCAATGCCTAAAAGAAAGTAACATTATGTTATTGCAGTGACGTTGTTTAAAATTTGTTCATCAAATAAAAAAGTTACCTCATTTTCCGTAAACAATTTGGTAACGTCCGAAACAATATTAATTTTGAAGTATCAAAAAATACAGGAATTGTAAAACCTATTTATTATTTCATTTTGAAAGAACCTCAAGGCAGCTTCCCATCACAGCATAAATTAATGCTGTATCTAATTGCATTATCATTATATCAGCAAAACAAATTTTCCGTTAACAGTTGTAACATCCGAAACGACTGTAACGTCCGAAACAAAAAATACCATTTCTCAGCTAATAACTCAAAGTTGATGGTACCCAAAGTGATTTAATCATCATAAAATAAAACACTGTTATTACTAAAACAAATCTAGACATGAATTAGATCATTCTTGTCCAACAAATTTCTCATGACACACAAAATTTGTTTCGGACGTTACACAATTTGGTTGTTAACACAAAATTGAAAATTTTTTAATGCTGTTTTTATTCTATCAACATTTTATGACTCTCCAATTTCTTTTTACATGTCAAGAAAAATATTTCATTCATTTCATTCAGTTTTAACATTAAATACAACATGCATTTGATGCCAAAATAAAAATTTACTATCAAATGTAAAGCTTTCTACAATACCAATTGGCAACAATGAAATTTTTAAAGACACTGTATGTGATGCATGACATTGCTAGATTGTTTTGAAATAACCTCACTTTTAATTAAACTAAATCAATTTCAACTAGAACTGCTCATCAGAATTCTGGAGCAATATAAATAATACTTTCTGGGGTATTGTAAACATGTTTCGGACGTTACGGCATAGTGTTAACACACATTTCTGCATGCATGCTGATCCCCCTATTAACGAAATAGAATAATTATTGTGGGATATAATACAGTACATCTGTATTACATTTATATAAATTATATGCAAATAAGCAAGTCCTTGGCCATGACCTTGAGAAGCCTGCCTGCTACATGTAGCTGCAGTGTTTAACCCTAACCACCCCATATGCTCCAAAATCCTCCAAGGGTCACTTTTTTGGGAAAAATTCAGCACTGTTGGAAACTGGTACTTTCACCTCTTCAAATGGAGTGTCGTGGCCGAGCGGTCTAGCTTACCAGACTCAAGTTCTGGTGTTAGCAGCAGAATGTGGGTTCGAATCCCGGCCGTGACAATTGTGTCCTTGAGCAAGACACTTAACCATGATTGCTTCTCTCCACCCAGGGGTTAAATGGGTACCTGTGAGGCAGAGTTGGTTGATTAGCCCTATATGCGCTGTAATGGCAGCAATTGAGCTGTATACTCCCCAGGGAGCTGAGATGGTTTCAGGAATGATTTATGAGCCTTATGAGCAGGGGTAATAATATAAATGCGCCTTGAGCACCACTCAGTTGGTGGATACGTGCGCTATATAAGTCCATACATTATTATTATTATAAATGGGGCAAAATTACTACCTGGCAAGAAGTACAGGCCATAAGTGCTGAATATGAAAGATCAACGAAAATGCATGGTGCATTTTGAAGATAAGGGCATGTTTCCAAAAGTGCACTGATGGATTTTGGAGGATTCAGGAAGGTTCCTAGTCAGAATACCAAGGGGGTTAGGGTTAATAAACAGTGAAGTTGGGTCATTAAATGTACAGCACAAGTGCATGTATAGCACAACTTTTCTGTAAACTATATGTATAGAAATAAGCAAACTTCTTAGGAGACACCTGCTGCAAGTAAAGTGTCCAGTGAAGCTAGGACATTCTCTATCCGTGTGGTACATGCACAACTTTCTTGAGGTACATGTAGTGATCTGGCAGTACACTAAGGTAAGAATTATTTAATATGTCATGTAATGGAACTGTGGGATTTCAATCAGTACTGAATGGCATGGAAATAAGATTGTTTCTAAGATGGAGGTGCGTTATAATACAATGTACAGTATTCCTTCTGTGTTTACATGATAGCTAAATAAAGTAAAGGTCACACACTTTCATGATCTACGTAGATCTAGGCCTATATCTAATGTTGTCATGAACATTTAATACTCAGTGCACAATTGAGTCGCTCTGAAAAAAAAATCAAAGGCAGACGACTTGTGTAGGAAATGAACGCAGGACCTGATTGACCAATATTCGTAAAACAAAAGGCAAACATTCATTCGATGACACAATACTTGTAATTATTCATATAATGTGTCAAAGAATGATTCATGAAAATATAATTAATTCCTCGGTTTCAATACTTTTAAATCTTTATATATTTATTTTTTATTATAACCTTAGTCATCTACGATGATGAATGGTGGCCAGGAATTATCCAAAGTGTGAAAAAGGAGTCCTACATAATCAACTTCATGAAGCCTGTTGGGGTGAATAAATTTGTTTGGCCGACCAAGTCGACAGCTCTAAAGTGAACATGTTGGGTATTCTGACATCAATCAGTGATCCTCCCTTTCCAGCTACCAGTCGCTACTATTCCTTTCACCCCAGCTTTCACCCCAGCGTTGCTTCATCTGTCTCAAACAAAATGACTCAGTACTTCAAAAACTTGTAATACTGAGGTTTGTAAAGGAACTGCTGGGTGAAGCTGTTTACATATCAAGTACATTTACCACTTGAGGCAGTTGAGTAAGCATGGGTTTGTACACAAGTACAATGTATTTTTACCTTGATGGACCTGTTCAGTGTGGACTTTTAGGGTACAGGTATAATAGGACATTTCCTCTTGTAGTGATTACAAACAAGTACAAGTAGTTGGACTGTACTTTTTAGAATTGATCTGCAATTTCAATCTCCTGTAAGATGTTTGATTTCAAATTAAATATCGTCGGCTCAGTTCTATAAGGTCTTAGTAGTCCGTAATAAACAAAAGGTTGTTAAACAAAAAATATGTTTAAAGTAAAAAATAAATGAAAATCAGCCATCCACAATTAAGCATGTTTCTTACAAAATCAATGTTTCCTTTAGCCAAACATTTTCTTTGGAGACTTTTTGATCAATAAAGTCCATTTAACAGGAGGTCCAAAACATGCAAAAGCAATTTTATGAAATTCATACCTGTATAAACTAACGACCTTATAGTTCTGAGCCAACGATACATTTGTTGTATTCAAAGATCTTGAACCATAACAGTTTACTGTTAATATTGTTGTATTTCTGCAATTTTATTCTTAAATTGTGTTAAATGCACTTTTCAATTATAATATGATATACTACAACTTTACTCATCTGGATTTGTAAAAAATAATAAAACAAACAGATTAAACATTAGCAAAGTTTGTTATCTGATTGAGATGTTAACATCATGTAACATCCGAAACAAAAACAGGCCATTGTCTTTGGTACCATACAAAGCCTACATGTAGTATGCAGTTCAAAGTATTTCAGATTTTCTAAATGATTACCACATCAATCAAGTTCATATTTCATGCAATTTTACATTACATGAACAGCATTTGGAAGTATGTAGATCTAAATTAACTTTACAAGAAGTATTGTAGTTGAGAGGATACACTGGTTAGCAATTTGTGTGGTCATTTGAATACAGAGTTTGCATTTAAATATTAATATGTTAGTATATTTCCTTCCTGCAAATAAGCTGACAGACCACTGAAACCAAAGCAAAGCCATAAAAATGAGAAAAGCTGAGATGTTAACATAGTGTAACGTCCGAAACATAGTAAGGGTTAAATCTAAAAAAAATTCAGCCAATGTACTTTTTCAATTTTTTTTTCATATAATTATTTTGCATCATCCATTGTTTACATGCAATAAGTTTGACCCCCAAAAAGCCAGTCCTACAATGCCAGACAAAAACTTTAAATAGTGAAACCCAGTATTTTCGGCTATTTTTGATTTTAAAGCAATGTAAAAATGCAATTGGTTGTGATAGAAACTCAAAAATTGGCATAAATAATCTCTGAACCATGCTCTTAACATTAACATTCATTGCTAAAGTAGGCAATAAAGCATGAATTGAATTTCACAATTTTGAGATATACATGTACAACAGTTTGTAGTAAAACATAAGAGTGTTGTTAATGTTCAAGTATGTTTCACAAGTTTAGAGATAGATTTAAGCTCAGGCTTTTGAATTTCTCAGAAATATAAATTGTTTGGATGAGAAAAATACATGTTTGAAGTGTGTTGACTTATTTTCATTTTTGACCCTCTTGGTTGACACAAATGGTATATGTTAAAAAAAAACAGAGCCCAATGCAAATCAATATAAATTGTCAATGAATTTCACCCCACAAGATATTGAAATTGAAATTTTTAAATTTGATAAATTTATTTTAGAGGTGTACATTAGGACAAAACATTTATGTGTTTTATTTTACATGAATCAATAAACGTAAACAAAGTAAGATAGCTTTGCATGGTGAAAAGGATAAGTATAGACTGTTTGCAGTGACACCATGTAGAATTCTCTTTTGAGTAAATTCTGAAAAGAACTGGTTGGTTACAATTTGACATTTCAATCAGTATGCTCTGATCATCTTCAAGAGAATTGAATTGAATTGTGTGTGTGTGTATGGTAGCAAATTGAAGATGACAATATGCTTGTTTTAGTAACCTCAAAAATTCCATAAGACTCATTTTGTAGGATCCGGTCACAAACAGCAATGATCATTATTGAATTCACAGTCAGACAATATGATTTGCCCTTCACCAACATTTTTTAAGCACTGTATTTCTCAGTATTTCCAAAAAGGGCACTCGGGCAGGACTCAAACCTACGACTTCCTGCTTACTTGTGCTGATGTCTTACCTCTCGACCACTAATTGCAAGCTTGCCCAATGACGACAGGCAGTTATTATGCTAATGATTTTGTCATTGTATTAACATGTAAGTCTTTTTATTGAAACCCTGAGAACATTTACTAATGTTAAAAAGAATCAAATTTTAAAAATATTATGCTTGCATTAATTCATGACATTTTTAAATGTTGAAAAATTGCCAAGACAATTTGAGTTTTAAAGGCAAGTTGAATGAAACTCACAGGCTTGTATTTCTTTAGTACACCTTCTTCTGTCTCATCATCTTCTTTACTCTCTGATGCCAATTGTTCTGACTCCTCTTGTCCATCCTCATCTGCAGTGTCTGAAGACAATTCTTCTGCAAACTTTAAATAAAGTTACCATTTTTGCATTAATTCATGACATTTTTAAACATTGAAAATCTACAAAGGCAGTTTAAAGATGTATCGGCCCATGCTAGGGTCGATTTGAAGACAAAAATAGATTTAAATGTTGACTTGATTTTTTAGAGGTTAAGGAAGTTATAAGATTTTATTTGAGACATTGAACGAAAAAAATTAGTACCAGTAAATTAAAAACTCAAATTAATAACAGGCGGGACCCAGCATTTTAATCCTGAGGTTGCATGTGACTACACAATTGATTGCATGTAACAGGTTGAGGGTGTGGTCAGTCTTGGCCAGCACGGCTTTCAACCAGAATCATACACATTTGAAATATTGCTTTTATTTACCGTTTTCAACAGCCAAATTTCATAATATATTGTTGTTTGCATTTAATAGCAATATTATTTCTCAAAATTTGTTCGCTTTATAAATTCTATTTTGTGGGTCGTCAAAGCTAAACATGGGCGATATATATGTTTTAAGTTTTAACACTATGAATAACTTACCCTGATAATGCCCTGAAAATCTGTTTTACCGTGAAATAAATAGTTCACGACAATTTCATGACGACACTACACGGTGAAATTGCCATGAAATACTTGTAGAATTCCTTCGCCGTGAAAACGCTGTGAAAATGCCATGAACTTCTCGTGGCAGTTTTGGGGCAGCTCATTAATTCTCGAGAGCACCATGAATTTGCCGTGAAATCACCATGGACATTATTGTCAATATCTGAGAGGAAGAGACACTGTGAAATTGCAAAACAGATTTTCAGAGTATTTTCAAGGTGAAGTTGTTCATAGTGTAACGTGCATACTACGTGGCCATTTCTATGGATATTTTTGTCTCTCCCTACTATTGTGTGAATTATAATTTATGTAATTGCAACATCTTAATCATAACATTTGGTGTGTTGTCTTGATAACCCAAAATCTGTGTCTTCGGCCGTTGGTTAACTCGACTCAAGATAACCGAGTTGATGGCACACCAGCCAGCCAGCCACCCAACATACGTATACTATGTGGCTGCACATGACACACAACAAAATATCACGGCTTGTAGTATACTGTCCTCCTTTCTCTGCAAAGTTTGATGCATATAAACTTTGACAATTGAACAACAAAACAAATCATGAACCTCAGCTTACTGCCTGAGGTTCATGATGTATGTGTTATCCACTGGTTATTGAAACCAATCCAAGGCAGGGGTCACACCATGGGTCAGACGGGCTTACCGCCTGAGGTTCATGATGTATGTGTTATCCACTGGTTACTGAAATCAATCCAAGGCAGGGGTCACACCATGGGTCATATGCTTACCGCCTGAGATTCATGATTTATATGTGTTATCCACTGGTTATTGAAACCAATCCAAGGCAGGGGTTCATAGTTATACAGACCCAGCTGTTGATCTATCAAATGATTTTAAATGATAAAGGTACTATGCCAGCATGTGTAATACTTATCAAATGGTGCTGTGTGGTGAATGTATCTACACATTAGCTGTGTACATGTAGATACATGGTACTGCTACATGTATCTACACATTAGCTGTGTAGATACATGGTACTGCTACATGTATCTACACATTAGCTGTGTAGATACATGGTACTGCTACATGTATCTACACATTAGCTGTGTAGATACATGGTACTGCTACATGTATCTACACATTAGCTGTGTAGATACATGGTACTGCTACATGTATCTACACATTAGCTGTGTAGATACATGGTACTGCTACATGAATCAACACATTAGCTGTGTAGATACATGGTACTGCTACATGTATCTACACATTAGCTGTGTAGATACATGGTACTGCTACATGTATCTACACATTAGCTGTGTAGATACATGGTACTGCTACATGTATCTACACATTAGCTGTGTAGATACATGGTACTGCTACATGTATCTACACATTAGCTGTGTAGATACATGGTACTGCTACATGTATCTACACATTAGCTGTGTAGATACATGGTACTGCTACATGTATCTACACATTAGCTGTGTAGATACATGGTACTGCTACATGTATCTACACATTAGCTGTGTAGATACATGGTACTGCTACATGTATCTACACATTAGCTGTGTAGATACATGGTACTGCTACATGTATCTACACATTAGCTGTGTAGATACATGGTACTGCTACATGTATCTACACATTAGCTGTGTAGATACATGCATGGTACTGCTACATGTATCTACACATTAGCTGTGTAGGTACATGGTACTGCTACATGTATCTACACATTAGCTGTGTAGATACATGGTACTGCTACATGTATCTACACATTAGCTGTGTAGATACATGGTACTGCTACATGTATCTACACATTAGCTGTGTACATTGCAGATACATGGTACTGCTACATGTATCTACACAGCTAATCCAGCACCATTCATAAACGGACAGTCGTCTAGTTTTGAATAGCTGTCAAATGGCTGGAAAACTATACCGAGAGTAGGAGGGTTAGGCATACTCCTACAAGCAGTTTTACCAATGTTACCAAACTACGTTACCTTTAAAATACAATCTAAGATTCTTATTTGTATGATACTAATTGTACATTGCCTTTAATTTGCCATTCTGGTCATAACCAATGTTGCCTTCCCTTTAAAGGGGCAATATCGCCAGTCAACTGCTACTGTCATTTTGACCACCCTCAACAATACCAGACAATGCTTTTACCAGTCAAAAACGGTGGACTCATTTGGACCTGTAAATGTACTTACTGCACGTACGGTTTGACAGTGTTTGACTTTCAAGTGCACGAGATATACCTTGGCAAGTATATCAACATTGTACTTACTGCACGTACGGTTTGACAGTGTTTGACTTTCAAGTGCACGAGATATACCTTGGCAAGTATATCAACATTTTGACTGATTTTTAACCCTTGTAGTAGTAGGAGGGTTTATAATTATGTTAAGATTACCAGATAGTGTACAGTGACTTTAAGCTGAAAACAGAAAAGTTATCAGTCAGTTTGGTTGTTGTTTAAATGTAAAGGCTTTGATATTAATGTTATGTCAACTCACCTCATATTCAGAGCTCCTGACGATCTGTGCGTTAATGGAATACGCTCCAGAGAGCATACGAGGCCCTCTAGTGTCTCGTTCCATCTTCACTGTAACACTATCATTGGATGGATACACCTTTATCATGTCAACGATGAAGGAAAAACTAACAGTCAGTTTTAAAGGACTGATAAAACTCTAGAAAAGTTCCTGATGTTAAAATTAAGACCCCCCCCAAAAAAAATAAAGTCTCCGGTTTCTGGTCATAGGTTGGCTTCAAAAATGATGCGGTGATCGTGATGCACTTTCTTTTCTTTTTGCCAACCAGTGAAATACATGATATATGTATATGCAGTTATTGGAATCAGACCAAATTTCCCATACACAAAGTATGGTGGCTAAGAGAGGCTGCACAAATCAGCAAATGTTCATACCCATATGTGAAAAAACATCTCTGCAGAATTCCAATCGATCTAGCAAATGAGTGACATAATAGGCCGACAGATGGTGAACGTGCATGTGACTTCCCCAATTATCTTGCTAACGTGTGAAATACGCTTATGTCTAGCAGATTTCTTCTGCTATTCGCACCGTGCATGAGCTGTTGAGGGCACATGTTGTTAGACCACTGTGGGCGAAAGGGCTGCGATAGCGCGTCGCGTTTTGCGTATTTTACAGTAGATGTGCATACACGAGGAATATCTCCAGCGATCGCTGGCTGGTAGAAGTACACGCACGCTAACTACAATAAAATACACATATAAAGTGTACGCACAACAAGACACTGGGTACAAATTCACCGCTAGAGGGCTACGATGTGCACTGAGCGGATAGTAAGCAGAAAATTGACTTATCAGTAAGCAGCGCTATGAAATTGACCCTTGCTTTATGAAAGCTAAGGATATTCTGGATTAAAGGGACAGTATCATCATGATCAAAAGGGCATGGAATTGGATTTCTCATTTTAGATTAACTCAGTGACTGAAAATAATACCCCACATGATAGATCGTATTACCGTTGCTGCTGCATAAATGAGCCAGTATATTTTCAGTCACTGTTTGTTCATCTTAAACTGGGGCACTGATTCCATGCCCTGTTGAAAGCCTGCTCTAACCGTGACGATATTGCCCTTTTAATAAACAATTTAATCAAATCATGCTTTTTGGGATGGTGTACTTCCCTGATTCTAGTGATATACCTGTTGATTGTAGTATTCCAAGTCCCAGTTGTCTGACTCCATGTTCCATAATCCTTTGAAATCAATCGCCAACCACTGTGATCGGAGATGTCCCTTAGCGGACAGGGTGGACCTACTGGATAGGGCTGGTGTAGGATTGTGCCTGGATTAAAAGTAAAATTGGGACAATATGTTATGCTGTCCTACCTAATGTCAGGGGTGTGATTTGACAAAAGTAAAAAATCCTGAAAAATGGGTAGCGGGCCTGGGTCTCCCTTTGGTCTAGAGGACAAAGCCCCCTGAACCTCCTGTGGGTAGCAGGCCTGGGTCTCCCTTTGGTCTAGAGGGCAAAGCCCCCTGAACCTCCTGTGGGTAGCAGGCCTGGGTCTCCCATTGGTCTAGAGGGCAAAGCCCCCCTGAACCTCCTGTGGGTAGCGGGCCTGGGTCTCCCTTTGGTCTAGAGGACAAAGCCCCCTGAACCTCCTGTGGGTAGCAGGCCTGGGTCTCCCTTTGGTCTAGAGGGCAAAGCCCCCTGAACCTCCTGTGGGTAGCTGGCCTGGGTCTCCCTTTGGTCTAGAGGACAAAGCCCCCTGAACCTCCTGTGGGTAGCAGGCCTGCGGGTCTCCCTTTGGTCTAGAGGACAAAGCCCCCTGAACCTCCTGTGGGTAGCAGGCCTGGGTCTCCCTTTGGTCTAGAGGGCAAAGCCCCCCTGAACCTCCTGTGGGTAGCGGGCCTGGGTCTCCCTTTGGTCTAGATGACAAAGCCCCCTGAACCTCCTGTGGGTAGCGGGCCTGGGTCTCCCTTTGGTCTAGAGGACAAAGCCCCCTGAAACTCCTGTGGGTAGCGGGCCTGGGTCTCCCTTTGGTCTAGAGGACAAAGCCCCCTGAACCTCCTGTGGGTAGCGGGTCTGGGTCTCCCTTTGGTCTAGAGGACAAAGCCCCCTGAACCTCCTGTGGGTAGCTGGCCTGGGTCTCCCTTTGGTCTAGAGGACAAAGCCCCCTGAACCTCCTGGATGTTTAATTTTGGAGGATTTACAGACTGATCCACATCCCCACAAACAAGAAACTAGAGGTTTGGACACAATAGGCCTACAGGCTACTTCTTTATTTTCCTTGGTGGCTACTCTTTTTTTCAAGAACATTTTTAGGCAAAGGGAAATTTGTAAAAGAATCCTAAAATCAGGAAAAATCCTCAGAAATCACTGGCCTGTAGTTTGGTTTACTCAATATTTATTTCCTCATGCTAAAATGTACTTTCTGACAATATTCCAAAATGTACCAGTTGGTTATAACTCAACATTTCAATCAGTGTGCTCAAATAAATAAACCTGCCTTTCATATTTCAAAAAGATGCTCAAATGGGTTATTTTGTATAAAAAAAAATCCGGTCTTGTAAAATTCTTGATTTAGGGAGGAGGGCCAAAGTCATGGTATAGCCAAACCTTTGAGAAGCCTGGCCAGGCCCAGGCTACCTGGCCAGGCCCAGGCTACCTGGCCTCCTAATTGTCTTTTGTGAGTCCTAATCCTGTAACAATACAGTACCTGCCAATCAACATAACCTGGGCTTCTGGAGGGCCTAGCCCAGGGCAAGCAGAGCTCATTATATAAGCCAATAGGCAGGATACAAAGCCTGGGCCTGGCTGGGCTTCTCAAAGGCTTGGCTGTACCATGACTTTGGCCCTTGTCCCTTAGTTGGCTTGTTATCCAGTATAGTCCTGACATTCAAGCCATGCACCTGCACCTATATGTACCTGTGACTTGGTGTCTACTATTGCTGTCTGTTAGGTCTATCATAAAATCCGGACCGTCAACCACCAATCCCGCCGTTGGCTCTGAGGTATCAACAAAGATGGGTCCCACTTCGGTTTTAGTGCTATCCCCTGCGTGGTTTACAGCCAACAGCTGGACGAAGTAGGGGTGGTTGGCCTGAATAAAGAGGAGAGAAAGACAGAATCAAGTGAAAATTTATGTCAACACAATTTGAGGAAATAATCAGTTTTGGAATAGCAGCTGCATAACAGATTAAGAGAACAAAGGATTGAAACTGTGACAAAAGGGCACACTGGACAACAATGGGAAAACAGATTCAAATTAGTAGACCCTAAATGGCTCTTTAAGGGAGGGCATGTCTTCTGACCGGCAGCTAATTTTCAATTTATGCATAAAAGGCTCTTAATGGCCCTCAGCATGCTCCTATATTGCTAAGCAATATAAAACAGACTACCTGCCAATGTAGTATGAAAGTTTGGCTGGTAACCAAACAAAATCTGCTTAGCAAGTTTTTATAGTACGCAATTGTTTTCTCTGCTTACCAGCTCTATGAAATTGGAGCCATATCAGGACTTGGCAGACGGGTTGATTGAAATTGACTAATGTATGCACTGACATGAAGAAATGGAAGCTGAAAACAAACTTACTTCTAAGCTCAAGTCCACAAATGTGAACTCGCTGATATTGGGGCCGAGAACCAGCCACTCTTGATTGGGTACCGGTGTCAGGGTGTCGCCGTTACCCCGGTCACATGGTGCAGCCTCAAGGAGACGGATGTTGAATGACTTGATGCCACTTTCCTCATCCACGTAATCCTCCCATACTATATGGATGGACTCTGTGCTGTCAGTGTACGTCACAACCTGTGGCAACAAATGAGATGTAACAGTTACACTGTACATGTAAGTGCAATAATTGTTTGAGATTATTCCTCGCTGAAAATCACAGTTGACAAAACATTTTCTGTAGGGACAATATTGTCACTATCGGAGCAGACTTTCAACAGGGCAACGAAATCGGTGTCCTAGTTTAAGATGAACGCAGTGACTGAAAATTACTGGCTCATATTTGCAGCAGCAACGGTAATATGACCTTATCATGTGGGGTATTATTTTCAGTCACTAAGTTAATCTAAAACTAGCACTCCAATTCCATGCCCTGTTGATTGTCACAATATTGTCTCTTTAAATCCTCTATACACTATGGGTTTTTATTTAAAAAGCCCAAATAATCACAGTTTTACACGACTCTTGGTGTCAAGTTGATGATGGTCTCAAACATTTCTGTCTCAGGTGCTATTATATTGTTTGAGTAAATTTTGCAAAATATTTTCCAAAATGAATTTCTGTCATCCGAAGACAGAAATTTCACGTTGAAATAAGTTAATACTAATAATCTGATTGCATTTTCACTTTTTTCTCATTAATGACACAATCAAATAATCTGAAACTTTCACAGGTTGGTTTTTTGTATCTTGATATAAATAAAGTATGGATGCATTTGCATACATTTTACAAACGTTTATACTGGATTCAATAAGCAAAGACTCCCAAGTTACCAACTAAGGTGGCAGAAAACTTTCGGTTACAACATATAGTCTTGAGAAGAACCATTTTGATTCATTTATGGTGTCAACAGATACATATCTTTAGTAAACAACATAAATTAAACCCTCACACCAAATGATAATGATAGAAACCAATTAATGATAGAAAACAATTAAGACACTTACACTATAATAATAATAATGTGTGGACTTATATAGCGCACGTATCCACCAACTAAGTGGTGCTCAAGGCGTATTATATCATTACCCCTGCTCATAAGGCTCATAAGGCTCATTCCTGAAACCATCTCAGCTCCCTGGGGAGTATACAGCTCAATTGCTGCCATTACAGCGCATATAGGGCTAATCAACCAACTCTGCCCTGACAGGTACCCATTTAACCCCTGGGTGGAGAGAAGCAATTATGGTTAAGTGGCTTGCTCAAGGACACAAGTGTCACGGCTGGGATTCGAACCCACATTCTGCTGCTAACACCAGAACTTGAGTCCGGTAAGCTAGACCGCTCGGCCACGAAAATTCCCTGAAAATCTGTTTTACCGTGAAATAAATAGTTCACGACAATTTCATGACGACACAACACCATGAAATTGCCATGAAATACTCTTGGAATTCCTTCGCCGTGAAAACGCTGTGAAAATGCCATGAACTTCTCGTGGCAGTTTTGGGGCAGCTCATTAATTCTCAAGAGCACCGTGAATCTGCCGTGAAGTCACCGTGAACATTATTGCCAATATCTGAGAGGTAGAGACACTGTGAAATTGCAATGAAATTTCAGTCAACTGTTATTTCAAGGCAAAATGGATTTTCAGGGTATTTTCAAGGTGAAGTTGTTCATAGTGTTACCATGTCGTAAAATGGTCCAGCACGGAGCCTGACCTCGACAGGTGGAGTGATGTCAACTGTGAAGTGACTGGTGGAAGAGTTACACTGCCCTCCCTTGGCAAAAATAATTTAAAAAACACAAAATTAAGTCTCAGACTTCTTACCACAGACTTCTATACGAGTCCTCAAGTCCCAGTCCGAGTCCAGTGTCTTGTCCTGAGTTAAAGGTCTTTACAAAATTTCTCAAGAACAAATTTTGTATTGAGATGGTGCAATATTTAATTTCTTATACTGCTGATGATCCTACTATGTATATGGTTAGTTGGTTACTATTTTATTAAATTTATAAGTTTTTGAAACGTGTTACCAAATCTACAGAGGAATTCCTTCAAATTCAAGTGCAAGGCTCCATGACAAAGAATCATATTAGTAATTTACTCACCCACCACTGTCACAAAGTAAGATCCTTTCTGTGCTAGATTAAGACCTGTGATCTCCTGATAGGTATCCTTGCCGACAAAATTCATCTGTCTCTCGTTAAAGGTAGCCTGGGCCTGCCCTGATGCCAGCAGCATATCTAGACAGTCAATGTTATCTGGTAATATGGAGGAAGTGGAGGGTTTGCCCAGGCCGACATAGTAGAGCAGTATGGGGAATGAGGATACAAAGCTCTGCCACTGGAGTTTGACCACTGAGAGAGTTCACATAATTTGGTATTTCCACCTTGGTTGCTGGGTGGGGGAAAACAAAACAAATCAATGGAAACTTTTTTAGCGGAACTTTCAAATTTGTTGAAAGGATAAACATTACACAAAAATTAGAAGTCTATTACCTACATGAAGTGTGCCACTCGTGTACTGTCCTAGTCCACGACACAGTACCAGAAGTCTATTACCTACATGAAGTGTGCCACTCGTGTACTGTCCTAGTCCACGACACAGTACCAGAAGTCTATTACCTACATGAAGTGTGCCACTCGTGTACTGTCCTAGTCCACGACACAGTACTCCAAGAACAATGGATTTAGATTATTCATGACGTATTTATGCGCAAGGTCTCAAAAAGAAGCAGTGCAGTATGGGAGACTTATATTGCCCGGTGTATGAGCAAACTGTACCTCGCATATTCATATTATCGCCTGCACCCATTGTTCGCCTAAAGCTGATGGTTCGCCCGTGTCTAGTTTAAGATTGTGTCTAGTTCAAGGAACTAGCTTCGTGTGTCAAGCGCCTTATCCCATGATGCCTTATGGCTAGACTGGGTAGGGAAGCAAAACTCATAACCAAGCTTGTTGTGCGTGTCTAGTTTAAGATTGTGTCTAGTTCAAGGAACTAGCTCCGTGAGTCAAGCGCCTTATCCCATGATGCCTTATGGCTAGACTGGATAGGGAAGCAAAACTCGTAACCAAGCTTGTTGTGCGTGCGTGTATTTTGAGTACAATGCCGTGGTATGGATTACAGCAGGCTGGCACACTTCATGTAATACGGAAAAGTACAAGCAATCAAAAACATACGATAATGGGCGAATATAACTTTTTTTTAAATAAAATAATATAACAAAATTACACATTTCTTGTACACATGTATGTACTGTTATAGAAAGATAGATCACAGGTAAAAGTTGTAGCTTTGCATGGTGAAGAGGATAAGTAAGACTAATTGCGGTGACACCATGTGAAATTCTCTATTGAGTGGTAATTAGTTCTGAAAAGTAACCTCCAGTTCTTTTCAGTCTTACATATGCTTTCATAATCAATGCACATGTTTTGATTTTATTGTTTAGGTCTTATGATTAGTTCAATACTGGAATGAAATTTAAAAATATGAATAGGCCCCACCCCCCAAAAAAAGTCTTCTAATTGTGCAGTGACACGTTTGTTCATAAAGTATGGTGGCTAAGAGAGGCCTCACAAATCAGGCATATGTTCATACCCCTATGGGAAAAAGTCATTTAAAACACAGTGCAGCCGAATTCCAATCGACTAAGCAATTTTTGGCCACAATTCAATGGCATTTCATATCAAAAAGGAACATGAAAAATGAAAAATGCTGACGCAAAAGACCAGAAACCGGAGACCTAGCTTGAACTCAATAAATTGTTAGGTTTTAGCTTTAAATGAAAAAAAAATTGCCAACACAAAGGAAAATGAAGGGAGGGGGGTTCGAATTAAGACTTACCTAGCACTGTACTGTCCACACCAACATTAATCCCAGTCGATGTCACCTCAGCGGTGGAGAAACTTGCACTGTAACCCCTGACCGTAACGTAGTACGTGGAGGTCAGCGCCTTCAGGTCAAGGTTGCTGAAAGTGACCGTTGTGTTCTGACCGACGTAGGTGAAGGGTACGACATTGTCTCTGGTCTTGGGGTAGCGGCGGTCAGCGCCCACTGCAACCTGGTAGAAATCAACAGCTTGCTCAGTGGAGTGGTCTTTGGTCATCTCGACGTTTCCTAAATGGGAAAGATATCGAAGGTATAGGATTCATTTAGCTAAATAGAAAAATATACATTACATGGCAATTTGGCTGGTAACCTATTTTTGCTACAAAGCACAAATTTTCTTTGCTTAGCAAATTTGTGTGCTAAGCAGCTCGACAAAATTAACCTCAGGACACAAATACTTCACTATTAGAGTGAGCTTTCTTGTATAATAATAATAATAATAATAATAATAATAATGGACACTTATATTGCCCCTGGTATCCGCCAAGTTTGATGCTCATGGCGCATGAACATTATTACCCCTGTCATCGGGCCAGTTATATCATTCCTAGAACAATCTCAACTCCCTGGGGAGTATGCAGCCCATGCTGCCAAATGTGTAGCGCAACAAGCTTAATCAAACACAATTACCATCACTGCCCTCAAAGGTCCCCATTTATACTCCTGGGTGAAGAGAAGCAATTATAGTTAAGTGTATAGTATACCATCTTACCAGTATGCTCCACTGTTTCCTTCACTGGTACCCCTTGACCAAACCCACTCCAGCTTGCTGATATGGTATCGGTCTCCTTCTGGTAAGTCAGATCGAAGCCTACCAATGGACCATCGTATACCTGGCCAGGTATCAAGGGGTCACGTTTGATTGTGATTCCGTCTGATCGGATCGTGATGGCCAGGTTGAGGGCGTTGGTAGCCCGCACGACGGTGTAGTACGTCTCTCCGTCTGTCATTTTGACATCGGTGTTTGTGTCGGAAGTTCGTTCTGTAAACCAAAGTAGAACAAAATACAACAATGTTAAGTCCTTTCAGCCAATTTTATAACCAAAGAATCTATGAAATCAAGTGAATTATAACAAAACCCAAATAATAAAATATTTATACAATTTTAACTGATTTCTTGTTGGCTCTGTCAGGTCTGTGATAAACTGCTATTCATAAATGCCCAAGACAATTTAGACAATCTGATTGGACAAAATGTAATCACGTGGTGGTGTAATTAACAGATGGTAAAGACATGGCTTATCAAACTCAGAGGAGCGCGTACATGTCAGCTGTTTGCCAGCTGTTCTATTTAGCCGGCGTGCGATCATGATGCGCATTTGAACCAATCAGAGTGAAGAAAATCATTTTGCATCACGCTAACTCATGTTCTTTGAAAGTGTTTTGTGTATCCCAAAAACATGACTTTTCCCATTTCTATTTGGCTTTATTCAACAAAATTTACAATTTTTTTTACATTTCGAAAATGAAATCGATACTGACATTTATGAATGGGAATCAGAGTTTGACCCTTGGTCTTTACCACAGGATATTGAGTTTTTTTGTGCATGGTCACGAGCGATAAGGATCACGCCTGAGACCAGACCCAAAACTGGTTATTAACCTGCAGTAAAGACCAAGCCACAATCTTTTGAATATTCTTTGATTCCCTTATGGTCAATCATGTTTCAAATGTCTGACATACTTTTCACAATGGGAAGTCAACCATAGTTCTTGTATGTATTTAAATGGCTATACGTATATGATTACCTCCGACATCTGTCAATGGCTGAACCTCCTGTCCATCGATTCTATAGATAGCCCACTCGTACTTCTTGATCGGACAAGGGTCTCCACTGAAATCCCAGGATGCGCTTAACTCCTCAAGTGATGTCTAGAAGTCCAAGTCATACAAATTGTTCTCAGTGACCCCATCTTTGACCTCAAAGGGCCGGAGCGGCTGAAGTCCTGCGCTGAAGCGACTGACATAGATGCCATTGGAGACCGCTGTACTGGTCAAGCCAGCTTCATTGTACCCTCTCACTGTGGCGTAAACCTTGCGGACTTCGCTCAGATCAATATTGGTGATTAGCTCTGACGTCTGGTCCCTAGACACCTCGTAGAAAGACTTGATCTGTGATCCGCCTGGCGTGGTGCCCAATGCAACTTCGTACTTGGTGATTTGGGTGTCCTCGTCTGTAAATGACTCCCATAGGATCTGCAGTTGAGTTATGGACTCCAGGCATTCTCCATCGAGACGTAAGCATTCCTCTTCATTAGTACAATTCCAGTCGAGCCGACGCTCTGGATCACTGTAATTCAACCTGTGCACCCCGGGCAGCTCGACAACTACGCCGTACAACGGAGGGGTGTCGTCAATTTCTATGGGGCTGGAGAAAGCAAACGTGCTCAGGCTGACAGAATTGAAAGCCTCCACGGTGACGTAGTACAGTTTATTGTGGATCAGATCCAGATCTGCAAAAAAAATGTGTTATTGTAAACCTTTCAGTTATTTATGTGAAAAGTGATCAAAGGTTCTCCATGGCAATTATATTAAAACAAATAATTATGTCCTAATATGGCTTTACACAGCTTATGATGGAATTTTCAGGTTGAGAAAATGAAAAAAGAAACACAATTTTAAATTTTTTTATAATTAACCCTGGATATTTTAGCCTTTCCCATTGGTTAAGAGCCGATTATAAGGTGCATTATTACCGAAATCAAATCTTCAGTGATACTTTCTAAAAGGAATTTTTATAAATGTTTTCATTTTCTGTAATTTTTACTATTTGTAAATACCATTTTGTAACCTAATGGGCAGGGATCTGGCATGGCACATATTTTGAGACAGTTGTTTAAATTCTTTTGCCCTGCTCTGGACAAAATGCATCAATTAAAACTATAATTGTAGACCAAGTATATTGGTAAAATGTCTGTGAATGCATCCATACTTTATAATAATCAAGAGAGATGTCCAGAAACAAACCAATGTGGAGTGTCGTGGCCGAGCGGTCTAGCGCACCGAACTCAAGTTCTGGTGTTGCCAGCAGCAGGGTGTGGGTTCGAGCCCCGGTCGTGACACTTGTGTCCTTGAGCAAGGTACTTAACCATAATTGCTTCGTCCTTCGGATGGGACATAAAGCCGTAGGTCCCGTGTGTTGTGTAATGCACGTAAAAAAGAATGCGCCTTGGGCACCACTTAGTTGGTGGATACGTGCGCTATATAACTCCACACATTATTATTATTATTATTATTAATGTCCGAACATGCATCCATACTTTATAAGAATCAAGAGATATGTACAGAAACCAATCAATGTCTGTAAATGCATCCATACTTTATAAGAATCAATGTACAGAAACCAACCAATGTCTGTGAATGCATCCATACTGTATAATAAACAAGAGAGATGTACAGAAACCAACCAATGTCTGTAAATGCATCCATACTTTATAATAAACAAGAGAGATGTACAGAAACCAACCAATGTCTGTGAATGCATCCATACTTTATAAGAATCAAGAGATATGTACAGAAACCAACCAAATGTCTGTGAATGCATCCATACTGTATAACAAGAGAGATGTACAGAAACCAACCAATGTCTGTGAATGCATCCATACTGTATAATAAACAAGAGAGATGTACAGAAACCAACCAATGTCTGTGAATGCATCCATACTTTATAAGAATCAAGAGATATGTACAGAAACCAACCAAATGTCTGTGAATGCATCCATACTGTATAACAAGAGAGATGTACAGAAACCAACCAATGTCTGTAAATGCATCCATACTTTATAAGAATCAAGAGAGATGTACAGAAACCAACCAATGTCTGTAAATGCATCCATACTTTATAATAAACAAGAGAGATGTACAGAATCCAACCAATGTCTGTAAATGCATCCATACTTTATAATAAACAAGAGAGATGTACAGAAACCAACCAATGTCTGTAAATGCATCCATACTTTATAATAAACAAGAGAGATGTACAGAATCCAACCAATGTCTGTGAATGCATCCATACTGTATAATAAACAAGAGAGATGTACAGAAACCAACCAATGTCTGTGAATACATCCATACTTTATAATAAACAAGAGAGATATACAGAAACCAACCAATGTCTGTGAATGCATCCATACTTTATAAGAATCAAGAGAGATGTACAGAAACCAACCAATGTCTGTAAATGCATCCATACTTTATAATAAACAAGAGAGATGTACAGAATCCAACCAATGTCTGTGAATGCATCCATACTTTATAATAAACAAGAGAGATGTACAGAAACCAACCAATGTCTGTAAATGCATCCATACTTTATAAGAATCAAGAGAGATGTACAGAAACCAACCAATGTCTGTAAATGCATCCATACTTTATAAGAATCAAGAGAGATGTACAGAAACCAACCAATGTCTGTAAATGCATCCATACTTTATAATAAACAAGAGAGATGTACAGAAACCAACCAATGTCTGTGAATGCATCCATACTTTATAATAAACAAGAGAGATGTACAGAAACCAACCAATGTCTGTAAATGCATCCATACTTTATAATAAACAAGAGAGATGTACAGAAACCAACCAATGTCTGTAAATGCATCCATACTTTATAATAAACAAGAGAGATGTACAGAAACCAACCAATGTCTGTGAATGCATCCATACTTTATAATAAACAAGAGAGATGTACAGAAACCAACCAATGTCTGTAAATGCATCCATACTTTATAAGAATCAAGAGAGATGTACAGAAACCAACCAATGTCTGTAAATGCATCCATACTTTATAATAAACAAGAGAGATGTACAGAAACCAACCAATGTCTGTAAATGCATCCATACTGTATAATAAACAAGAGATATGTACAGAAACCAACCAATGTCTGTGAATGCATCCATACTTTATAATAAACAAGAGAGATGTACAGAAACCAACCAATGTCTGTAAATGCATCCATACTTTATAAGAATCAAGAGAGATGTACAGAAACCAACCAATGTCTGTGAATGCATCCATACTGTATAATAAACAAGAGTGATGTACAGAAACCAACCAATGTCTGTGAATGCATCCATACTTTATAATAAACAAGAGAGATGTACAGAAACCAACCAATGTCTGTAAATGCATCCATACTGTATAACAAGAGAGATGTACAGAAACCAACCAATGTCTGTGAATGCATCCATACTTTATAATAAACAAGAGAGATGTACAGAAACCAACCAATGTCTGTGAATGCATCCATACTTTATAATAAACAAGAGAGATGTACAGAAACCAACCAATGTCTGTAAATGCATCCATACTGTATAACAAGAGAGATGTACAGAAACCAACCAATGTCTGTGAATGCATCCATACTTTATAATAAACAAGAGAGATGTACAGAAACCAACCAATGTCTGTAAATGCATCCATACTTTATAATAAACAAGAGAGATGTACAGAAACCAACCAATGTCTGTGAATGCATCCATACTTTATAATAAACAAGAGAGATGTACAGAAACCAACCAATGTCTGTGAATGCATCCATACTTTATAATAAACAAGAGAGATGTACAGAAACCAACCAATGTCTGTGAATGCATCCATACTGTATAATAAACAAGAGAGATGTACAGAAACCAACCAATGTCTGTGAATGCATCCATACTTTATAATAAACAAGAGAGATGTACAGAAACCAACCAATGTCTGTGAATGCATCCATACTTTATAATAAACAAGAGAGATGTACAGAAACCAACCAATGTCTGTGAATGCATCCATACTTTATAATAAACAAGAGATGTACAGAAACCAACCAATGTCTGTGAATGCATCCATACTTTATAATAAACAAGAGAGATGTACAGAAACCAACCAATGTCTGTGAATGCATCCATACTGTATAACAAGAGAGATGTACAGAAACCAACCAATGTCTGTAAATGCATCCATACTTTATAATAAACAAGAGAGATGTACACAGTCATAAACTGCGCGTCGACACGTTAAAGCCATCCACAGCAATGATGTCATGGTTTAACTGCCACAGAGACCCTTTCAACTAGATCACCGGAAAAAAAGATGCGGCATTGTGGCAAGGCATTATTTGAAATGTGAAATAAATTTGTTCTATATGTCAGGTAAGTTTTTTCATTATAATCTGCTAATATCGCTTCAATAATTTTACAGAAATAGGTAGATGGTATAAGTTTTGAGGCTTTGCATGGTGGAATATCAATATCGTTTCGGTTTGCGGTAACACCATGTGTTTATCTCAACTAACGTGAAGCTGAGGTACAGGTTCTGAAAAGAACCGTATCGCACAACTCGTATCTCAACCTTCGTTAAGTGAGAAAGGTTCAAGGGAGAACCAATTTCGGGCAACTCGTTTTTCTCTACTGTCGCTATAAGTGAGAAATATGGTTCAGGGAGAACCATGGGGACTTCAATGGGATCCCCGATATCCCCGGTCCTAGCAAACATCTTCATGGAAGATTTCGAACAGAAAGCCCTCGAGACGGCACGATACAAACCCAAACTATGGCTTCGATACGTTGGCAGCACGGTTCTGACAAACTGAGTGACTTCCTCGGTCACTTCAACCAGCAACATCCAAGCATTCAATTCACCATGGAAACTGAGACATCCAACTCGTTGCCTTTCCTTGACGTACTCATTTCCAAACGGGTTGATGGCTCACTTGGGCATTCGGTTTACAGAAAACCTACACACACAGACTAAATGCCCGGTCGTTCCACCCACCATCCGTGAAATCCTCCGTGAATCGCACCCTACTTCGAAGGGCACACACTATCAGTGATAAAGAGCACTTGCCATCCGAGTTGAAACATCTTAACGCTGTGTTAAGAGACAATGGGTACAGACCTGATAAGCTTACGATCCTCTGACGCAACCGAAAAACCTATTGCCGTCCTACCGTACATTGGCCACACTTCACACAAAATTCAGCGTATCCTGAGGGAAGCTGACATTAAGGTCTACTACCGGACTCGAAACAAGTTGGAAACGAAGTTACACACCCGCAAGGACAGACATGATCCCAGCCGTCAAGCTGGGGTTTACCGAATTCCTTGCACTTGTGGGAAAGTGTACATTGGCGAGACCGGCAGAGACCTTACGACCAGGCTCAATGAACACAAGGCCCACGGCCGCAGAGGGGAATGTGACAAATCTGCGATCATCAAACACTCCACCGATTTGGACCACATCATTGACTGGCAGAATGCAAAGATCATAGCCCCGGAAAAGCACTGGTACACCCGTCGTATCAGAGAGGCTATTGAGATTCATAAACATCGGCTTTTTCATCAGCAACATTTGGCATTCAATCCTACCATCCACCAACACCCACACCCCACTGTCAACTGACACTCCTCAGCGAGCAGGCAACTCACACACAGCAGGAATCACACACAACAAGAACAATGCCACGGTGGCAACCAATCACAACACATCACACAACAGTGGCACCAATCGCAACACTTCCCATTCTACACATAATCCCAGCAAATACTACTTAAGGAGTTGCATCAGCAAACCTCTTCATTCTCCTGACGAAGATTAGAGCAGGCTAATCGAAACGTTGAGAATAACCCGTGAAGTCCCCATGGTTCTCCCTGAACCATATTAACCCGTGAAGTCCCCATGGTTCTCCCTGAACAATATTTCTCACTTAGCGACAGTAGAGAAAAACGAGTTGCCCGAAATTGGTTCTACCTTGAAACTTTCTCACTTAACGAAGGTTGAGATACGAGTTGTGCGATACGGTTCTTTTCAGAACCTGTACCTCAGCTTCACGTTAGTTGAGATAAACACATGGTGTTACCGCAAACCGAAACGATATAGGTAGATGGTATTCAAAAGTATTGCACTTAGAAATTATAGGACCCACAAGATTTTGCCTCACACACAGTTAATGAAAGACGATGCAGCATTGTATGAGGAGGTATGATGAGATCACAAAGCTACATGGAGCTGTGTCTCTACCATCCATTCATAAATGCCCAAGACAGTTGAGACAATCTGATTGGACTAAACGTAATCACGGAGGGTGTGTTAAAAGGTCCTGTGAAGAGTGTATTTACCAAACTTTATTTTTTGGTGCTGTTTTATTGATTGGTATGAATTAAAAACAATTTTAAATGTTTTTTTTTGTGTCGAGTGGATTATTAATTGTTTATCTAATAATAAAAAATTGACCCCCCGAATTTTCAAAGTTTTAACGAAACGTTCGTGACGTACACAAAGGCAGAGAATTTTACACTCGCGGAGCTAGGCGGTATGGTTTGGTGACAGACTTTGATCGGATAACAGTCTAATAATGATAGAGGGTCGAGTTGTCCCCGTCACGGTACAATGCACGCTTAGCGTTGTCATGCACACACAGATGCATTTTAGGCCAGAAGCATGGGAGAATTACTCTACGAAAAGCTAGCACGCGAAAAACATGTCCGAAAGAGAGGAGAGTTATAATGAGAAAGGTTTAATGTTTTTATGTTTGTCTTGCCAGGATATAAAATCAGACACGATGTTTTTATTAATGCGGAAAATCATGGCATGTTTTCATGCCATGAACACTGAAACGGTGAGCATGGTGTGAACATGTTGTTTTGCACGGAAGTGGACTGGGTTATGCATGGGAGTATTATTAAATGGCCACTTACCCTGAGTCTTTCTCGCTTTAAAAAAAACACCTCTCTTCTTCGTTGGAGCCTTCACAGCCTTCTTACTTAGCGGGAATATCGTTGGAATTGCATCTGGTAGCAGCATGGCCTTATAAGCCATACCGAACTGGCTGTGAAGGCCCTGTTCAAAGCATGTCTGCTCGAAGTGTGCACTACATTCAGTATCCAGGTATCCGGGTATCCGGGTATCCGGGTATCCAGGTATCCGGATACCCGACTGAAACTGTCATTACCCGCTTCCATTTTTCAGTTCCAATTACCCGTAAACGACTTTTTATAATTCGGACTTTTGAGCGGTGTGAACAGAAATCTGTGACTCTTGAACAATGTAATGTTTACACTTTTACAGACAATTATCTTTAAATTCAAGAGATTGCACTCCAATAAAGAAAAGATCGATTTAAGTATGGTATCCTCTGTATTATAAAAGTCAATTTGTTACCATTTACAGTACATGTATTTGTACACCACCGGAGGCATGTTTTCAACCAAAATGAAAACGGGTATTCGGGTATCCGAAGTTTCCTGATTCCGGGTATCCGGTTCCAAAAATATCCAAAAACGCACAGCCCTATTTACAAATGAATATTAATCCTTACCTCTGAAATGATGGCCGATGGTCCTCCGTACTCTGACTTGGGAAACACGTCACTGCCTCCAGGAACCGTCCTGACCTGGAAATAGAACGTCACTAAACTCTTGTCGTCGGCGGCAATCATCTCAAGCTGAAAGGCTGGCTCTGTGTAGTCTAGTCCTGGCACCTGCTCTACCCCCCAGTTAGTAGTCGGTGGCGCACTTCTTGTGGATCTGGATGATTCCTGTTTAATACAGTAGAAAAATTGTTTATGTATACTCGGATAAATAATGGTAAAATGTTGTGGTCTAATTGACTTGCACAAGCCATGCCCCCATGGCATTAATCAGACAAAGCCAATCTGTGCATATTGTAAAGACCATTTTCATACAAAGATCTGACAGTTCAAGTCAATGACAGTACAATCCTATGCCAATGAGCATGTACCACATGTACAATGTCCATAGTACCAGAAGTCTCTTACCTACATGAAGTGTGCCATTTGTGTACTAACCTAGTCCATGGCATAGTACCAGAAGTCTCTTACCTACATGAAGTGTGCCATTTGTGTACTAACCTAGTCCATGGCATAGTACCAGAAGTCTCTTACCTACATGAAGTGTGCCATTTGTGTACTAACCTAGTCCATGGCATAGTACTCCAAGAACAATGAATTTGGCCCATATATTCGTGGCATTTTGTTGAACAAACTAATGCCCAAGGTCTCAAAAAGAAGCAGTGCCTTCTGGGAGACAAAAAGCAGTGCATTCTGGGAGACTTACCCGGTGTGTGAGAGAACTGTATATCGCGTGCGCATCTTAGCGTTTATCAAACGCGCACATTGTTCGCCACACAGCTGGTTCGCCTGCGTCTAGTTTAAGATTGCGTATAGTTCTCTAGGAGCTAGCTTTGTGTGGATATGCCTATCCCATGATGTCCCATGGCAGGCCGGGCCTGGGAAGCAAAAACACTGACAGTACATGAACATATTGCGTATACATTGTAGTTCTCTAGGAGCTAGCTTTGTGTGGATATGCCTATCCCATGATGTCCCATGGCAGGCCGGGCCAGGGAAGCAAAAACACTGACAGTACATCAAACCTAACTCACAGATACATGAACATATTGGGTTTTGTACCAACCAACAAACCGGCTAAAGTAAACATCACAGATTATCAACTGCAATGGAAATCCTCCACTTCATAGATATCGTTGTTCATACAGGTTGGATTCAATCAAATTCGCATGAAATCTGGCATTTGCCATGTTGAAAACAGTGGTCAAAAGCCCAAACATTTCACAAGCATTTTGTTTGACCACCAAACTTTTCAGAAGTGGGCCACGTGATCAATATGCTAACTAGGAGACTTAAAGGGACAGTATTGCCACGATCAACAGGGCATGGAATTGGAGTGCTAGTTTTTAAATTAACTCAGTGACTGAAAATAATACCGTGCATCATAAAACCCCAAGGTCATATTACTATTGCTGCTGCATAAATAAGCCAGTAATGTTCAGTCACTGTGTTCATCTTAAACGAGGACACCGATTCCATGCCCTGTTGAAAGTCTGCTCTGAGCGTGACGATACTGTCCCTTTTAGAAGGAATGTCAATTGCTGTGTGAAATGGTCTGTTGCTAAATAGTGACAAATTCATGCGCTGAGCTGTTTATCATAATTTGAATTCCATCAATTTTTTTTGAAAAATACAAAAAAAATCAAGGCTCATACATTTGAAGGATTGTGTGAAAATGGTCCAATATCATAACCTGGGGTCCTTGATTTCCAACTTTGTGTTAAATGGATACACTAGAACCAATTATTTAACAGCTGTTGATTGGCCAATCATGATTTGCATGGATTATCATGCATAGTCTTCTGCTTTAAAAAAAATAATAAAATATTTAAAATAATAATTGTAATTTATTATTTTTACATTTCATTTCAGTTTTATTTTTGTTAATTGCCCAAACAAACAGTCCAAAAAATATTCAGTTTACATCAGATAACTGACACTATAATAATAATAATAATTATAATAATTGATAATTTTGTTGGCTTTTATAGCACGGAATCTATAATGATGTGATACTCTAAGCACTTATTATTACCCGTGGTCATTGGGCCAATATCAATCCTTACACTTTCTCAGCTCCCTGGTGAGTATACAGCTCTGTGCTTCCATACTCAACGCTAACACTGGCTATCAAACACAGCATCCATCCCTAACAGGTACCCATTTCTAATCCTGAGAGAAGAGAAGCAAGTCAAGTGTCTTGCTCGAGGACACAAGCACCACCGTCATGGCCAGGATTCGAACCCACATTCTGACGACCCAGCCATCATATAACAACGAACCACCATAAAATTGAACCAACTTAAAAAGTGGCTGTATAAAAAACCCTTTAATGCTTAGGGACAAGGGCCAAAGTCATGGTACAGCCAAGCTTTTGAGAAGCCCGGTCAGGCCCAGGCTTTTCCCCTGCCTACTGGCCTATATAATGAGCTCTGCTTGCCTGGGCTAGGCCCTCCAGAAGCCCAGGTTATGTTGATTGGCAGGTACTGTATTGTTACAGGATTAGGACTCACAAAAGACAATTAGGAGGCCAGATAATACAAAATACATGAAACAAATTGAAAGGATCAAGTTACCACCGGGGTAGAGTAAGCAGCGATCTCTGGTGGTGACTCATCAGGAGCCTTTGTGTGAATGTTAAATATGTTACTCCGTACGGGGGAAGTTTGATAACGCCACAGGTCTCTCTTATACAGAGTTTTTCTTCCAAAGAATGTAATTTTCAATGTGACTTTACCAGTCAGACGGATAATCAGGGGGGATCATCTCCATATCCATATTGAGTCTGAAGATCAAATGAAACAAATTAAGATTGATCAAAATCGTTATTCACCTTATATATTCATGATAGTGAGGCCGTACTTCTCACACTCACACTCTGTATTCATCCTCGTCCATGGGCATTTTATGGGGGTGCCATATCACACTTAGGGTGCATTCGAGTAGCTTCCCTGAGGTAACCCGAGTGTATCACACGGGTGAACCCCAAGTACAACCTAATCGAATGAGCATCCCGTGGAACATTCGCCCTCTTGTGGTCGTTAAAGCGATGTGAAGAATGCCAAAGGTCACACGGACTTTGCAAACAAATTTACAACGAAACGATCGCAAAATAATTCTTTCCCGGATAAAAAAGAAACTAATGATCTTATTACTTCTCAGGTTCATACAAAACAACACATCATTTTAGTACAAGAACAGTCTCTACTCACAAATTAATTGTTTAAGATATAAAAATGTGTGTCAAACTTCACGAAATTGCCGCACTGAAAAAAAAAAAGGCAGCCATTCAGAATATTCTCAAAGTGACGTCACTTACCCGGGTCTGCCTCAAGTGACCTGCTCCGTGAGCAGGTCACTTGAGGCTTCCCCAGGTAAGCCCCGGCAATGATGTCAGGCCTACTCGAATGCACCAGAGTCGGACCTTGCCCACTTCATACGTGCTAGCTCCTATGATCATCGGAAGCCCATTGGAAATGCATTGACCACCCTTTTCTTTAAGGATTTATGCAAGAAAGTAGAAAGCTTGGGATTTGCTTTTAACATATGTCTTGTAAAGACTCAAAATCTTTTATTAACAAAGTCAATTTCTGCCTCAAGAATGTTAAAATCAAGGAAATTAGGTTAAATTAGGCTACACACAATGCCAGCTTTGGAACTGGAAATAGCTAAAAGAATGTGCATACTACCAATGAGTGCATATATTACATATCGACTTACGAACAGAATAGGTTATGCTAGCAAAACTGCTTCTAAACGTATTACCACAATAATGAATAATGCATTCAGATTTTTCACTTTCATTCTAACATTGAATTTTTTGAAAAACAATTTCTGCCTCAAGAATGTTAAAATCAAGGAAATTAGGTTAAATTAGGCCAGCTTTGGAACAGGAAATAGCTAAAAGAATGTGCATACTACCAATGAGTGCATATATTACATATCGACGAACAGCATAGGCTATGCTAGCAAAACTGCTTCTAAAAGTATTACGACAATAATGAATAATGAATATGCATTCAGATTTTTCACTTTCATTCCAACATTGAATTTTTTGAAAAACAATTCAGTTGACAATTTTTATTAGTTTTACTACAACTGATAAAACTTCAAACAGATGTGAAGTTGGTAATTAGGGTACCAATCATCCTTAACAAATGTTTTTCTGTCAAAATTGTGAATGTTTTTCTACACTTTTCTCCTGCCTTGGACTCCGCATTGAGCTGAAACCTTAACAGGTTGGTTGTGTAATGTAATTCAAATTTTAAAAAGTAAGCGGGGGGGGGGGGGGGAGATGGGCTATCCTCACATGAGTGACGTTCAAAATTCAGTACATAATGCAAACAAATTTCAATATCATCCTTCCCACTTTTCAACATGGATTTACGCCACTGGTAAGCATACTGTTTACTCTCACAAAATCACTCGGAGAGCATATGTTATATTTCAACACTTAAACACTTTATTATCCAAGAACACGTCAACACGTCTGACATGGACAGAGCCATGAATCAATGACCCTTCTACACATGGAGGCCACTCCAATCCACTAAATTCTGTTCTTAAGATGCCTTCAGTACATACATGTACAAGCCTGCTGTCCTTTCCAAGTAATCTTACAAAATCAAATGTGTGTCACCCAAGGCCACTGTAAATGTTTGACCATATTAGTATGGCCTGCAATGTATCGATGGGAGACCACTTTACCCTGTAATCTCAGTGGTGTGACAGTACACAGAAGGGTAACCATAGGAGGCCACTGGCAACAGCTAATGGCTTGGAGTGGCCTGAATGGGTTGTTTCAAAAATTGCACTGATTGTAGGAGGGTTAATAGTGTTCTATTATAAAGAATATTTACAGAAAGAATTATAGCACTAGCATATAACAAAACAATAACACGCACACTTCATCAACAGAGGACGCTAATGTAGCTAATTACAGTGCGTGATGTATATACACGTGTTCTAACCTGGTGCGCAAGAGGTACATCGCTGTTGCAGGTGTGTTGCGTTCGCGGTGCACATGCATGTGCAAGCATATTGCTGCATGACATACGTACAGTGGTAAATCATTTACTAATAATCAACACGTGCATGTGCAAGCATATTGCTGCATGACATACGTACAGTGGTAAATCATTTACTAATAATCAACACGTGCATGTGCAAGCATATTGCTGCATGACATACGTACAGTGGTAAATCATTTACTAATAATCAACACGTGCATCTGCAAGCATAAGTCTGCATGACATACGTACAGTGGTAAATCATTTACTAATAATCAACACGTGCATGTGCAAGCATATTACTGCATGACATACGTACAGTGGTAAATCATTTACTAATAATCAACACGTGCATGTGCAAGCATATTGCTGCATGACATACGTACAGTGGTAAATCATTTACTAATAATCAACACGTGCATGTGCAAGCATATTGCTGCATGACATACGTACAGTGGTAAATCATTTACTAATAATCAACACATGCATGTGCAAGCATATTGCTGCATGACATACGTACAGTGGTAAATCATTTACTAATAATCAACACGTGCATGTGCAAGCATATTGCTGCATGACATACGTACAGTGGTAAATCATTTACTAATAATCAACACGTGCATGTGCAAGCATATTGCTGCATGACATACGTACAGTGGTAAATCATTTACTAATAATCAACACATGCATGTGCAAGCATATTGCTGCATGACATAGGTACAGTGGTAAATCATTTACTAATAATCAACACATGCATGTGCAAGCATATTGCTGCATGACATACGTACAGTGGTAAATCATTTACTAATAATCAACACATGCATGTGCAAGCATATTGCTGCATGACATACGTACAGTGGTAAATCATTTACTAATAATCAACACGTGCATGTGCAAGCATATTGCTGCATGACATAGGTACAGTGGTAAATCATTTACTAATAATCAACACGTGCATGTGCAAGCATATTGCTGCATGACATACGTACAGTGGTAAATCATTTACTAATAATCAACACATGCATGTGCAAGCATATTGCTGCATGACATACGTACAGTGGTAAATCATTTACTAATAATCAACACGTGCATGTGCAAGCATATTGCTGCATGACATACGTACAGTGGTAAATCATTTACTAATAATCAACACGTGCATGTGCAAGCATATTGCTGCATGACATACGTACAGTGGTAAATCATTTACTAATAATCAACACGTGCATGTGCAAGCATATTGCTGCATGACATACGTACAGTGGTAAATCATTTACTAATAATCAACACGTGCATGTGCAAGCATATTGCTGCATGACATACGTAGAGTGGTAAATCATTTACTAATAATCAACACGTGCATGTGCAAGCATATTGCTGCATGACATACGTACAGTGGTAAATCATTTACTAATAATCAACACGTGCATGTGCAAGCATATTGCTGCATGACATACGTACAGTGGTAAATCATTTACTAATAATCAACACGTGCATGTGCAAGCATATTGCTGCATGACATACGTACAGTGGTAAATCATTTACTAATAATCAACACGTGCATGTGCAAGCATATTGCTGCATGACATACGTACAGTGGTAAATCATTTACTAATAATCAACACGTGCATGTGCAAGCATATTGCTGCATGACATACGTACAGTGGTAAATCATTTACTAATAATCAACACATGCATGTGCAAGCATATTGCTGCATGACATACGTACAGTGGTAAATCATTTACTAATAATCAACACGTGCATGTGCAAGCATATTGCTGCATGACATACGTACAGTGGTAAATCATTTACTAATAATCAACACGTGCATGTGCAAGCATATTGCTGCATGACATACGTACAGTGGTAAATCATTTACTAATAATCAACACGTGCATGTGCAAGCATATTGCTGCATGACATACGTACAGTGGTAAATCATTTACTAATAATCAACACGTGCATGTGCAAGCATATTGCTGCATGACATACGTACAGTGGTAAATCATTTACTAATAATCAACACGTGCATGTGCAAGCATATTGCTGCATGACATACGTACAGTGGTAAATCATTTACTAATAATCAACACGTGCATGTGCAAGCATATTGCTGCATGACATACGTACAGTGGTAAATCATTTACTAATAATCAACACGTGCATGTGCAAGCATATTGCTGCATGACATACGTAGAGTGGTAAATCATTTACTAATAATCAACACGTGCATGTGCAAGCATATTGCTGCATGACATACGTACAGTGGTAAATCATTTACTAATAATCAACACGTGCATGTGCAAGCATATTGCTGCATGACATACGTACAGTGGTAAATCATTTACTAATAATCAACACGTGCATGTGCAAGCATATTGCTGCATGACATACGTACAGTGGTAAATCATTTACTAATAATCAACACGTGCATGTGCAAGCATATTGCTGCATGACGTACAGTGGTAAATCATTTACTAATAATCAACACGTGCATGTGCGCATATTGCTGCATGACATACGTACAGTGGTAAATCATTTACTAATAATCAACACGTGCATGTGCAAGCATATTGCTGCATGACATACGTACAGTGGTAAATCATTTACTAATAATCAACACGTGCATGTGCAAGCATATTGCTGCATGACATACGTACAGTGGTAAATCATTTACTAATAATCAACACGTGCATGTGCAAGCATATTGCTGCATGACATACGTACAGTGGTAAATCATTTACTAATAATCAACACGTGCATGTGCAAGCATATTGCTGCATGACATACGTACAGTGGTAAATCATTTACTAATAATCAACACGTGCATGTGCAAGCATATTGCTGCATGACATACGTACAGTGGTAAATCATTTACTAATAATCAACACGTGCATGTGCAAGCACATGTTGCATGACATACGTACAGTGGTAAATCATTTACTAATAATCAACACGTGCATGTGCAAGCATATTGCTGCATGACATACGTACAGTGGTAAATCATTTACTAATAATCAACACGTGCATGTGCAAGCATATTGCTGCATGACATACGTACAGTGGTAAATCATTTACTAATAATCAACACGTGCATGTGCAAGCATATTGCTGCATGACATACGTACAGTGGTAAATCATTTACTAATAATCAACACATGCATGTGCAAGCATATTGCTGCATGACATACGTACAGTGGTAAATCATTTACTAATAATCAACGTGTGCATGTGCAAGCATATTGCTGCATGACATACGTACAGTGGTAAATCATTTACTAATAATCAACACGTGCATGTGCAATATTGCTGCATGACATACGTACAGTGGTAAATCATTTACTAATAATCAACACGTGCATGTGCAAGCATATTGCTGCATGACATACGTACAGTGGTAAATCATTTACTAATAATCAACACGTGCATGTGCAAGCATATTGCTGCATGACATACGTACAGTGGTAAATCATTTACTAATAATCAACACGTGCATGTGCAAGCATATTGCTGCATGACATACGTACAGTGGTAAATCATTTACTAATAATCAACACGTGCATGTGCAAGCATATTGCTGCATGACATACGTACAGTGGTAAATCATTTACTAATAATCAACACGTGCATGTGCAAGTTATTGCTGCATGACATACGTACAGTGGTAAATCATTTACTAATAATCAACACGTGCATGTGCAAGCATATTGCTGCATGACATACGTACAGTGGTAAATCATTTACTAATAATCAACACGTGCATGTGCAAGCATATTGCTGCATGACATACGTACAGTGGTAAATCATTTACTAATAATCAACACGTGCATGTGCAAGCATATTGCTGCATGACATACGTACAGTGGTAAATCATTTACTAATAATCAACACGTGCATGTGCAAGCATATTGCTGCATGACATACGTACAGTGGTAAATCATTTACTAATAATCAACACGTGCATGTGCAAGCATATTGCTGCATGACATACGTACAGTGGTAAATCATTTACTAATAATCAACACGTGCATGTGCAAGCATATTGCTGCATGACATAGGTACAGTGGTAAATCATTTACTAATAATCAACACGTGCATGTGCAAGCATATTGCTGCATGACATACGTACAGTGGTAAATCATTTACTAATAATCAACACGTGCATGTGCAAGCATATTGCTGCATGACATACGTACAGTGGTAAATCATTTACTAATAATCAACACATGCATGTGCAAGCATATTGCTGCATGACATAGGTACAGTGGTAAATCATTTACTAATAATCAACACGTGCATGTGCAAGCATATTGCTGCATGACATACGTACAGTGGTAAATCATTTACTAATAATCAACACGTGCATGTGCAAGCATATTGCTGCATGACATACGTACAGTGGTAAATCATTTACTAATAATCAACACATGCATGTGCAAGCATATTGCTGCATGACATAGGTACAGTGGTAAATCATTTACTAATAATCAACACGTGCATGTGCAAGCATTATTGCTGCATGACATACGTACAGTGGTAAATCATTTACTAATAATCAACACGTGCATGTGCAAGCATATTGCTGCATGACATACGTACAGTGGTAAATCATTTACTAATAATCAACACGTGCATGTGCAAGCATATTGCTGCATGACATACGTACAGTGGTAAATCATTTACTAATAATCAACACGTGCATGTGCAAGCATATTGCTGCATGACATACGTACAGTGGTAAATCATTTACTAATAATCAACACGTGCATGTGCAAGCATATTGCTGCATGACATACGTACAGTGGTAAATCATTTACTAATAATCAATAAGTATTAAATCTATAATCAATGACCAATTATGCACGTGCAATTTCACAACTCTACTCCTAGAAGCAGCTTTTCACAGCATTATCAAAGTTTTACGTTGGTCATAAATCAACCAACGATTTGGCAGTGACAGGACAAACTTACCCAACGTCCAATGGGAACTTGGAGAACAGTATCTCAGCTACCGTGGGGAAGCTTGTGTGAAGCACGTCAGCCTTGAGAATCAACTCTCCATACAATACGTTGCCTATGGAAACGGCAGCCTCCACATAGGAACCAACCATTGGCGTAATTCCACCCTGAAGAAAGACAAAGTTAAAGAGACAATATATACATGTATCATCATGATCAGAGAAGACTTTCAACAGGGCATGGAATCGGTTTCCATGTTTTAACATAGTGACTGAAAATTACTGGCTCATTTATGCATCAGCAATGGTAATACACTCACTGGCCAAAAGTATTGCAACATGCTTAAAATAGCACTTTAATCCGATTTCATCGATCGTGTATTACATAGCAAGAACAGTAAAAAAAAGAACATTGACTTCAAAACAAAGGCACTTTCAAAAAGTCTTAAGTAGTGTAAAATATAAAATAAATTAAAATAAAATATCCAAACTGAACTTTGGTGTGAATTTCAATGTTGCAATACTTATGGCCAGTGAGTGTATGACGTTATCATGTGGGATATTATTTTCAGTCAATGACTTACAAGCACTCCGACTTCCTGAAAGTATGAGGGATGGCCAGGCTAGCTTCAGAGCCCTATAGTTCATGAGTCTCCCAATTGTCAATATGTTTTTTTGTACTGGGGAGAGGGGTGGAGGGCACTAGTCAAACCCATACATGCTGTGTATGTAACCAGGGATCATGCCTAAAGTTTATACAATGCTAAACCTGGGAAGCAGTAACTGGGGGGATCACTCCACGAGGATGCAGTTTTGAGTTCCTGTCTGGGACCTTGTTTTCTTAGTTTACTCCAAAAATTATTTGATGTGGTTTATTTGCTGATACATTTAACAATAATCTCTCTCTATATATATACAACTTATATCTCCTTGAGATCTACTTTTTTATGAGTTTTTAAAAAATATATGATATTGAACATTTATAGTTTGATGATATTGTTGCGTCCGGTGATAAACAATTGATTTAATTTTGCCCCACACCGACGTGTGTATAGCACTGTATAGCAGAAGGTCGTGGGTTTGAATCCCACCCGAGTCGCCTGTGAAGTTTTTTCCACAGACATTCAGAAAGCACCGAGTATACAGTGCTATACACATGTCGGTGTAGGGCAAAATTAAATCAATTGATATTGAACATACCACAGCTTTCATTGAAACGATAGCGACTGACACTGGTATCTCCATATCAAAAAACCCGCCGGCTTCAATGCCTGAAAAATAGAACAATAATGACTAATAATCATGTCACACCCATGGAATATTTTCAACAAACAAAATACAAATCAATTTACAAAAAACGACGTATCCCTCGAGTTTTAACAGCAATTTTTTTTTTTTTTCAGAAAGGAAAGCACATTTTTTTAAAAGATATATTTTATATTTTACAAAATAGATATCAGAAGCTTGGTTTTACAGTAAAAGAAAGTGCCAACATGAATTTATGATGGGACCCAACATCAATTCATTACAGAACATATTTACTGTAAAACCATGCTTCTCAAGATTATTTTGTCATTTTTAAATCATTTTTTTCACCTCCTTAAGTAAAATAGCAATATTCTGATAAAAAAAATTCCAGAATGTGAAAATAGTGAAAATAGTGAAAACACGGGTGATACAACTTTAACACCAGAGAAAAACAAAACTGGGCAAATGAAACATTCTTGAAAGCATTGTGAAGGTACAGTCAAGACTGTCTAGAAGATAGCCTATGGAGCATTGTAAAGGTACAGTCAAGACTGTATAGAAGATAGCCTATGGAGCATTGTAAAGGTACAGTCAAGACTGTATAGAAGATAGCCTATGGAGCATTGTAAAGGTACAGTCAAGACTGTATAGAAGATAGCCTATGGAGTATCTGTGCATTGTAAAGGTACAGTCAAGACTGTATAGAAGATAGCCTACGGAGTATCTGTGCATTGTGAAGGTACAGTCAAGACTGTATAGAAGATAGCCTACGGAGTATCTGTGCATTGTGAAGGTACAGTCAAGACTGTATAGAAGATAGCCTATGGAGTATCTGTGCATTGTGAAGGTACAGTCAAGACTGTATAGAAGATAGCCTATGGAGTATCTGTGCATTGTGAAGGTACAGTCAAGACTGTATAGAAGATAGCCTATGGAGTATCTGTGCATTGTGAAGGTACAGTCAAGACTGTATAGAAGATAGCCTATGGAGTATCTGTGCATTGTGAAGGTACAGTCAAGACTGTATAGAAGATAGCCTATGGAGCATTGTAAAGGTACAGTCAAGACTGTATAGAAGATAGCCTATGGAGTATCTGTGCATTGTGAAGGTACAGTCAAGACTGTATAGAAGATAGCCTATGGAGTATCTGTGCATTGTGAAGGTACAGTCAAGACTGTATAGAAGATAGCCTATGGAGTATCTGTGCATTGTGAAGGTACAGTCAAGACTGTATAGAAGATAGCCTATGGAGCATCTGTGCATTGTGAAGGTACAGTCAAGACTGTATAGAAGATAGCCTATGGAGCATCTGTGCATTGTGAAGGTACAGTCAAGACTGTATAGAAGATAGCCTATGGAGTATCTGTGCATTGTGAAGGTACAGTCAAGACTGTATAGAAGATAGCCTATGGAGTATCTGTGCATTGTGAAGGTACAGTCAAGACTGTATAGAAGATAGCCTATGGAGTATCTGTGCATTGTGAAGGTACAGTCAAGACTGTATAGAAGATAGCCTATGGAGTATCTGTGCATTGTGAAGGTACAGTCAAGACTGTATAGAAGATAGCCAATGGAGTATCTGTGCATTGTGAAGGTACAGTCAAGACTGTATAGAAGATAGCCAATGGAGTATCTGTGCATTGTGAAGGTACAGTCAAGACTGTATAGAAGATAGCCTATGGAGTATCTGTGCATTGTGAAGGTACAGTCAAGACTGTATAGAAGATAGCCTATGGAGCATCTGTGCATTGTGAAGGTACAGTCAAGACTGTATAGAAGATAGCCTATATGGAGCATCTGTGCATTGTGAAGGTACAGTCAAGACTGTATAGAAGATAGCCTATGGAGTATCTGTGCATTGTGAAGGTACAGTCAAGACTGTATAGAAGATAGCCTATGGAGTATCTGTGCATTGTGAAGGTACAGTCAAGACTGTATAGAAGATAGCCTATGGAGTATCTGTGCATTGTGAAGGTACAGTCAAGACTGTATAGAAGATAGCCTATGGAGTATCTGTGCATTGTGAAGGTACAGTCAAGACTGTATAGAAGATAGCCTATGGAGTATCTGTGCATTGTGAAGGTACAGTCAAGACTGTATAGAAGATAGCCTATGGAGTATCTGTGCATTGTGAAGGTACAGTCAAGACTGTATAGAAGATAGCCAATGGAGTATCTGTGCATTGTGAAGGTACAGTCAAGACTGTATAGAAGATAGCCTATGGAGTATCTGTGCATTGTGAAGGTACAGTCAAGACTGTATAGAAGATAGCCAATGGAGTATCTGTGCATTGTGAAGGTACAGTCAAGACTGTATAGAAGATAGCCTATGGAGTATCTGTGCATTGTGAAGGTACAGTCAAGACTGTATAGAAGATAGCCTATGGAGTATCTGTGCATTGTGAAGGTACAGTCAAGACTGTATAGAAGATAGCCTATGGAGTATCTGTGCATTGTGAAGGTACAGTCAAGACTGTATAGAAGATAGCCTATGGAGTATCTGTGCATTGTGAAGGTACAGTCAAGACTGTATAGAAGATAGCCTATGGAGTATCTGTGCATTGTGAAGGTACAGTCAAGACTGTATAGAAGATAGCCTATGGAGTATCTGTGCATTGTGAAGGTACAGTCAAGACTGTATAGAAGATAGCCTATGGAGTATCTGTGCATTGTGAAGGTACAGTCAAGACTGTATAGAAGATAGCCTATGGAGTATCTGTGCAGAAGGACAGTCAAGACTGTATAGAAGATAGCCAATGGAGTATCTGTGCATTGTGAAGGTACAGTCAAGACTGTATAGAAGATAGCCTATGGAGTATCTGTGCATTGTGAAGGTACAGTCAAGACTGTATAGAAGATAGCCTATGGAGTATCTGTGCATTGTGAAGGTACAGTCAAGACTGTATAGAAGATAGCCTATGGAGTATCTGTGCATTGTGAAGGTACAGTCAAGACTGTATAGAAGATAGCCTATGGAGTATCTGTGCATTGTGAAGGTACAGTCAAGACTGTATAGAAGATAGCCTATGGAGTATCTGTGCATTGTGAAGGTACAGTCAAGACTGTATAGAAGATAGCCTATGGAGTATCTGTGCATTGTGAAGGTACAGTCAAGACTGTATAGAAGATAGCCTATGGAGTATCTGTGCATTGTGAAGGTACAGTCAAGACTGTATAGAAGATAGCCTATGGAGTATCTGTGCATTGTGAAGGTACAGTCAAGACTGTATAGAAGATAGCCTATGGAGTATCTGTGCATTGTGAAGGCACAGTCAAGACTGTATAGAAGATAGCCTATGGAGTATCTGTGCATTGTGAAGGTACAGTCAAGACTGTATAGAAGATAGCCTATGGAGTATCTGTGCATTGTGAAGGTACAGTCAAGACTGTATAGAAGATAGCCTATGGAGTATCTGTGCATTGTGAAGGTACAGTCAAGACTGTATAGAAGATAGCCTATGGAGCATCTGTGCATTGTGAAGGTACAGTCAAGACTGTATAGAAGATAGCCTATGGAGTATCTGTGCATTGTGAAGGTACAGTCAAGACTGTATAGAAGATAGCCTATGGAGTATCTGTGCATTGTGAAGGTACAGTCAAGACTGTATAGAAGATAGCCTATGGAGTATCTGTGCATTGTGAAGGTACAGTCAAGACTGTATAGAAGATAGCCTATGGAGTATCTGTGCATTGTGAAGGTACAGTCAAGACTGTATAGAAGATAGCCTATGGAGTATCTGTGCATTGTGAAGGTACAGTCAAGACTGTATAGAAGATAGCCTATGGAGTATCTGTGCATTGTGAAGGTACAGTCAAGACTGTATAGAAGATAGCCTATGGAGTATCTGTGCATTGTGAAGGTACAGTCAAGACTGTATAGAAGATAGCCTATGGAGTATCTGTGCATTGTGAAGGTACAGTCAAGACTGTATAGAAGATAGCCTATGGAGTATCTGTGCATTGTGAAGGTACAGTCAAGACTGTATAGAAGATAGCCTATGGAGTATCTGTGCATTGTGAAGGTACAGTCAAGACTGTATAGAAGATAGCCTATGGAGTATCTGTGCATTGTGAAGGTACAGTCAAGACTGTATAGAAGATAGCATATGGAGCATCTGTGCATTGTGAAGGTACAGTCAAGACTGTATAGAAGATAGCCTATGGAGTATCTGTGCATTGTGAAGGTACAGTCAAGACTGTATAGAAGATAGCCTATGGAGTATCTGTGCATTGTGAAGGTACAGTCAAGACTGTATAGAAGATAGCCTATGGAGTATCTGTGCATTGTGAAGGTACAGTCAAGACTGTATAGAAGATAGCCTATGGAGTATCTGTGCATTGTGAAGGTACAGTCAAGACTGCATAGAAGATAGCCAATGGAGTATCTGTGCATTGTGAAGGTACAGTCAAGACTGTATAGAAGATAGCCTATGGAGTATCTGTGCATTGTGAAGGTACAGTCAAGACTGTATAGAAGATAGCCTATGGAGTATCTGTGCATTGTGAAGGTACAGTCAAGACTGTATAGAAGATTGCCTATGGAGTATCTGTGCATTGTGAAGGTACAGTCAAGACTGTATAGAAGATAGCCTATGGAGTATCTGTGCATTGTGAAGGTACAGTCAAGACTGTATAGAAGATAGCCTATGGAGCATCTGTGCATTGTGAAGGTACAGTCAAGACTGTATAGAAGATAGCCTATGGAGTATCTGTGCATTGTGAAGGTACAGTCAAGACTGTATAGAAGATAGCCTATGGAGTATCTGTGCATCGACTATTGGCTTGAATTACATGAAAGTGTTAATGGTTCACCATGGAAATGTTTTCCCACTGTATACAAAAACATTATGAAATTGATGAAAATTCCCTTTTTTTTTTTTCCAGTTAGACAAACTCCTCATAGTCAGTGATAAGTCCAGCAAGATGTTCAAAAACATAGGGAAAGGTCCGATACTTGGAAGGAGGTGGGTGAGCGGATGTGATGCATGCATGCAATAGGCGCATTTCTGGTTTGTATATAAAATGAGTTTATTTAATCATTAGAGTGATATCACTGCACATCACTGCACATCACTCAATATTAAAAGTGTTACAACAATTCTTTAAAAATTCTTTAAAAAGCTGAAGAGAACAAGTTCGCTATAAACAAATGAATAATACAAACATTTTTGTTTGGCATTCTGGGAAAAACATGGCCGCAGAATGATGTTTTTATTTTAGGGGAATCTATAATGATTCATGAGGCATACTTACTGAACTCCAGATAGATGAATCCACCAAGCAAAATACCCCAGAGGTACTGAAAGTATACAGCCTCCCTCCTCGGAAATGGAATGGTCCCGCTAAGAACGATATCAAACTGCTGGAAGTTGTCCTCCGCGATGCCATTTGTGAGAACATCGATGAACTCTTCAACCTTATTGTTTAATTAATTTAAATCCATCTTTAGTAATTATTATTTAAAAAAAACACAGTATCGATAATGTTGATATGTGGCAACACCATGTGTTTATCTCAACTATTACTAAGAGAGATACAGGTTCTGAACCTTTTCAGGCAACTCAGTCGTACCTCAACTGTCAATAAGTGAGATTATGGTTTAGGGAGAGCCAATATTGTGCAATTTGTTACTCAACTATCACTAAAAGTTAGAACGTAGTTCAGGGAGAACCATGGGGTCTTCTCGGGGTCTTCTCTATGGATTAGTATGCTCTCAGCATTGTCAGGAGACTGAAGAGGGGAAATAATAGTAATTATGTTTCGACTCCAGTAGGATCTTTATCAATGTTACTTACAAACATGGCCAGGTATTTTAGTACAACTTAAAGGGGTAGTATCATTACGGTCAGAGCAGATTTTCAACAGGGCATGGAATCCTAGTTAAGATGAACACAGTGACTGCAAATTACTGGCTCATTTATGCAGCAGCAATGGTAATATGACCTTATGTGGGAAATTATTTTCAGTCACTGAGTTGATCTAAATCAAGCGCTCTGATTCCATGTCCTGTTGATCGTGATGATACTGCCCCTTTAAAGCTTTGCATAGACTACTTCCCAAATCTACGCATGCGTTGCCTCTCAGTCTAGGTATAGTGATCACCGTTCCCATTTCACTGTACGTTATACTGTGTGATTGGTAATCAAATGATCTATGTAGTTGCATTATTAAACTGAACACAACAAATCAAAGGAAAGCAAGGCTAACTGTTGTAACAATGATGGACAGTATCTCAGTCAGTTTTGCAGTATTTTGTCATCAGCTAGACCAACATGCATTATGCAAATCAGCTTGCGTGTGCACAGTGTGATATTTGCGAAGAGGCATATGGTGGAGGAAGGCCGACGGTAGAACCATGTCTATTTTGCAGTTGATATGTGTGTACACGCAGAATATCTCCAGCGGTCATTGGCTGGTAGAAGTACGCATGCATTTAGTACCATCAAATATCCACATAAAGTGTGCGTATACACTGTACGCACAACACTCACTTGACGCCAAAGTAGCTATCATCAAAACACTGGGTGCAAAATCACCGCTAGAGGGCTACGATGTGCACTGAGTGGATAGTGTGTTGGTTCTTTGAGCTTGAGTTGTCAAGCCTATGGTTTAGTTTACTTTGTTTCCATTACACATAATTTGCAGAACAGTTTCACACATGCCGGCAAGTAACCCATGATGCACTACTTCTTTTCAGACCATGCACGTCAGTCTGTGGAACAATACATCCATTGTTCTTGGAGTACTATGCCGTAGAATCTACGAAGTGTGCCAGTGCACCTAGTCCACGGCATAGTACTCCAAGAACAATGGATTTGGGCTATTCATGATGTTGGGTTCCATAGACGGACGTGCAAGGTCTCAAAAGAAAAGCAGTGCAGTCTGTAAAAATTACCCAGTGTATGAGCGAACTGATTCTCACGTGTGCACTTAACAGTTTAAGCGCATTTGCCACACAGATCGCCTGTATCTATTTTAAGATCTAGGCTAGTTTTAGGAACTAGCTTCCGTGTCCAGCGCATAATCCCATGATGCCCTAAGGCAAGCTGGGAAGGTAGCAAAACTCGTAACCATGCTTGTTGTGCGTGCGCGCATTTGGAGTACAACGCCGTGGTATGGATTACAGCAGGCTGGCACACTTCATGCTGGTAACAGACTTCTGATAACAGTTATAACACTTACAAAAGTGTGGTAGAGAGCACGTAAGTCTTTCATCAGCTGAACCACGGTAAACGGGTCAATGTTCTGAAGATCCAGCATCGCCTCTAGCTCCCCGATGGTCATGTTGGCGATACGACGACCAATAGCATCAAGTCCTTTCTCTGTTACGGCCAGGGGGAAACCATGTTTAAAGGTTACATATAACCAAAAATCACAACTTACTTTTCATTTTCATTATAATAGAGTACGAACCAGCTGTTGGACTTCAACAAACTTACGTGTTAATCCTCCACCAATAATCACATCTCCCTGCCACGTGCCCGAGTCGGCACCAGGTGAGAGGCTGAGGTCAAAAAACTTGGGGGGAGGGGTCCATAGGATCATCCTGCCAGAATTTTCCATGTGTTGAAAAAAATATATATAATAAAAATATACATGCAGAACTTCAAACTATACCGTGCACCCAAATATCATCCCCCCCCCCACTTTTCATCACGGATTTACACCAGTGTTACCAGTTGAGGGGAGTAAACATCATATAAAGAAACATTATTTCCATCTCATAAGACAAATCTTTTCTGTTTTAATAATTTGACTAATTTTCCCATCTCAAGACACATCTGATCCTAAACAAAATAGTTTTTTTCATCTCCAGACAGATCATCTCAAGATAAGATCATATTACCATAGCTGATACATAAATAATGAGCCAGTGGATGTATGAATATTTATGCATAATAGCCATAGTAAGATTATCGGGCCATGTTATCTAGGCCATCACGCTTTCGTGTGGCATTATTTTCAGTCACTGAGTTAATCTAAATCTATGACACTGATTCCATGCCCTGTCAAAAATCTGCTCTGATCATGACAATATTGTCCCTTTAATGAATATCGGATTGTTATTTACTGGGCTTAACAGCTATGTCCGGCTGTAGTTTCATCATGACGTTTTCCTCGGCAGATAGCGTGGTGGAGTTGGCATTTAGGAGGCTCCTGAAGTATTTGATGGCTTTGTCTACTCCACTGGCTGTCAGGTCATCCATGTTATCCACCCCCTCTTCAGATTCATTGGCACTTGCAGGTAGGAAAAACGGAGAATAAAATTGATTGAATCTGAGAAAATGGCACTTTTATGTTAAAAAATACACTGGGCAAAATTGCTTTTAAAAAGGAGTGTACACATTTGTTAAATACCAGATTACAAAATTACTGAATTATTACCGAAACACTTACTGCAGTTGGTCATGTTACTAAACATGCTCTGTTTGACATGCTGTAATTTTTGAGAAAATGTATTAGAAATTTGGAATGGATCAGGACTGTGATCTGTTCCCACATTAGAATGAATTAATCTAACATCCTGAAAACATTTTCACCATTTTTTTGGTAATGACACAATGAAATAATAATAATTAATGGATTTATAAAGTGCCAAATTACCAAAGGATACAATGCACTATAAAGAAAGGAAAAAAAGGCACCAAGAAAACAAAAGAAAGAGGAACAACCAGCTATGATTTGAGTAAAAGATATGTCTTGAGCCTTTTTTGAAGGACAGATCATTGTCTGAATTTCTGATGGGGATGGGTAGGCTATTCCATAAACGGGGGGGGGGCCCTGTCTGGAAAAGGCCCTGTCACCAGCCTGTTTATGTGATTTGTGGAAGACAAGGGTTTCACCATCAGAAGAACGAAGGGAAGTATGATTAGTTCTTGGTTATGAGAAGAGAAGAGAGATAACCTTGTGCAGAGAGTTTCAGTGATTTGTTAGTGTGAACAAATGTGTAGAACTGAATACGTTGGGCAACTGGAAATCAGTGTAGTTGTTTGAGCAGAGGAGAGGTGTAGGTGTGTGTGAGTGGAAATCAGTGTAGTTGTTTGAGCAGAGGAGAGGTGTGGGTGTGTGTGAGTGGAAATCAGTGTAGTTGTTTGAGCAGAGGAGAGGTGTGGGTGTGTGTGAGTGGAAGTCAGTGTAGTTGTTTGAGCAGAGGAGAGGTGCGGGTGTGTGTGAGTGGAAATCAGTGTAGTTGTTTGAGCAGAGGAGAGGTGTAGGTGTGTGTGAGTGGAAGTCAGTGTAGTTGTTTGAGCAGAGGAGAGGTGTGGGTGTGTGTGAGTGGAAGTCAGTGTAGTTGTTTGAGCAGAGGAGTGGTGTAGGTGTGTGTGTGAGTGGAAGTCAGTGTAGTTGTTTGAGCAGAGGAGAGGTGTGGGTGTGTGTGAGTGGAAGTCAGTGTAGTTGTTTGAGCAGAGGAGAGGTGTGGGTGTGTGTGAGTGGAAGTCAGTGTAGTTGTTTGAGCAGAGGAGAGGTGTGGGTGTGTGAGTGGAAGTCAGTGTAGTTGTTTGAGCAGAGGAGAGGTGTGGGTGTGTGTGAGTGGAAGTCAGTGTAGTTGTTTGAGCAGAGGAGAGGTGTGGGTGTGTGTGAGTGGAAGTCAGTGTAGTTGTTTGAACAGAGGAGAGGTGTGGGTGTGTGTGAGTGGAAGTCAGTGTAGTTGTTTGAGCAGTGGAGAGGTGTGGGTGTGTGTGAGTGGAAGTCAGTGTAGTTGTTTGAGCAGAGGAGAGGTGTGGGTGTGTGTGAGTGGAAGTCAGTGTAGTTGTTTGAGCAGAGGAGAGGTGTGGGTGTGTGTGAGTGGAAGTCAGTGTAGTTGTTTGAGCAGAGGAGAGGTGTGGGTGTGTGTGAGTGGAAGTAAGTGTAGTTGTTTGAGCAGTGGAGAGGTGTGGGTGTGTGTGAGTGGAAGTCAGTGTAGTTGTTTGAGCAGAGGAGAGGTGCGGGTGTGTGTGAGTGGAAATCAGTGTAGTTGTTTGAGCAGAGGAGAGGTGTAGGTGTGTGAGTGGAAGTCAGTGTAGTTGTTTGAGCAGAGGAGAGGTGTGGGTGTGTGTGAGTGGAAGTCAGTGTAGTTGTTTGAGCAGAGGAGAGGTGTGGGTGTGTGTGAGTGGAAGTCAGTGTAGTTGTTTGAGCAGAGGAGAGGTGTGGGTGTGTGTGAGTGGAAGTCAGTGTAGTTGTTTGAGCAGAGGAGAGGTGTGGGTGTGTGTGAGTGGAAGTCAGTGTAGTTGTTTGAGCAGAGGAGAGGTGTGGGTGTGTGTGAGTGGAAGTCAGTGTAGTTGTTTGAGCAGAGGAGAGGTGTGGGTGTGTGTGAGTGGAAGTCAGTGTAGTTGTTTGAGCAGAGGAGAGGTGTGGGTGTGTGTGAGTGGAAGTCAGTGTAGTTGTTTGAACAGAGGAGAGGTGTGGGTGTGTGTGAGTGGAAGTCAGTGTAGTTGTTTGAGCAGAGGAGAGGTGTGGGTGTGTGTGAGTGGAAGTCAGTGTAGTTGTTTGAGCAGAGGAGAGGTGTGGGTGTGTGTGAGTGGAAGTCAGTGTAGTTGTTTGAGCAGAGGAGAGGTGTGGGTGTGTGTGAGTGGAAGTCAGTGTAGTTGTTTGAGCAGAGGAGAGGTGTGGGTGTGTGTGAGTGGAAGTAAGTGTAGTTGTTTGAGCAGTGGAGAGGTGGGTGTGTGTGAGTGGAAGTCAGTGTAGTTGTTTGAGCAGAGGAGAGGTGTGGGTGTGTGAGTGGAAGTCAGTGTAGTTGTTTGAGCAGAGGAGAGGTGTGGGTGTGTGTGAGTGGAAGTCAGTGTAGTTGTTTGAGCAGAGGAGAGGTGTGGGTGTGTGGGTGTGTGTGAGTGGAAGTCAGTGTAGTTGTTTGAGCAGAGGAGAGGTGTGGGTGTGTGTGAGTGGAAGTCAGTGTAGTTGTTTGAGCAGAGGAGAGGTGTGGGTGTGTGTGAGTGGAAGTCAGTGTAGTTGTTTGAGCAGAGGAGAGGTGTGGGTGTGTGTGAGTGGAAGTCAGTGTAGTTGTTTGAGCAGTGGAGAGGTGTGGGTGTGTGAGTGGAAGTCAGTGTAGTTGTTTGAGCAGAGGAGAGGTGTGGGTGTGTGGAGTGGAAGTCAGTGTAGTTGTTTGAGCAGAGGAGAGGTGTGGGTGTGTGTGAGTTGCTGTCTGTGTAGTTGTTTGAGCAGTGGAGAGGTGTGGGTGTGTGAGTGGAAGTCAGTGTAGTTGTTTGAGCAGAGGAGAGGTGTGGGTGTGTGTGAGTGGAAGTCAGTGTAGTTGTTTGAGCAGAGGAGAGGTGTGGGTGTGTGTGTGAGTGGAAGTCAGTGTAGTTGTTTGAGCAGAGGAGTGGTGTGTGTGTGTGTGTGTGGAAGTCAGTGTAGTTGTTTGAGCAGAGGAGAGGTGTGGGTGTGTGTGAGTGGAAGTCAGTGTAGTTGTTTGAGCAGTGGAGAGGTGTGGGTGTGTGTGAGTGGAAGTCAGTGTAGTTGTTTGAGCAGAGGAGAGGTGTGGGTGTGTGTGAGTGGAAGTCAGTGTAGTTGTTTGAGCAGAGGAGAGGTGTGGGTGTGTGAGTGGAAGTCAGTGTAGTTGTTTGAGCACAGAGGAGAGGTGTCGGTGTGTGTGAGTGGAAGTCAGTGTAGTTGTTTGAGCAGAGGAGAGGTGTGGGTGTGTGTGAGTGGAAGTCAGTGTAGTTGTTTGAGCAGAGGAGAGGTGTCGGTGTGTGTGAGTGGAAGTCAGTGTAGTTGTTTGAGCAGAGGAGAGGTGTGGGTGTGTGAGTGGAAGTCAGTGTAGTTGTTTGAGCAGAGGAGAGGTGTGGGTGTGTGTGAGTGGAAGTCAGTGTAGTTGTTTGAGCAGAGGAGAGGTGTGGGTGTGTGTGATAGGAAGTCAGTGTAGTTGTTTGAGCAGAGGAGAGGTGTGGGTGTGTGAGTGGAAGTCAGTGTAGTTGTTTGAGCAGAGGAGAGGTGTGGGTGTGTGTGAGTGGAAGTCAGTGTAGTTGTTTGAGCAGAGGAGAGGTGTGGGTGTGTGTGAGTGGAAGTCAGTGTAGTTGTTTGAGCAGAGGAGAGGTGTGGGTGTGTGAGTGGAAGTCAGTGTAGTTGTTTGAGCAGTGGAGAGGTGTGTGGGTGTGAGTGGAAGTCAGTGTAGTTGTTTGAGCAGAGGAGAGGTGTGGGTGTGTGTGAGTGGAAGTCAGTGTAGTTGTTTGAGCAGAGGAGAGGTGTAGGTGTGTGTGAGTGGAAGTCAGTGTAGTTGTTTGAGCAGAGGAGAGGTGTGGGTGTGTGTGAGTGGAAGTCAGTGTAGTTGTTTGAGCAGAGGAGAGGTGTGGGTGTGTGTGAGTGGAAGTCAGTGTAGTTGTTTGAGCAGTGGAGAGGTGTGGGTGTGTGTGAGTGGAAGTCAGTGTAGTTGTTTGAGCAGAGGAGAGGTGTGGGTGTGTGTGAGTGGAAGTCAGTGTAGTTGTTTGAGCAGAGGAGAGGTGGGTGTGTGTGAGTGGAAGTCAGTGTAGTTGTTTGAGCAGAGGAGAGGTGTGGGTGTGTGAGTGGAAGTCAGTGTAGTTGTTTGAGCAGAGGAGAGGTGTGGGTGTGTGAGTGGAAGTCAGTGTAGTTGTTTGAGCAGAGGAGAGGTGTCGGTGTGTGAGTGGAAGTCAGTGTAGTTGTTTGAGCAGAGGAGAGGTGGGTGTGTGTGAGTGGAAGTCAGTGTAGTTGTTTGAGCAGAGGAGAGGTGTGGGTGTGTGTGAGTGGAAGTCAGTGTAGTTGTTTGAGCAGAGGAGAGGTGGGTGTGTGTGAGTGGAAGTCAGTGTAGTTGTTTGAGCAGAGGAGAGGTGTGGGTGTGTGTGAGTGGAAGTCAGTGTAGTTGTTTGAGCAGAGGAGAGGTGTGGGTGTGTGTGAGTGGAAGTCAGTGTAGTTGTTTGAGCAGAGGAGAGGTGGGTGTGTGTGAGTGGAAGTCAGTGTAGTTGTTTGAGCAGAGGAGAGGTGGGTGTGTGTGAGTGGAAGTCAGTGTAGTTGTTTGAGCAGAGGAGAGGTGTGGGTGTGTGTGAGTGGAAGTCAGTGTAGTTGTTTGAGCAGAGGAGAGGTGTCGGTGTGTGTGAGTGGAAGTCAGTGTAGTTGTTTGAGCAGAGGAGAGGTGTGGGTGTGTGTGAGTGGAAGTCAGTGTAGTTGTTTGAGCAGAGGAGAGGTGTGGGTGTGTGTGAGTGGAAGTCAGTGTAGTTGTTTGAGCAGAGGAGAGGTGTGGGTGTGTGTGAGTGGAAGTCAGTGTAGTTGTATGAGCAGAGGAGAGGTGTGGGTGTGTGTGAGATGAAACTTTCACAGGTTAGTTTTTGCACAACTCTCTTGATTCTGATTAAGTATGGATGCATTTACAGGCATTTTACCAATGGTGTACAATTCCTTTAAAATGAGTTCAGAGAGTGGGGGAAACCTGTGGTGAAGAAAAATGCTTTTTTGGAACTCACAGATCATCCGTGCTCCTTCTCTTTCTTCTTGTACTGCTGCCTCTCCCTTCATTGTCACAACCCGAGAACATTGCATCTTGGAGAATGACGATGGGGTCGTTACAACTGCCCTGCCAGCATAGGCTGATGTCCAGGTCGATATCGTAGACAGTGTCGTGAGGGCGCTCCACGTCGTACCTGCCGAGATCAAAGACATATATAACCTATAGACGGACTGCAGCATGCGCACAGACTGTAATGTCAGATTTACTAAAAACGTGGATCACTATGAACAACTTCACCCTGAAAATCCGTTTTACCGTGAACTAACAGTTCACCGTAATTTCACGTTGTCTCTTCCTCTCAAATATTGCCAATAATGTTCACGGTGATTTCACAGCAAATTCACAGCGCTCTTGAGAATTACTGCCCCAAAACTGCCAGGAGAAGTTTATGGCATTTTCACAGGGTTTTCACGGTGAAGGAATCTCAAGAGTATTTCACGCTGTTTTCACGGTGTTGTGTCATCATGAAATTGCTGTGAATTATTTATTTCATGGTAAAACAAACTTTCAGGGCATTTTCGGGGTTAAGTTATTCATGGCGAGCATGTGTAGTCTAAAATACTGCATTGTGTGCATGTACAAATGTAAGCATATCTGTATACACAAAACGTACAATAAGGATCGTAGGCCTATTCCACCATGCTGCGCATGAAGCCCATTTGCCCATGGTTTGAGCTCTAGTCAGGCATGGTCACCGTTAAGGTGTCCTGACTTCATTATGAATAACAGCTGTCTGTCTATAGCGTGACGCTCATTTGCCCATGGTTTGAGCTCTAGTGGTCACCGTTAAGGTGTCCTGACTTCATCATGAATAACAGCTGTCTGTCTACAGCGTGACGCTCATTTGCCCATGGTTTGAGCCCGAGTCAGGCGTGGTCACCGTTAAGGTGTCCTGACTTCATTATGAATAGCAGCTGTCTGTCTACAGCGTGACGCTCATTTGCCCATGGTTTGAGCTCTAGTCAGGCATGGTCACCGTTAAGGTGTCCTGACTTCATTATGAATAACAGTTGTCTGTCTATAGCGTGACGCTTATTTGCCCATGGTTTGAGCTCTAGTCAGGCGTGGTCACCGTTAAGGTGTCCTGACTTATGAATAACAGCCGTCTGTCTATAGCGTGACTCTCATTTGCCCATGGTTTGAGGTCTAGTCAGGCGTGGTCACCGTTAAGGTGTCCTGACTTCGTTATGAATAACAGCTGTCTGTCTATAGCGTGACGCTTATTTTCCCATGGTTTGAGGTCTAGTCAGGCGTGGTCACCGTTAAGGTGTCCTGACTTCGTTATGAATAACAGCTGTCTGTCTATAGCGTGACGCTTATTTTCCCATGGTTTGAGGTCTAGTCAGGCGTGGTCACCGTTAAGGTGTCCTGACTTCGTTATGAATAACAGCTGTCTGTCTATAGCGTGACGCTCATTTGCCCATGGTTTGAGCTCTAGTCAGGCGTGGTCACCGTTAAGGTGTCCTGACTTCGTTATGAATAACAGCTGTCTGTCTATAGCGTGACGCTCATTTGCCCATGGTTTGAGCTCTAGTCAGGCATGGTCACCGTTAAGGTGTCCTGACTTCATTATGAATAACAGCCGTCTGTCATATACATGTAGCGTGACGCTTATTTGCCCATGGTTTGAGCTCTAGTCAGGCGTGGTCACCGTTAAGGTGTCCTGACTTCATTATGAATAGCAGCTGTCTGTCTATAGCGTGACGCTCATTTGCCCATGGTTTGAGCTCTAGTCAGGCGTGGTCACCGTTAAGGTGTCCTGACTTCATCATGAACAGCTGTCTGTCATATAGCGTGACGCTCATTTGCCCATGGTTTGAGCTCTAGTCAGGCGTGGTCACCGTTAAGGTGTCCTGACTTCATTATGAATAAGAGCTGTCTGTATATAGCGTGACACTCATTTGCCGATGGTTTGAGCTCTAGTCAGGTGTGGTCACCGTTAAGGTGTCCTGACTTCATTATGAATAACAGCTGTCTGTCTATAGCGTGACTCTCATTTGCCCATGGTTTGAGCTCTAGTCAGGCGTGGTCACCGTTAAGGTGTCCTGACTTATGAATAACAGCTGTCTGTCTATAGCGTGACGCTCATTTGCCCATGGTTTGAGCTCTAGTCAGGCATGGTCACCGTTAAGGTGTCCTGACTTATGAATAACAGCTGTCTGTCTATAGCGTGACGCTTATTTGCCCATGGTTTGAGGTCTAGTCAGGCGTGGTCACCGTTGAGGTGTCCTGACTTCATTATGAATAACAGCTGTCTGTCTATAGCGTGACTCTCATTTGCCCATGGTTTGAGCTCTAGTCAGGCGTGGTCACCGTTAAGGTGTCCTGACTTCATTATGAATAACAGCTGTCTGTCTATAGCGTGACGCTCATTTGCCCATGGTTTGAGCTCTAGTCAGGCGTGGTCACCGTTAAGGTGTCCTGACTTCATTATGAATAACAGCCATCTGTCTATAGCCGTCTGTCTATTTTTATGATTCTTTTTCACACTTCTAAGAAATTAAACTTGAGTAATTTTAACAGCCTTCAGAGGAGAGAGCACAATAAAAAATGTGAATCTTTAATATGTGTACTTAAAACATCAATATTTATGTGGGGTCTTATAAATGAAAGTTATTTTCCTGTTCATGTAATTGAGCTTACCTGATTTTCACAACTCCAATGAGTTTCTCAAAGGAATGTGCTGAAAAAACGAAGAAGAAGAAAAAAATGGAATGAATGTCTCTTTAAAGATGTATTGCCTTTTAACAGGCAATTTCTTGAAATTGTGTTTTTCAACAGAACACTACTATTTTACTTTAGGATAGAATGCTTAATAAATGACGCATTTCTCAATATAAGAATGTCAAGCATGGTTTTACAGTAAATATGTCCAACAATTAATTTATTTTTGGGCATATATGTGATGCGATCTGGGAAAACCCGTTGGATGTCGGCGAACTTGTTTTGAAGATAATGGCAAAATATAGTCCCCCAATTTTTTGTTTGACAATTTGAGTTTTTGTTACCATTTTAATTGTTAATATCTAAATGATCATTCTTGAAAATATTAAATAAAAATTCCATCGTTTTATGTAAAAACATAGTTTATGATGACAGATAATTAAAAAGCCGTCATTTGTTTTTCGTTTCCGCCATTGTTTTTTAAGGACAGCGGCAGCTATAACTTCCCAAAAGCATAACTCAAGTTATAGACAACCTAGAATCATGAATAAAACAGTTTTGAAAACAGCCCAGTGTCCTCGCTAATTTGATGTATATAACACAACAATGACAAACTTCACCATGTGAAGGGTTTTCCCAGATCACATCACATAATGGTTAACAGAGCTTCCCACAACTATTGTGTGAATTATCTAATGTCTCAAAGGATATAATCAATGTTTGGGTAAAATCAAAAACAAATCAGAACTTGTCAGTAAAATAACAAAAAAAAACAAAGGGACAATATCGTCATGATCAACAGGACATGGAATCGAAGTGTTAATTTTAGATTAATTCAGTGACTGAAAATAATACCCCACATGATAAGGTCATATTATTGGAGCTGCTGCATAAATAAGCCAGTAAATTTCAGTCACTGTGTTCTTAAACTAGGACACTGATTCCATGCCCTATTGAAATTTTGCTCTGATCATGACGATATTGTCCCTTTAATGACTAGAAATTTGAAGGAAATGTGATCATAAAAACAACTGTTATTATGAGGACAATGATGAAGAAGTAGATTTTAATCAAAATTCATTCTTACAAAGAATTAGAGATTGCAACCAACCTACAGGACCTGTAGTTTTTAGTGATTGCAACCAACCTACAGGACCTGTAGTTTTTAGTGATTGCAACCAACCTACAGGACCTGTAGTTTTTAGTGATTGCAACCAACCTACAGGACCTGTAGTTTTTAGTGATTGCAACCAACCTACAGTACCTGTAGTTTTTAGTGATTGCAACCAACCTACAGGACCTGTAGTTTTTAGTGATTGCAACCAACCCACAGGACCTGTAGTTTTAGTGATTGCAACCAACCTACAGGACCTGTAGTTTTTAGTGATTGCAACCAACCTACAGGACCTGTAGTTTTTAGTGATTGCAACCAACCTACAGGACCTGTAGTTTTTAGTGATTGCAACCAACCTACAGGACCTGTAGTTTTTAGTGATTGCAACCAAGCTACAGGACCTGTAGTTTTTAGTGATTGCAACCAACCTACAGGACCTGTAGTTTTTAGTGATTGCAACCAACCTACAGGACCTGTAGTTTTTAGTGATTGCAACCAACCTACAGGACCTGTAGTTTTTAGTGATTGCAACCAGCCTACAGGACCTGTAGTTTTTAGTGATTGCAACCAACCTACAGGACCTGTAGTTTTTAGTGATTGCAACCAACCTACAGGACCTGTAGTTTTTAGTGATTGCAACCAACCTACAGGACCTGTAGTTTTTAGTGATTGCAACCAACCTACAGGACCTGTAGTTTTTAGTGATTGCAACCAACCAACAGGACCTGTAGTTTTTAGTGATTGCAACCAACCTACAGGACCTGTAGTTTTTAGTGATTGCAACCAACCTACAGGACCTGTAGTTTTTAGTGATTGCAACCAACCTACAGGACCTGTAGTTTTTAGTGATTGCAACCAACCTACAGGACCTGTAGTTTTAGTGATTGCAACCAACCTACAGGACCTGTAGTTTTTAGTGATTGCAACCAACCTACAGGACCTGTAGTTTTTAGTGATTGCAACCAACCTACAGGACCTGTAGTTTTTAGTGATTGCAACCAAGCTACAGGACCTGTAGTTTTTAGTGATTGCAACCAAGCTACACAGGACCTGTAGTTTTTAGTGATTGCAACAAACCTACAGGACCTGTAGTATTTAGTGAATGCAACCAACCTACAGTACCTGTAGTTTTTAGTGATTGCAACCAACCTACAGGACCTGTAGTTTTTAGTGATTGCAACCAACCTACAGGACCTGTAGTTTTTAGTGATTGCAACCAACCTACAGGACCTGTAGTTTTTAGTGATTGCAACCAACCTACAGGACCTGTAGTTTTTAGTGATTGCAACCAACCTACAGGACCTGTAGTTTTTAGTGATTGCAACCAACCTACGGGACCTGTAGTTTTTAGTGCAAAAATTTAAAAAGTTTACTATAATAATAGTGCCCTGAAAATCTGTTTTACAGTGAAATAAATAGTTCACGACAATTTCATGACGACACAACACCGTGAAATTGCCATGAAATACTCTTGCAATTCCTTCGCCATGAAAATGCTGTGATAATGCCATGAACTTCTCGTGGCATGGGGGCAGCTCATTAATTCTCGAGAGCACCATGAATTTGCCGTGAAATCGCCGTGGACATTATTGCCAATATCTGAGAGGAAGAGACACTGTGAAATTGCAGTGAAATTACGGTGAATTGTTATTTCACGGCAAAACGGATTTTCAGGTATTTTCAAGGTGAAGTTGTTCATAGTGTAATATTATAAGTATTATTATTTTATTATTATATAGTTTACTGGTCTTACATTTTTCAAAGGCAAAGTTAATTCTGAGAGTATTCAAACAATTTATCCAAATTGATTCAAAAGTTGTAATCTAACAATTTGTTTTCATTTCATTTATTATTTCACAGGGCAGAAACAATCACAAACACAATGGTAAAAAAAACAATCAGAGAACAATATAAAATACATATACATGATGAAAATAAGCAAAACATGACAAAATGTTGACAGCACCCCTGTAGGATTACCAAAATGCGAACCAAATCACAATCTAGTGGCTCTCCATAATGCTGCCAAACATAATCAAACAATATAATAGAAATATAATATAAAAAGCCAAATAAAAATCAATCCAAGGGATTATGTCTTGCATAGTTGTACTTACTTTGCAATGTCAATATGTTCAACACTTCACTGTGACTCCACCTCTCAAACCCAAACGAGAACGTCCGAGTGCAGGGATCTAGTTTCGCCCATACAGCAAATGATCTTTGAACTATGCCTTGGTCAAGGGTCAAGCAGCAACCAACCCCAAGACACGTCTCATCCAGGGAGCAGTAGGGAGCGACAGATGACGGGAGGGAAAAGGAACCGCAACCTGGAATAAATAAAGATAACTTTGTTGTCTAATTTTAGTGCTTTATTCCAATAGACGATGTGACCTTTCATTCATAAAAATTGTGGCGCGGTCATGTTTTCTACCTGTCGGTATGCGCACTCATCCTGTTTTGGTTTAGATGTGACGTAACAGGATGGCAGCAATTGAGCTGTATACTCCTCAGGGAGCTCAGATGGTTTCAGGAATGATTTATGAGCCTGATGAGCAGGGGTAATAATATAATGCGCCTTGAGCATAAGTCCACATTATTATTATTATTATTATTATTATTATTAAATTTAAATGCAATCAAAACTGGAACCCACTGCCATTACAGCGCATATAGGGCTAATCAAACACAACAACCAACTCTGCCCTCTCAGGTACCCATTTACCCCTGGGTGGAGAGAAGCAATTATGGTAAAGCGTCTTGCTCAAGGACACAAGCACCATGGTCGTGGTTGGGATTCAAACCCACATTCTGACGACTCAGCCATCAGAACACAAATCCGATGCACTAAACCACTCGACTATGGCACTCCATTTATGAATATTATATTAAAATACTGTATCACAAGGTAATCTTATTTGCATGTATTCAGGGAAAACAATATTACATTGGAGATACTCAAATTAACAAATAAAATAAAATGTTTATAAACCAACATGCCCCCTAGCAATGTTCAGGGTGCTTTCCTTTTGAGAAGGTGCATCATCCCGTTGGACAAATCCAGAATCTGGTATGAGTATGGATGGTTAAAATTAAAGTGTCGACAGAAATTGCAAATGATTACCACAAAATCATGGCAATAAAACATTTTCCCAAGATGGTAGAGCAAATTATCCAAATTATTCTGTTCTTAGGAAAGACATAAAAGGCTGAGATGCTGGTCTTATTCTCAAAACCAAGGGAAGCAATAATCTAATTCCCTACTGGCTCATTTATACCGCAGCAACGGTAATATGACCTTATCATGTGGGGTATTATTTTCAGTCACTGAGTTAAACTAAAACTAGTACTCCAATTCCATGCCCTGTTGATCCAGACAATATTGTCCCTTCAACTACACTTGTTACAATCAGTTTAAGAGTTGCTGAATATTACACAACCAATTTCTTACCTTAAGAGGGTGATATTGAAACTCCAGTTCTCAAAGCCGACACTTACAATGAAATCACATGGGTTCACAATCAACCATGCCCTGAGAGTGCGACTGATGATACCGAGATCGGCTTCCAGACAGCATTCCACCCCTAGACAGGCATCCGAGTAGTGACACACACCCCCGACGGAAGGGTGGGCAGACGGGGTAAGTGTGGACAAGCTGCAGATAAAAATGTATTTAATATGACATGAACAGAGGACATGACTCTAATAAGTTTCATTTCTTTATTTATCGAAGGCCATGAAATCTTTGAGAGTTTTGTTTTAATAAAATAAATCCCACCTTTCTTCCGGTTGGTCTGAATAATTATTTCATGATGTTCTATTTTGCTGTGATATTCCTCTGAAATTTAAACTAACAGTGGAAAGACATAGATTTGTTTAAAACTATGCATTCATAACATTGTTTTGGTTGAAAAGAGTAAACATTATTAATTTTGTTTTACTGAAGCAGGACTTGAAACTGCAAACTCCAGATGATTGTACCAGCTCTCTACCTACCGAGCTATCTGGCCATATAGTTGGTGGTCTCACCGGATGACCGTACCAGCGCTCTACCTACCGAGCTATCCGGCCATATAGTTGGCGGTCTCCTCACTGGGAGCACCGGACGACCGTACCAGCTCTCTGCCTACCGAGCTATCCGGCCATATAGTTGGCGGTCTCCTCACTGGGACCACCGGACGACCGTACCAGCTCTCTACCTACCGAGCTATCCGGCCATATAGTTGGCGGTCTCCTCACTGGGACCACCGGACGACCGTACCAGCTCTCTACCTACCGAGCTATCCGGCCATATAGTTGGCGGTCACCTCACTGGGACCACCGGACGACCGTACCAGCGCTCTACTTACCGAGCTATCCGGCCATATAGTTGGCGGTCTCCTCAGGGGGACCACCGGACGACCGTACCAGCGCTCTACCTACCGAGCTATCCGGCCATATAGTTGGCGGTCTCCTCACTGGGACCACCGGACGACCGTACCAGCGCTCTACCTACCGAGCTATCCCGCCATATAGTTGGCGGTCTCCTCACTGGGACCACCCGACGACCGTACCAGCTCTCTACCTACCGAGCTATCCCGCCATATAGTTGGCGGTCTCCTCACTGGGACCACCAGACGACCGTACCAGCTCTCTACCTACCGAGCTATCCGGCCATATAGTTGGCGGTCTCCTCACTGGGACCACCAGACGACCGTACCAGCTCTCTACCTACTGAGCTATCCGGCCATATAGTTGGCGGTCTCCTCACTGGGACCACTAGACCGTACCAGCGCTCTACCTACCGAGCTATCCGGCCATATAGTTGGCGGTCTACTCACTGGGACCACCCGACGACCGTACCAGCTCTCTACCTACCGAGCTATCCGGCCATATAGTTGGCAGTCTCCTCACTGGGACCACCAACCGACCGTACCAGTGCTCTACCTACTGAGCTATCCGGCCATATAGTTGGCGGTCTCCTCACTGGGACCACCAACCGACCGTACCAGTGCTCTACCTACCGAGCTATCCCGCCATATACATAGCTGCCAACATTTCAAAATTTCAATTCGTAATCAACCCGCGCGGTCATTTTCAACTACGCGTACATACTAAAAATAACAGTGCATATCACGTAGGTACGTACACAAAATGCATGCGGTTTGTCTTCTCTTGACGTTGTGATGAACTCAAATTCCTTTCCGTATTTTTCACTGTAAAACTGTCCCTTTTTGGTTGCCTTGGAAGTCATGATGATATCGCTCACAAAAACTTAAGTTTGAAAAAAACGTTTCGTGAAAACTACGAACTTCGAAATTCACATGGCAATGTTTCGGGCGCCATTTTGAATAGCTGTCACACGCTGGTTCCCAGTCGTTTTTTACACATATAATCCACGAACTGGCTGGTACCCTGCAATAATATCGATACTACACTAACCGAAAAGCGATTGTACGACAAACATGCTGGTTCCAAGTCGTTTTCACACATGTAATCTACGAACTGGCTAGTGCCCTGCAATAACATCGATATTACTAAACGATTTTGGGTGTTTCGGTTTTGTTTGCAATGAAATCAACGTACATGAGAATCAAAGTACATGAGAAAAAAGAATCGATCTGAATCCGAATTCCGTGAATTTGGTTGTCAAAGCAAAGTTTGGGGCGGAAAATTTTAAAATCGTAACTTTCAAGAGTAAATTCGTATTTTCGTATTTTTTTCATTAATTCGTAATAATTACTATGTTTTCGTAATAGTTGGCAGCTATGCATATAGTTGGCGGTCTCCTCACTGGGACCACCGTACCAGCGCTCTACCTACCGAGCTATTCAGCCATATAGTTGGCGGTCTCCTCACTGGGACCACCAACCGATCGTACTAGTGCTCTACCTACGAGCTATCCGGCCATATAGTTGGCGGTCTCCTCACTGGGACCACCAACCGACCGTACCAGCTCTCTACCTACCGAGCTATCCCGCCATATAGTTGGCGGTCTCCTCACTGGGACCACCGGACGACCGTACCAGCGCTCTACATACCGAGCTACCCCGCCATATAGTTGGCGGTCTCCTCACTGGGACCACCGGACGACCGTACCAGCGCTCTACCTACCGAGCTATCCCGCCATATAGTTGGCGGTCTCCTCACTGGGACCACCGGACGACCGTACCAGCGCTCTACCTACCGAGCTATCCAGCCATATAGTTGGCGGTCTCCTCACTGGGACCACCGGACGACCGTACCAGCGCTCTACCTACCGAGCTATCCCGCCATATAGTTGGCGGTCTCCTCACTGGGACCACCAACCGACCGTACCAGTGCTCTACCTACTGAGCTATCCCGCCATATAGTTGGCGGTCTCCTCACAGGGACCACCAACCGACCGTACCAGCGCTCTACCTACTGAGCTATCCAGCCATATAGTTGGCGGTCTCCTCACTGGGACCACCAACCGACCGTACCAGCGCTCTACCTACCGAGCTATCCAGCCATACAGTTGGCGGTCTCCTCACTGGGACCAGCAACCGACCGTACCAGCGCTCTACCTACCGAGCTATCCCGCCATATAGTTGGCGGTCTCCTCACAGGGACCACCAACCGACCGTACCAGCGCTCTACCTACCGAGCTATCCCGCCATATAGTTGGCGGTCTCCTCACTGGGACCACCAACCGACCGTACCAGCGCTCTACCTACCGAGCTATCCCGCCATATAGTTGGCGGTCTCCTCACAGGGACCACCAACCGACCGTACCAGTGCTCTACCTACCGAGCTATCCAGCCATATAGTTGGCGGTCTCCTCACTGGGAACACCGGACGACCGTACCAGCGCTCTACCTACCGAGCTATCCGGCCATATAGTTGGCGGTCTCCTCACTGGGACCACCAGACGACCGTACCAGCGCTCTACCTACCGAGCTATCCGGCCATACAGTTGGCGGTCTCCTCACTGGGACCACCGGACGACCGTACCAGCGCTCTACCTACCGAGCTATCCGGCCATATAGTTGGCGGTCTCCTCGTAGGGACCACCGGACGACCGTACCAGCGCTCTACCTACCGAGCTATCCGGCCATATAGTTGGCGGTCTCCTAACTGGGACCACCGGACGACCGTACCAGCGCTCTACCTACCGAGCTATCCGGCCATATAGTTGGCGGTCTGCTCACTGGGACCACCAACCGACCGGACCAGTGGTCTACCTACTGAGCTACCCCGCCATATAGTTGGCGGTCTCCTCACAGGGTTACTAGTAAGAAATCATGAAACCCATAAATGCCAGGAATCACAGCCCAAGTTTAAAGGATGCTAAACCTGGGAAGTGGATGTTAGGGTATCACTCAGAGAAGATGTAGCTTTTGAAATTTTTCAATTGCTTGAGGAACCACAATGTTAATTGGTCGACTGAACAAGGACAAACATACCCACCTTCAGACTCACTGGGCTGGACAACAGGAGGGCATGGAGAGGCCGATACTAGACGAGGTGGTAACCCCAGAGCCTGAGCGACAGCTTCAAATGCAACATCTAAGCTTCCCAGCTGAGAGATTGAAGTCAATCCTAGAAAACAAAGATCACCATTACAGAAGTACCACCATTGATGTGGTTGTGTATAAGGGTTACAGACTGTTTGCACGCAGGGTCAAAAGGTCAAGCCATCTACCATAGACTTCTCAAGTATATACGCGCGCATTGCATCTTGGTCTTGGTTACGGCGTAGTTTATAATCAAACAATCTATGTAGTAGCATTATTAAACAGAACACAAACAAAGAAGAATGGCATGTCTAACTGTTGTTCATCAGTGTGGTTGTAAGCACTGATAGACAACATCTTGAAAGGTAAGGTCAGTTTTGCAGTATTTATTAGGTCTAGACCATCTATACAAATCAGCTTGCACATGTGCACTGTGGTATCTGTGAAGAAGTCTATGGCATGGGACAAGCAAATTCTGTCAATGAGCATATTATGAGTGTCAATGAGAAGTTTGTCAAAAATGGTCAGAAGTATGTGTGTGAAATTCTGCTGTGTTGATACGCGCACCAAATAACACGCACAATGCTGTAGTCCCACGATATGAGTCTGTTGATCCTGTGAGTCTATTGGGCTAGAAAAGGAAACAATACGAATAATGCTACTTGTCCCACGATATAGCACTGGTTTTCCTGTTAGTTCTTTTGACCAGGCATGTACAGTAAGCTTTATTTTGTCCCAAGGAGACATTTGGCCATCTATGAAGGCTTACCTGGTAGATCTCTCCAAGAGACTGTTCCATTGGGATAGCACATAGGGAGTGGGGAGACAGCACCGTCCAGGAGAACAACTCGTCCAGTACAGAGATCAGCGACGCATGCCTCCATGGACAGACTCAATGATATCTCACCATCAAGCAGTTGCAGCATGTAGCTGCAAGTGGATTGAAGCAATAAAATCAGGCTCACTGGTTTGAAAACGTGATTGGGGGGGGGGGGGGGCGGATCTTTTTCAAGAAAGTGGAACATGTTGGACAAAGTGCAACTGAGCAAAATTTGTTTACGTTTTTATTGTATATATTCATGTACATGTGTATGGCAAGCACAAATCACTGGTCTAACTAGGGGTTGGTCTGGTTCCAATAACTGCATATACATGTATCACATATTTCACTGGTACTTTGGCAAAAAAAAAAAAAAAAAAAAAAAAAAGGAAAAAAAGCGCATCACCGCACCAATTTTAAAGCCGACCTATAACCTGAAACTGGAGACTTTTTTTTGCCTGGTTTGACAGTGTTCAACTTGTAGGTACACTACATATACCTTGGCATACCTTTTTATCATTATTTCACAGCCTGGTTTGACAGTGTTCAACTTTTAGGTACACTAGATATACCTTGGCATACCTTTTTATCATTATTTCACAGCCTGGTTTGACAGTGTTCAACTTGTAGGTACACTAGATATACCTTGGCATACCTTTTTATCATTATTTCACAGCCTGGTGTGACAGTGTTCAACTTGTAGGTACACTAGATATACCTGGCATACCTTTTTATCATTATTTCACAGCCTGGTTTGACAGTGTTCAACTTTTAGGTACACTAGATATACCTTGGCATACCTTTTTATCATTATTTCACAGCAAGTGATTTCAGCAAGTGGACAATTTTTGTACATCACTTTTGCCCAACCTTTTTGCCAATAAACATGATTCACTTTGCATCTGTGTGAAACACAAAGTTGTGATTCTTTAAAAAAAGTAAAAATAAAAATAAACAAATAAACAAACCCGAGTGATACAAAGTTTCCGATGGTGACGTCCTTGCTGGTATCGAAGTCTAGGTGCGACAATGATTTACTGTACTTCCAGTTGCCAAACTGTAACTCCAGCTGACCCAGGCAGGGGTCTATCACCATTGAAGCTCTGAAGGCATGATTCAGTGGTCCAAGGTTCACGTCCAAGCAGCACTGTATGCCAAAACAGGTGTTCAGGATGCCACAATGGGCCAGTGAGGCTAGGTTACTGGGGAGCTGCATGGATGGACAGTCTGAAAGGAAATAATATTTCAGAAAAAACAATTGACATCTCTTGAAGTTGGAGGAAAAAAAAAAAAGAAAAAAAAAACACCACCGATTGAGGGCACTTTCCCATTAGGAGCGCCCTCAATCGTTTATTGTTTCATAGTCTGTACACACCGACACGGCATCGATGATTCCTGGCTCATTAAGTGGCAACTACATGTTTGTGGGTGTAGGTTTGAATCCCGGCCTGGCCTGTCTCGACTCTTGTGTCCCTAAGCAAGACACTTAACCATAATTGCTTCGTCCTTCAGATGGGACGTTAAGCCGTTAAGTCTGCATGCGCAGACTGTCCAAAAAGAGCTGCTACACTAAGTATTTTTTATTTATTATTTTTTTACCTTTGAGAATTGTGATTTTGGTGTGGCAGGTCCCTAATTCAAGTTATTAAAATAAAATGGCCTAATGTTATATCAGGCATGTTCTTCTATAGTACAACCCTTTATTACCCTCTGTTTCTTTTTAGAATTACAGAAGAAATCAGAAAGTGTTATAGCTGATCATGATTTCTGTTTTGCATAAGATTGGAATCATATTAATGGTTTCAGCGATTGAATTGTATTGAAATAGTGAAACACATGAAATATGTAGGTTCTCATCAGCACAGTTAATTATTCTTGCCTTAGAGCCACAAAGTTGAAAAAGTGCGCCTATTCTCAATAGGCGTGTATATACATGTATATACTTATAACATTTAACTGGAAACTTACTGCCGTAAGACTGGATACTATCTGGGTTTACACATGGTTCACTGCTGAAGAAGTCCGGGTCGATTCCTAGTTGGGATAACAGAGCTAATGACGCTCCCTCAATGACCTGTCCTGTCACTGTCTGTACAAAACCATCAACTGTGGAAATGATTGACACGTGGGAATGTTTGTTTTAAAACATTGAAGCAGTAAGCCTAAAATGGAAGGTACAACACTGGTATTTAGAAATGTACTTTCATTTCAACCTTCTAAACCTAACTCTTAAAACTTATACAGACATATATTCCAAGTTTATTAGTAGCACCCACGAGTAAGTTCTATTTTGCCAAAATTTTAATTACACCGTATATTTTGAGAAACGTTGATGATTGAAGATGTCACAAACTGAAAACAATGTTCTGGTTACGTTCTTGTTTTCACGTAGCTATGCATAGCCATGCCGTCTTGACGATATGAGCCTTATATGGAAGGTACAACATTGGTTATTTGGTTACGTTCTTGTTTTCACGTAGCTATGCATAGCCATGCCGTCTTGACGATATGAGCCTTAAATGGAAGGTACAACATTGGTTATTTGGTTACATTCTCGTTTTCACGTAGCTATGCATAGCCATGCCGTCTTGACGATATGAGCCTTATATGAAAGGTACAACATTCGTTATTTGGTTACGTTCTTGTTTTCACGTAGCTATGCATAGCCATGCCGTCTTGACGATATGAGCCTTATATGGAAGGTACAACATTGGTTATTTGGTTACGTTCTTGTTTTCACATAGCTATACATAGCCATGCCGTCTTGACGATATGAGCCTTATATGGAAGGTACAACATTGGTTATTTGGTTACGTTCTTGTTTTCACATAGCTATACATAGCCATGCCGTCTTGACGATATGAGCCTTATATGGAAGGTACAACATTGGTTATTTGGTTACGTTCTTGTTTTCACATAGCTATACATAGCCATGCCGTCTTGACGATATGAGCCTTATATGGAAGGTACAACATTGGTTATTTGGTTACGTTCTTGTTTTCACGTAGCTATGCATAGCCATGCCGTCTTGACGATATGAGCCTTATATGGAAGGTACAACATTGGTTATTTGGTTACGTTCTTGTTTTCACGTAGCTATGCATAGCCATGCCGTCTTGACGATATGAGCCTTATATGGAAGGTACAACATTGGTTATTTGGTTACGTTCTTGTTTTCACGTAGCTATGCATAGCCATGCCGTCTTGACGATATGAGCCTTATATGGAAGGTACAACATTGGTTATTTGGTTACGTTCTTGTTTTCACGTAGCTATGCATAGCCATGCCGTCTTGACGATATGAGCCTTAAATGGAAGGTACAACATTGGTTATTTGGTTACGTTCTTGTTTTCACGTAGCTGTGCACAGCCATGCCGTCTTGACGATATGAGCCTTATATGGAAGGTACAACATTGGTTATTTGGTTACGTTCTTGTTTTCACGTAGCTATACATAGCCATGCCGTCTTGATGATATGAGCCTTATATGGAAGGTACAACATTGGTTATTTGGTTACGTTCTTGTTTTCACGTAGCTATGCATAGCCATGCCGTCTTGACGATATGAGCCTTATATGGAAGGTACAACATTGGTTATTTGGAAATGTACTTTTATTTGAACCTTCTAAAACTAACTCTTAAAAATTATACCTTTAATCAAAATAGCTGCTCACGTTTCAAGAGAAAACACCAACAAACTTTTACAGTTTTTAAACGTTTTACCAAAAGTTGTCGTCTAGTAACCTTTTTGAAATTCGACATAAAGCCAAAACAAAGAGTCTCTGGTTTCTGGTCTCCGCACGCGTCACCTCAGACTCGCGTCACCTCAGACTCGCGTCACCTCAGACCCGCGTCACCTCAGACCCGCGTCACCTCAGACCCCCGTCACCTCAGACCCGCGTCACCTCAGACCCGCGTCACCTCAGACCCGCGTCACCTCAGACCCCCGTCACCTCAGACCCGCGTCACCTCAGACCCGCGTCACCTCAGACCCGCGTCACCTCAGACCCCCGTCACCTCAGACCCGCGTCACCTCAGACCCGCACGTTGACATTTGTAATTTTCTTTTTTTTGTGCTATGAAATGATATCCAATTGCAGCCAAAATTGCTGGATGGATTGGAATTCTGCCGTGCTGTGCTTTAAACGACATTTTTTTACACAGGGGTATGAACGTTTGCCCGATTTGTGAGTTCTCTCTTAGCCACCACACTTTGTATATGGGACATTTGGATCCCTGTGTATACAATGTGTCATGTATTTCCCTGAAGCACGTCATCGCAACGATTTTGAAGCTGCCCGATAACCAGAAACTGAAGACTTTTTTGGGCCTATTGATTCCATTTTTCTCAGTATGATTGATACATGAACCAACTTTACCCCAAGTAAGCTTTTACATATAAACTTGTTGACTTGGTGAAAAAAAACATATACAAATCAAATTAGAGATGCATAAAAAGTTTAAGTTCAACAACAACAATGGGAACAAAAGAGGGGAACAATAGGAGATCCTCATTTTTTTTCCCCCGTGTTTTTGCAGTTGCCCAATAGACTCACCAGAGAGGGTGTAATTGTTAAAACCAGCATTACACACAGGGATCGGGATGTTATGCTGTATGTCAATGTCGGTACACAGTCCATCAATACAGTACTCTAGAGTCATGGTCACCTGGAACTCTCTGGTGTCATCCAGTTTGTTGATGGAATATCTAGCAAGGAAATCAAAAGCAGGCTTGGAATTTCATTCTTGCACTTGTAGGGGCGAGGCCACTTTTCCTGAGTAAAGGGCACTTCCACTGGAATATGGGAATTTCTATGGGAACTTCCATGGGAACATTTTCAAGCCTGCAAAAATCAGTAGAATAATGCAATACATTTTGAGAACAGTAGGCCTGCAGTGGCGACACACCGTTAATGACAGAGTAAGTTTTTATTTCCTAGAAGCCTTTTCAGTTCAGTGGCAAGAAGATTGACAACATATTTTTCCATTTGGATTCATTTACTGACTTTTTACCAAGTTAATGGCTGTATCACCTCAGGTCAACTTACTTGAGGTTCATTCCTGGAGCAACTGAAACTGTTGTCTCTTCTCCTACAAATATTAAGATGTGAAAGAAAAAAAGATCAGTTCAAATCTATCAAATACAAATCTATCAATATACTTTACTACTGATGAAATTCTTGCATCAAGATAATGAACAATTAATTTGATTTATTGCCCTAAACTGATGTATCTATGAAGTAATGCAAACTCAGTGCTTTCCGTATGTATATTGAAAAAACTCTGCAGGTGACTCAGGTGGGATTCAAACCCACAACCTCCTGCTTACAAGGGCAGATGTCTTAACCTCTCAGCAACCGAGATTGCCAGAAGCCTCACACATTGACCCTCCTACCAAGCACTGAACTCTGGCTGCCAGTCCATGAAGACATCATCTTCAATGTTCTCCCTTCATGGTACGTCTCCTTAACATACATCCAAGACTCAATTCACTTATACATCTCTCCCAGACAACTCAGCTCAGCTCTTCAAACAACATGTTCTTTGACATTCAATGATCAAAACACTCAGATGGCATGGGCATTATACTTTCCTCACTCTATCTGGGTAAGCTTGAGCGATATCAATTTTTTTCATCCACGATATATCGTCAAACATGTATTGCAATTTTTGATAGTACCGCGATTATTTTTTTTCATTCATGCATGATTGCTTTAGAGCTGATAACCACAGGTTTTTCTCCCTCTACAAGCATAACAATAAACTGCCAGTGCTTAGCTGAGAGACATGTGCAATTGTGCCATTCATGCATCCACCATGGACATTGGCAAGTTCATTTGCATAGTGTGTATGTACTTCTGTAGGACTTTTCTAGTAGGAGCAGTCACGTAATAAGTCTTTAAATCATGACATTATTGTGAGCACAGAGCACCTGCAATTGTTGCAAATGTGTATTTTGTTTGTAGATATTTAAGGTGATGCCCACTATTCTGCATTCATTTAAATATACATGATTTCAGAAAATACTGTAATCTAGACTATGTCTAGAAGTTCCTTTCAAACAAAGTTATTACGAATTATCAAATAGATAAGTTGATTGCGAATCGGTAACATATTACACTTTACAACAAAATTAATGGATCCATTTACCCATTCAATTCCTAACACTTAATCCGTCTGAATAGATTCCTTTGGGTGGCGGCGGATTAAGAGAAACGATGGAGTTCTGGTTCTGATAACTTGAAAAGGTTCTTGATATCGTAATCGAAAAAAAAAAAAGGTATCACAATATTCGATATTATCATGTTATCGCCCAAGTTTATATCTGGGTTCAACTTTATAAAGCCACTAAAGTTGCACATCTTTTACTTACTGTACATTTTCACTTCATAGCCTTGCTAACTGTTAAACATAGAAAAAAAGGCACGCTAACGTGCCGGCTGTTATTGCTTGCAAATGAGTGAATACAAATACATGTGCACCTCTCTGAGATTTCTTGCCAACCTGTGAAATACGCTTATATCTAGCAGATTTCGTTCTGCTAGTTAGCAGAATAATTTACTTACTGGTAAGCAGTATATGGAATTAGACAGACAAGCAGACACATTTTTAGCAAAATCTAAAAAGCAACTTATTCTCAACGCTGTACTTACCGTATGTTTTCAATTGTCTTTTTGTGCTTTTGAATTAAATTTCTTACCCCAGTCATAGGTGAAGACGGATCCATGAAACATCCACCTCTCCAAGCCAAGGGTAAAGGTGAAGTCACAGGGGTCGAACTTAAACCAAGCCGTGGCCGAGAGGTCAGCTATTTTCAGGTCCAGGTCAAGGCAACATCGAAGCTCTGTGCAGAACTCCCCGATCACGGAACAGTTGCCCAGGAAATTGCCCGCACTGGAACAGACATCTAGTGGGAGGGAAATGGAACAAAGATAAATATTTGTAAAATAGTTTATATGAACTTTATAATTGAGTTGTTAGTGAATTGCAACATTTTAATTACTACATCTCAAAGCACCTCAAAAGTCTCCTGTTCTGTCAAAATCTCATTAGAACCAGAAGTCTATTACCTACATGTACATGAAGTGTGCCAACCTGTTTTAACCCACTCCAGGGGATTGTACTCCAAATGCACGCAAACACAACGAGCAACAAGCACTAGCTAATTCCAAAACTAAACGGGATGTGAATTGATGACAGATTTGCATTCGAGTCCTCAAACCTCGAGTCTGAGTCCGAGTCCTCAGTGTCAAGTCCGAGTCCTCAGTGTCAAGTCTGAGTTCTCAGTGTCAAGTCCGAGTCCTCAGTGTCAAGTACGAGTCTTCTGTCTAGTCCGAGTCCTCGGTGTCAAGTCCGAGTCCTCGGTGTCAAGTCCGAGTCCTCGGTGTCAAGTCCGAGTCCTCGGTGTCAAGTCCGAGTCCTCGGTGTCAAGTCCGAGTCCTCAGTGTCAAATCCAACTCTTCAGTGTCAAGACACAAATGTCAAGTCCGAGTCCTGAGTGCTTCAAAAGTGGAATTTTAACAAGAAATCCAAATATTACATCCAAACCACCAACATTTGACTTTGGCGATTCTGCCCCCATTACGATTCTATGTGTATAGACTCATCTATTCGAGAGTTTGGTATGTGGATTACCGCAGAAGACTGGAATGGTGTGACCTCGGCAGCTACTGTGCAGGATAAATGTGACTTATTCTACAAGTCTCTTAGTGCGGCAATAGACCTGCACTTCCCCTAAAAAACCACAAGGCTTCATGTGAAGGACAAACCCTGGATGACACAAAAAATTAAATCCCTCATTAGGAAGCGACAAGAAGCTTTTCACAGTGGGCTAGAGGACCGACGAAAACGTCTTCGCAATCAGATCAACACTATGATAAAAGCAGCCAAGGTGGAGTACTGTAACACACGTATCCGAAGACTTAAAAATCAAGATCCAGCTGGCTGGTACCGTGGCATCCGTATAATGACTGGAGGTGGTAAACAGTCCGATACAATCATAAATCCACCACCAAACATTGATGATACAGATCATTTTGCAGTGGCCAACAGTATAAATGATCACTTCACGAATGTAGCCAGTGACTTGCCAGAATTAGACACATCCAATCTGCCTTCATACTTGCCTGCACCAACTCAATGTCCTACAATGCATTCATGGGAAGTTTACAGAGATCTTCAGAAAGTGAAACTAAACAAAGCAGGGGGTCCAGATAATGTTCCAGCCAGACTTATTCGCGAATTCGCTTACGAACTTTCTGGGCCTCTCACTGAGATAATTAACGCATCATATCAACAGGGCTCTGTACCAGATCAATGGAAACGCGCCACGGTTATTCCTCTGCCCAAGACGAAACCGGCAACTTTTCAAAAGCTGCGCCCAGTCTCATTGACAGATCATTTTGCCAAACTTGCCGAAGGTTACATCGTGAAGTGGTTATTCGATGACATTGAACCCACCTTAGATTCAAATCAATATGGCAACCGCCCCGGTAGGTCTACTAACCACTATCTCGTTCACTTGGTGGATATTTTGTGCAAGCATGCTGAAAAGTCAGGAAGTATATCTACAGTTGTGATCACTGATTACAGCAAAGCGTTCGATCGCGTGGATCATAACATTACCATAAACAAATTACTGTCAATGGGAGCACGACCCTGCTTAATTCCCTGGCTTTGCAGTTTTTTGGCAAATCGAGTACAATGTGTCAAATATAGAGGTACGCTCTCGGACTTCAAGTCTCTGAAAGCAGGGGTCCCACAAGGAACAAAATTTGGTCCCATAGGTTTCTTGGGCATGAGTAACGATGCAGCCATCTCCAACAACATCGTCACATTGAAATATGTGGACGATATGACCCTTATTGAAAGGACAATTAAAGACAATGTTAATAATAATATGCAACAGGAACTGAATGAACTCGAAAGATGGACTAACAATAACCACATGCAGTTAAATCCTACCAAATGCATGGTTATGAATGTTTCTTTTATGAAATTTAAGCCTCATATGCAACCATTATCTTTGTGTAACGAACCTCTCCACGAGACAGACTGCGTCAAAATCCTGGGTGTGCACATCACTTCTGACCTTAAGTGGGATGTTCAAGTGAACGACATGCTGAAACGGGCCAATGGACGACTTTATATGTTGAAAGTGCTCAAAAAATTTGGTCTTTCAGTTGAGGACCTCATCACAGTTTATGTTGGGTACATACGCCCGCTAGCTGAATATGCAGCGCCTGTCTGGCACCCAGGCCTCAATGATAAGCAGTCTGTCTCGTTGGAGAGAATCCAAAAACGTGCTTTCAAAATTATTTTAGGTCAAAACTACTTCAGCTATGACAATGCTCTAGAAAAGTGCAATATACCAACCCTCCACTCTCGTAGAGACAAACTATGCCACACATTTGCCAGTTCACTCTTCAACTCAAACCAATTCCGTCAATGGCTACCATCAACCAGGGGGGATCAACACAACCAGGGTCTTAGGAATTCGAACAAACTGACAATCCCTAAATGGGTAACAAAAAGGTATCTGAACAGTCCAATCCCCTTTTATGTTAAATTACTGAATGCTGAAGCATAATTTTTTAATTATTATTTTTTTTCCCCATCATGGCTTAATTTTATATTGATGAACTTTATTTCTTACTTTAACTTTTTAAGTATTTTTAAATGTAAATTATTAATGATTGGTGTATTTTTTAAATGTTTCATGTTAGGGGCCGTTCACAATTATCAACATTTTCACGAGCGTACAAACCGTACGCTGGGGGGGAGGGGGTTAAGGCACCGCGTACGCTTTTTCAAAAAGTAAAAATGTCAATTTGTAAAAACGGCGCGAAATACACGGCCAACGCCCAGAAAGATCGTAGGCCTCGATCTTAACCGCGGCCACCGGTTTGACTTTGCCTTCATAAGTTCATAGTGCACGCTTCTGAGACTTGGTTTTCTTCAGCTACCAAATCTCAGGAGTTTGCACAATGGACATGATGATGGAGGCAAAGTCAAATTACAGCTAAATTCTGTGTGCTGAACCATGCAAGTATTATAATACTTCTTTATCATGTTTATAATACTTCCATGGTTGAACTGACCTCGGTTTAAAATATTTGCTGCAGACTGACTGTATATTATACTTTGCCTGAATACATTACTTTTGAACACAAATCTATTGTTTGAAATCAACATTTTATTTTGTACACTTAAAGGGGGGGGGGGGGTTCTGAAAAAGTGTACTCTTTGTACACTTGTGAAAATGTTGATAATTGTGAACGGCCCCTTATGTGTTTGTGTATTTGTTTTCAATCACTCAATTCAACTTTTTTGTTGCAACGTGATTTTTAATAAACCTTTAATGAATGAATGAATGAATGTAAACTAGTTAAAATTGATTAATTATGACTTTTTCTAATAATTTCAAAGGAATTTCTTCACATTCAGCAATTTTCACTGTTTAAGAATGGTATATTATATTAAACAGGACATTTTGCTTCAGAGTAGGAGTCACAAAAGTCTGAGTCTCAAGGATCGAGTCTGAATTCTAGTCCGAGTAAAAAAAATGACTTGAGTCGGACTCAAGTCCGAGTCATACTCAAGTCGGACTCAAGTCTTGAGAGTCTGAGATATGATTTTTGCTTTATTTGTTATACCTCCATGGTTGTACCATAATGATGAAACTGAGCACTGTATATACTCAGTGTTTTTGACTGTCTGTTCATTCTGTACACTAACCTTGTCTGTGATATGAACATGCCTTCCCTGTGAGAAAACTACCCAGCTTTAGATGACGTATGGCTGCATCTATCGCAAACTGACCAATATTGCCGCCTAGGTAACCCAAAAAACCTGATATAGTGCCATCACCTAAGGGAAACAGATAGGAAAACATCAATACTGAAACAGTTTTGTTTGTAAAAAACACGAGTAAATATTCTGATCTGTCAACTTGAGAAGATGAGACTAGCAAATAGTGCCGTAGACAGGATTTTCCGAGTTGGGGAGGGGGGGGCCAAATAATTTTTGGGGGGTAATTTACCGACACAAAACTGAAACGCATAAGCAAATTATGTCAATCAGAAATACCAACAAGCTTGTGGATTTACTGACTAGTGGGAGGGCAGCTGCCCCTCTGCGGCTATGCCATTGCTGGCAATGAATTTATGACAAGTGGGAGGGCAATTGTGTATATTAAGAGCAAATTGTGTTACTGACATAGTTGTCATGGACACTATTGGTTTATCCATGCCCGTGATTGACTGGCTAGATTGGTGTACTATGTGGAAATATCATATAAAGGAACTTTTTAAAGATATGATTTGAGCATCTGTAAGATGTTTTTAGGTGTAAGGTTTTTCACCATGTCTTTCCCCTATTTTACCTGTAATTTACAGATGCCCCTCTGCGGCTATGCCATTGCTGGCAATGAATTTATGACAAATGGGAGGGCGGCTGCCCCTCTGCAGCTATGCCATTGCTGGCAATGAATTTATGATAGGACCCACTATCAATTTATTTCGGAAGTATTTACTCTAAACACCCTTTTTGGGGAGAACAGTATTTTGTTAATGTTTCCTCAAGTATAATAGCAATGTTCTGATGAAATAGGTAATTGCCTCAAATTACATGTAAAATAGGGGAAAGACATGGTGAAAAACCTTACACCTAAAAACATCTTACAGATGCTCAAATCATATCTTTAAAAAGTTCCTTTATATGATATTTCCACATAGTACACCAATCTAGCCAGTCAATCACGGGCATGGATAAACCAATAGTGTCCATGACAACTATGTCAGTAACACAATTTGCTCTTAATATACACAATTGCCTGACTGAGTTTGTCAGTATTTCTAAGGGTGAGCAAGGACCATGGCCATGATTGGATGGTGTATTGGAAGAGACAAAGGAACTAAATATTACATACAATGATCAATGACATTATAACCTGTTGGTAAGTGTGAAGCAATTCCAACATAAACCACACTAATTTGCACGTGCTGGCAAAAACGGTCATCAGAAACCCATTAGAAAGCTCAGGGGCTTGCCTTTAACATTTGTGTTGTAAAAACTCAAAATCTTATTAACAAAGTCAATTTCTGCCTCAAGAATCAATTTTGAATGTTAAAATAAAGGAGTTTTGGTTAAATTACACAGCAACGGTTTGCCAGCTTTGGAAATGGAAGTAGTAAAAGGAATGCGCGTACTACAAGTACATATGCGCGTATTACATATCGACTAATGAACAGGATAGGGTACAAATCTTTTCAATTTAACAGAAGGAGAGACCATACCAGGAAGGGAGAAAGATTCCTCAGTGTTACACAGTGGTATCGGCAGACGACTGCCTTCAAATACAGTCACAGTGTCACATGTTTCGTCTAAACACAAGACTACGAACAAGTCTATCTCAAATTGCTTGTCCTCGGTGATCTTAGCCACACGCCATCTACAAAATAGAAATCAAGGGTAAGCTTAACTACAAAAACAAATGTAACATGAACATTTTTATGAAAATATAAAACAAAAAAAGGCGGGCTGCTTGCTATGGAAATCTATCAAAATAATAATATGCTTTAGTACTTCATGATAATGGAGAAATGTGTATAGAAAACCATACTTTGAAATAATAATATGCTTTAGTACTTCATGATAATGGAGAAATGTGTATAGAAAACCATACTTTGAAATAATAATATGCTTTAGTACTTCATGATAATGGAGAAATGTGTATAGAAAACCATACTTTGAAATAACAATATGCTTTAGTACTTCATGATAATGGAGAAATGTGTATAGAAAACCATACTTTGAAATAATAATATGCTTTAGTACTTCATGATAATGGAGAAATGTGTATAGAAAACCATACTTTGAAAAATTCACCAAATCTCCCATTGATCAACAGATTCCCGAAGTTGGCAGTTTTTAAACAAAGTCAAAAAGCAATTAGAATTTGTTTTCCCTGTTTTCTCTAAGATTTTCTCAGAATGTTTTGAAAGCATCACTAACTTTGCACCAAATAAGCAATTTATTCTTTTTTTTAATTGAATAAATCTAATGAAAGCACCTAACATGTGCAAAATACTTCACCCACACAATCATGTTGAACACTACTTGAGGTTCTTGGAAGAAATCAAAGATTTTTTAACAGTTGAATTTGTTTTCCAAAGCTGAGAGCACCTTGTCTGAAACCATCTACAGGAGTGTCGTGGCCGAGCGGTCTAGCGCACCGAACTCAAGTTCTGGTGTTGCCAGCAGCAGGGTGTGGGTTCGAGCCCCGGTCGTGACACTTGTATCCTTGAGCAAGGTACTTAACCATAATTGCTTCGTCCTTCGGATGGGACGTAAAGCCGTAGGTCCCGTGTGTTGTATAATGCACGAAAAGTGGATTGTCGTGGCCGAGTGGTCTAGCGCACTGAACTCAAGTTCTGGTGTTGCCAGCAGCAGAGTGTGGGTTCGAGCCCCGGCCGTGACACCTGTGTCCTTGAGCAAGACACTTAACCATAATTGCTTCTCTCCACCCAGGGGTTAAATGGGTACCTGTGAAGGCAGAGATGGTTTGCTCTCTATGCGCTAGAAATGGCAGCAATTGAGCTGTATACTCCCCAGGGAGCTGAGATGGTTTCAGGAATGATTTATGAGCCTTATGAGCCTTATGAGCAGGGATAATAATATAATGCGCCTTGAGCGCCACTTAGTTGGTGGATACGTGCGCTATATAAATCTATACATTATTATTATTATTATTATCTTCAGCTGTACAACAAGACATTTTCTAAGCAATAAATACAGAGAAAGCACCGAGTATGTGGAGAATATTCATACCTCACTCTCAGAACACTGTTGATAACTTCATCCCTGAGGTCACCCAGTGGATAGTGAAATAAGGTCACGCTATACTGCCATTTCTCAAAGCCGACTGACAGAGTGAAATTGCAGGGGTCCAGGGTGACCCATGCAGTGACGGTACGAGTGACAATCTTGAGGTCCATCTCCAGACAGCATCTGATTCCCAGGCAGGAGTCGGTGATGGTACAGGAAAGGAAGTCTGGGAGTTGGTTGATGTCAACAACTGGACAACCTTATGAAAGAATCCACTTATTGCTTAGCATTGGCAGTTTTATCAAGGGATTTAGGGTGTGTATTAAAATAGAATTCTGTTAAGTCTAGGCTTTACTAGAACAGGAGAAATTTTATTTGTTGACACATACAAAATCATGGCCATTGCTGGCATGGTAATTTGTGCGTCCCATCTACATAAAGCAACATTATGAAAGGTATTTTTCCCCCCAGCCTTGGGTGTGGAGGGAAAATGGGTGCCATATATCCATCAATCTATAATCTTTAACCCAACTCCCTAGGCCAACTTGCTTACACATAACCTGAATCCTCCAAAATCCTTCAGTAGTAAAGCAAGCACATCTGTGATACATGTACATGTACATGGCCAGGGACCCTCCCTGCATGCATGGAGCAATAAACAGTGTCCACTGACCCAAGCACTGACCTTGCAATCACTACAACAAACATGGATGTGCATGTACCATGGAAAGGCAAGTATGCCTAATAATCTCATCCTCCAAAATCCTTCAATTTAGCAAAGAGCATGTAACCTCAATCCTTCAAAATTCTTCACTTTAGCAAGGAGGATTTTGGAGGATTTGGGAAGGTTAGGGTTAATCTAGTTCTTAAAACACTTACTACTTCTCAAAGTGCCTGGAGTTCCTCTGTCACACTGTGTGCTCTGAAGATATTGCTAAAAATACAAAGTGAAACGAAGAATGACATAAAATTTAAAAGAAAGAAATCACAACTGCATCTCTTTTATAGTCAGCAATGATCGTTTCACCTCTAGCTGTGATTGGCCAATGAACCATTTCATAGTATCCCATAATGCATTTTAAGTATTGGTTTGGTTTGTGGTAACACCATGTGGTTTGAATTTAAACAATTGCAAAGTGAGATTGATAAGAACCGTATTATAATAATAGGACAGTATCAGAACCAGTCTCACTTCGCGATAGTTGAGATTCAAACCACATGTTACCCAGGCACGTAGCCAGAGTTGGAATTTTTGGGGGGCACATTCCGTGCTCGCTACTTGAATCAATTTGGTATTAATTAGTAGATGGCTATAGTATAGTTGTGATAATTAGGTTATTAAATTTAAACCAAACTCCGACATTTTTTTTGGGGGGCACGTGCCCCCCCGTAGCTACGTGCCTGATGTTACCGCAAGCTGAACAGATATCGAAAATCCACCATGCAAAGCCTCAAAATTTACACTTTAACTAGTTGAGGTCTAGGGGTGTAACAATATCACTTATTTGCGATACCATACGTATCATGATACTTGGTCACGATACGATTATCACGATACGTATCGTGAATACTAATAATGCTCAAAATGAAGTGTCAGTAGTGTTGTGAATTACGCAACTGTGTTGTACAGACATTTAGACACATTAAAACAACACATATGCACATATTGTTATTTTATTCCCCTTCCCCTGAAAAAAAGCCTATGGCCTGCTATAAATTAGGCTTGGAAAACTTCAATGACTTTTGTGGGCAAAATCAGATATGAAGTGCTAAATAATAACTTTAACCAAATTTGGTTTGGAAAAAATTCAGCATTGTTTGTATATCTTGATGTAATTTTGTGTGAACCCAAAAGTCATCAGTATCGCGATACGTGGTTTTGTATCGTGATAATCGATGTATCGGTGAATCGTTACGCCCCTATTAAGGTCACACAAGATTGCATGCAAGCGTGGCGCAACCAACTGATGTTTGCAACTGACATGCAGCATTCACATTCAACAATTATCACTAACACAGCAATAGTACTGGTCAGGTGTATATAAGTTTTTGTTGAGATGTAATATGGGATATCATGAAATGGGATATCATGAAATGGTCCATTGGTCATGCCGGAGCTTCTTACAGAATGTAATGACTCTGGCAAGCTACCAAGAATGCAAACTATGAAAAGAGATATACAATGAATTACAGAACAAACTAAAGCTCCCTTACATCCAAGCCAAATTTCTCCAGCACCAGGTCGATGGCTGAGTTTCCAATACTGCCCCCAAGCTCTCTAATGAACCCTGCTACTGTCCCATCTCCTGGTAGGGTGAAAGACGTTGCATTGGTGTTGCATATGGGGATAGGGACCCAGACATGGTCCAGTACCGGGGTTGTTTTGCAGGTATCATCAATGCACAGTACGACATTAAGCGTCACAGAAAATACTTTCTTTGCTGTCAGCTTGTCAATGGAATAGCTGTGACAAATAGACAAAAAATTATAAATTTCATGAAACATTTTCAAAAAATTTGAGATCCAGTTTAAGTAATCTGGAAGAGTGTATCATACTGAATTTCATAAATAAATAAAATATACATTTTGATTTTAGGTGGAAGTAACAGTTCATCAAGATATCAATATGTCTTTAAAGAGAAAGTTGTAACATTGGTAATGAAAGATTTGAGGCTTTGCATGGTTAGAGTATCATTATCAGTCCAGTTATCTCAACTATTACAAAGTGGGATTGTTGGGTCTGATACGAATATGTTAGCAATACTGCTTCTTTAACAGGAATACAGAAAGCATTTGGAGCAATTTAAACATTTTTTGGGCATATTTTGCAATGAGAGCACTTCAGACAGAATCATTTTTCAGGATGATTGGTAACTTTACCAACTTCACACCAACTTCAGATTATAATCAGGTAATTTGCCTTCAAGTTGAAATCATAACTATATTGACCTATATTGACTTTATCGTTAATAGGTTTTCGGTAACACCTTTTTTAAATCTCAACTATCCCTAAGTCACGTGAGATACAGGTTCTGAAAAGAACCTTATCGATACGGTTCTTTTCAGAACCTGTACCTCAGCTTCACGTTAGTTGAGATAAACGCATGGTGTTACCACAAACCGAAACGATAACAGTAGTGCAGTTATCAATTAACAGTAGTGCAGTTATCAATTAACAATAGTGCAGTTATCAATTAACAGTGATCCAGATATTAATTAACAGTAATCCAGATATTAACTAACAGTAATCCAGTTATTAATTTACAATAATCCAGATATTAATTAACAGTAATTCAGTTATTAATTAACAGTAATCCAGTTATTAATTAACAGTAATCCATTTTTTCAGCATAAATATCCAAGACCTAATTATTAACCACAGCTACTGCGACAGAAATAAAACTTATTTTATCCACCAGGATCGACTACTAAGCCTGTGTAATCAAAGCCCTTTATAAAACACTTGTTACTGAGATCATTATGTGCATTCATAGTAAAAAGGGAAGAGTACAACATTGGTAATAAATTGACCGATTACTGAATTATGATCTGAAAGAACTTCTGCCTGAAATGCTCTCATTTCAGAGATAACACAAAAAAACTACAAAAAGTTGCCAATGGTAACCATTTGCTCCATTTGTTATCTGTAAAAAATTGTGAATGCTTATCTTGATTCAAAGAAATAAAGCCTACCGACTACTTAAAAGCAGTTTTGACAACATGACCGATGTTGTACCTTCTCTTAATGATCAATTGGTGAACTGGCTCAATTGAGTCTGCACACATTTCTAAGAAATGTGCAAAGTTTATTTACAATTCTCACACCAGTCAATAGTTTTATAGCATTTACAGTATTTTTTGTAAAAAATGTGTGATACCAGATTTTAATTTTTTTAAACTAAAATTTGACTTATTTGACTAAAATGCTAGAAAGATTTCAAGGGATATTTGATACCATCATAAACTTGATACCAAGTAAGTATTATGTAAGTTGAAATCTTTACACACAATACTTCTTGTAGTGGTCTTTTAAGCTGAATAATGTTTAATTTGATGTGTTTTTGTTTCAATCTTACCTGTAAATTTAACTCTTTCAAGACGAGGTCGATGGCTGCCTGGCCAACGTTATCCCCAAGCTCCTTGAAAAAACCTTTGACTGTGCCGTCACCAGGCAAGGCCAGGGAGAAGTTGCGATTACAAATGGGTATCGGGATTCTCTTATCAGCCATGACGGGGAAGTCCGTTGTGATGTCATCGATGCGGAGAGTGAAGGCAAGATCTACCTCGTACTCGTCTGTGGCATCCAGTTTGTCGATGGAAAACCTTAAACGGAATACATTCAAATTAACAACCAACTTGTAGATTTATGTTGTCCTGATAAAAATAAATGTCAACGGTAATTGTTCCCTCAGTCTGGATTGACTATTCCCAAAAAATGAACAAGTTTCAAAATTGGTTTTATATAAACAATTCAACCAGTCAAGCTACAGGATGGATCATATACTTCATGTGAATGCAAAAGCTAGTAAACATATATCAAATCAGGCAAGCATAAATTTGTGCTGGTGGCGGTTAACCGGTTAACTCGTTGCAGTTTTCACGAAGTGACATATTCGTCCACGTCATGGTAAAATTGCATTGCGAGATATAAGCGAATGAAGTTGGTCAAGTTTTAAAACTGCGGTTTTAATATTGAAGATCATTAATTTTTACTTTGTTAGAAAGCTGAAATCTCAAATGATACGTAACTGTATTCGTTTTGTAGAGGAAAATAACTATAAACGAGTAATAAACTTATAAACCAAACAGTCACTTCGTGAAAACTGCACACGCTGTTGACAAGTTTTCACAAACCGTGCATTAGTACATTTGTTTCCCGTGCATTAGTATAGGGACACGCGTCAACTTCGTGGAACACACGTGTGGCGTGATCGAATTGTGTCACTTCGTGAAAACTTAAAAACATGCCGTTCGCATAAAATACATGCAGTAATACATGTACAAGGCTGCGATCGGTCACTTCGTGAAAACTCAAAACCACAGTTGACTTCAATTTTACCAAAACTTCATTACTTTAATTAGAAAACTAGATAGTTTTGAGGATTAAAACTTGGTGAAATAAAGTCCAAATATTGACTGAACTCATTTTCCTCAAAAATATGATTTTTGAGCAATCCGTCACTTCGTGAAAACTGCGATGAACTTATTGAAACTGCACTATTTAAACTGTTTAGAAATTGGCAAACTTGCTAACTGAAACCAATATTTAAAAAATACGACCAACAATTTGGAAGAATTTTCTGACGATTTTGATTTTCACTTTTGCCGCACTGGTTATTAAACCAATCATTGCGGGACGTTTATTGATGCTTTTTGATTGAAAATTTATACACACTGCACCATTTGCCGACAATCTAGTTTGTGTTGCCATCAGGTGTCAACTTTGTGTTAACCAGGTAACCAACTGTTAAATGGTTAGTGAACTAACCGGCAACTCCCAGCACTTCTGCAAATCATTTATTTATGTGACTCTCAGCTTTTGATGTCAAAGTTTACTTTGCAATTGGTCTTGTCATTTATGAACTCGACTTCTTGTGATAGTCAATGCTTGAATTGATTTCTCATAATTTCATAATTTGGGTTGAGGGGTAATCTTGTTTTTTTTGCCAACCAGTGAAATATGGGATTTTGCAGGTATTTGTACCAGACCAAATTTCCCATACACAAACTGTGATGGTGGCTAAGAGAGGCCTCAACATGATGAAATGTTCATAACCCTATTTGAGTAAGTCACTTCAAACCACAGCATCCAGCAATTATGGCTGCAAACAGACATCGTTTCATAGCAAACAAAACCTAAAAATGCTGATGTGCAGGTCTGAGGTGACGCGCGCGCAGACCAGAAACCAAAGACTATTTCTTTTGGCCTAAGCTCATATTAAGTGCATCTTTTGTGGCATTTTTAAACGTATTTATTAAATCACTTCAAATGTTTTCCGATTGTTATGCACCTTTGAGTATTTATTTGGATATGTAGCATTTATACATGCTTATATCATAATTGTGTTTATAATTCATTATCGCAGATTTGCACTCCTAAAAACACACTTTTACTCCACACACTTACTTGACATCAATAGCTTGTCCTAAAGAAAAGCTTTCCATCTGTCCCCACTCATAAGAAAACAGCGACACATTGTAGTACCACAACCCCATCCCAACTGACATCTTGCAGTCGCAGGGGTCAAGGTCAAGGTCGATACGGCAGGAAAACTGGGGGAGACTGTTTGGAAATTGCACTGGACAACCTGATGTGAAACAGAAATAATGCAAGAATAAGTGTACATATAAAAGTGGTTTTCTGAGCAAATATTAATAATTGACCTTTCATTATTTTGAGGGAGGTTATGTCATAAGGAAACTAAATAACATCAGGTTTTATTATCTAAACCCCAGGTAAATACTGTACAGAAGTCACTTTCTTTGAACTCCTTAACCTTCCTACTGATAAACCATTTGAAACCATTCAAAATTTCCACTTTCAATCGTCGTCGTCGTCGTCGTCGTCGTCGTCGTCGTCGTCGTCGTCGTCGTCGTCGTCGTCGTCGTCGTCGTCGTCGTCGTCGTCGTCATCATCATCATCATCATCATCCACCCTGCTGGGCGCTCAAGGCGCGGAAACAAAGAAAAAACATGAATACAAACAATATACAATGATAACATAGAAAAAAAATTGTGTACCGAGATTCATGTACAATGCAATTACAAATATACATCATCTTTGCAGAATTGTGACATAAGTTGCGTTTTAAAGCAGTGACTTGAATCTAGTTATACTATGACAAGATTTGAGTTTAGTTGGAAGATGATTCCAGAGTCTCGGAGCCGCGACAGAAAAAGACCTATCACCCCAGTTCCGTTTTGAAGTTGTGTCACCTCAGACTCGCACGTTGTGTCACCTCAGACTCGCACGGTGTGTCACCTCAGACCTGCACGTTGTGTCACCTCAGACCTGCACGTTGTGTCACCTCAGACCTGCACGTTGTGTCACCTCAGACCTGCACGTTGTGTCACCTCAGACTCGCACGTTGTGTCACCTCAGACCTGCACGTTGGCAGTTTTAATTTTCTATTTTTTTGCTATGAAACGATGTCCAATTGCAGCCAAAATTGCTGGATTGATTGGAATTCTGCTGTGCTGTGTTTTAAACAACTTTTTCACTGAGGGGTTTGAACCTTTTGCCAGATTTGTGAGGCCTCTCTTAGCCACCATACTTTGTACATGGGAAATTTTGTACATGTATCACGTGTTTCACTGTGGCAAAAAAAAAATCATATTTCAGACCAGGTAGTGAAAACAAATGCTGTGAAATGACATTTCTCAAAATAATCGTGAGACACATGGTGTTACAGTAAATATGTATTGAAATTATTAATGGTGGGTAACGTCATGAATTAATTTTGCCACTTTTTTACTGACATTACACCAACTCTGACAACTGCTTTGAGAAATTTCATTTCAAAATATTTGTTTTACTTTCTAAAAGGAACTTATCAATGTTCCAATGAAAGTGATATCGTTACACCCCTAAATACAACTGAGCATCTCATTTTGTACCTTAACTCCTCGAGGCATCTCCAAGTCAACACCCTGGTCCTCATAGTGCCCGGCCGAGTTAGTGGGATAGAAACCCCCAGAGGCACATTCTCCGGACCCAGGTGATCGATACTTCCTTGGGAAGAACTTGTGGGCCTTTGGACCAAAGAGTTTCATGATGAGAGTTTGGGACTTCTGGTACCTGAAAAGTTTATGGAAAAATATGTATTTTAGTTTTGGTGATCGATCCTTTGCATTAATAATAATAAAGATTTGTAGCGCGCACATATCCACCCTGCTGGGCGCTCAAGGCGCGGAAACAAAGAAAAAACATGAATACAAACAATATACAATGATAACATAGACAACAAAATTGTGTACCGAGATTCATGTACAATGCAATTACAAATATACATCATCTTTGCAGAATTGTGACATAAGTTGCGTTTTAAAGCAGTGACTTGAATCTAGTTATACTATGACAAGATTTGAGTTTATTTGGAAGATGATTCCAGAGTCTGGGAGCCACGACAGAAAAAGACCTATCACCCCAGTTCCGTTTTGAAGTTGGTTCCTTCAGGAGTGACATGTTGCTGGAGCGCAAATTGTGTGATGGAGCGCAAATTGTGTGATGGAGTGTAGACTTTAAGCAGTTCAGAAATTGTGAAACAGGAAGCCAGTGCAGTTCTTTCAAGATTGAAGTGATATGGCATGACTTTCTGGACAAAGTTACAACACGAGCTGCTGTGTTTTGTATGTGCTGAAGACAGGATATTTGATAAAGACAAAATGAATAAGAAAAAACAAAGAAATTATAATAATTCACATTGTGACAGGCAAAAGCTACAGTAGTCTATGTCAAAAAATCAAAACATCTTTTATTTTGAGGAGATGTCAACCGAATAGTTCTTAATTTTGTTATTTCAAAGTAAGGCACAACATCTACATCTACATCTACATCTACATCTACATCTACATCTGTAATTTGTTCAATACTTGGATCTTTATAAAATATTCATAAATGCCCAAGACAGTTTAGACAATCTGATTCGACAAAATGTAATCACGTGGGGTGTATTAACGGATGGTATAGACTGGCTTATAAATCAAAATCAGAACAGAACGTATGTGCCAGCTGTTCACCAGCTGTTTTGTATAACATGCAACGTGGATTTCAACCAATCAGAGTGACGAAGACTGCCATCACGCGTCTGACTCATGTTTTTTGTGTGTCCCCAAAACGTGAATTTGCCCATTTTTATTTGCCTTTATATTTTTTTACATTTTCAGAACGAAATCGAGACAGGTATTTATGAATGGGAATAACAGTTTGACACTTGGTCTTTACTGCAGGTCAACGACCGTTTTTGTGCACTGTCACGGGCGATAAGGACCAAGCCGAAGGTGAGGTCCTTATCGCACCAAAACTGGTCGTTAACCTGTGGTAAAGACCAAGCGTCAAACTGTTATTCCCTTAATATTAAATGATGTACTAATCCAGTATATACTTTTGGTAAAACGTCTGTAAATGCATCCATACTTGTAATCAAGATATATGTAAAGAAACCAAAGTTTCAGCTTATTTCATTGTGTCTTTAACAAGAAAATACAGAAAATGAATTCAGATTGCCCATAGGCCTACATATATTCAGATTGCCCATAGGCCTACATATATTCAGATTGCCCATAGGCCTACATATACATGTATTCAGATTGCCCATAGGCCTACATATATTCAGATTGCCCATAGGCCTACATATATTCAGATTGCCCATAGGCCTACATATATTCAGACTGCCCATAGGCCTACATATATTCAGATTGCTCATAGGCCTACATATATTCAGATTGCCCATAGGCCTACATATATTCAGATTGCCCATAGGCCTACATATATTCAGATTGCCCATAGGCCTACATATATTCAGACTGCCCATAGGCCTACATATATTCAGATTGCCCATATAGGCCTACATATATTCAGATTGCCCATAGGCCTACATATATTCAGATTGCCCATAGGCCTACATATATTCAGATTGCCCATAGGCCTACATATATTCAGATTGCCCATAGGCCTACATATATTCAGATTGCCCATAGGCCTACATACAAATTGCCCATAGGCCTATATTCAGATTGCCCATATATTCAGATTGCCCATAGGCCTACATATATTCAGATTGCCCATAGGCCTACATATATTCAGATTGCCCATAGGCCTACATATATTCAGATTGCCCATAGGCCTACATATATTCAGATTGCCCATAGGCCTACATACATGTATATTCAGATTGCCCATAGGCCTACATATATTCAGATTGCCCATAGGCCTACATATATTCAGATTGCCCATAGGCCTACATATATTCAGATTGCCCATAGGCCTACATATATTCAGATTGCCCATAGGCCTACATACATGTATATTCAGATTGCCCATAGGCCTACATATATTCAGATTGCCCATAGGCCTACATATATTCAGATTGCCCATAGGCCTACATATATTCAGATTGCCCATAGGCCTACATATATTCAGATTGCCCATAGGCCTACATATATTCAGATTGCCCATAGGCCTACATATATTCAGATTGCCCATAGGCCTACATATATTCAGATTGCCCATAGGCCTACATATATTCAGATTGCCCATAGGCCTACATATATTCAGATTGCCCATATAGGCCTACATATATTCAGATTGCCCATAGGCCTACATATATTCAGATTGCCCATAGGCCTACATATATTCAGATTGCCCATAGGCCTACATATATTCAGATTGCCCATAGGCCTACATATATTCAGATTGCCCATAGGCCTACATACAAATTGCCCATAGGCCTATATTCAGATTGCCCATATATTCAGATTGCCCATAGGCCTACATATATTCAGATTGCCCATAGGCCTTCATACATGTATATTCAGATTGCCCATAGGCCTACATATATTCAGATTGCCCATAGGCCTACATATATTCAGATTGCCCATAGGCCTACATATATTCAGATTGCCCATAGGCCTACATATATTCAGATTGCCCATAGGCCTACATACATGTATATTCAGATTGCCCATATAGGTCTACATATATTCAGATTGCCCATAGGCCTACATATATTCAGATTGCCCATAGGCCTACATATATTCAGATTGCCCATAGGCCTACATACATGTATATTCAGATTGCCCATAGGCCTACATATATTCAGATTGCCCATAGGCCTACATATATTCAGACTGCCCATAGGCCTACATATATTCAGATTGCCCATATAGGCCTACATATATTCAGATTGCCCATAGGCCTACATATATTCAGATTGCCCATAGGCCTACATATATTCAGATTGCCCATAGGCCTACATATATTCAGATTGCCCATAGGCCTACATATATTCAGATTGCCCATAGGCCTATATTCAGATTGCCCATATATTCAGATTGCCCATAGGCCTACATATATTCAGATTGCCCATAGGCCTACATATATTCAGATTGCCCATAGGCCTACATACATGTATATTCAGATTGCCCATAGGCCTACATATATTCAGATTGCCCATATATAGGCCTACATATATTCAGATTGCCCATAGGCCTACATATATTCAGATTGCCCATAGGCCTACATATATTCAGATTGCCCATAGGCCTACATATACTCAGATTGCCCATAGGCCTACATATATTCAGATTGCCCATACATATATTCCAACAGAAAATTTCTGTTTTCGGATGACAGAAATAAATTTTGGAAATCAATTCACTAATTTTATTATAAGGCTGTTCCAGGACTGAAACTGTCATTCCCCGGTTCCATTTTCGGTTCCAATTACCCATAAACGACTTTTTAAAATTTCGACTGAACATTAAAAATTGGAGACTTCTATTTGTGTGGCTTCAATTTTTAAGCCACACACAAGTCTCAAATTTATTGTTAACAAAATGTGTGTGTGGAATGGGGATGCTATGAGTCGTTTTTAATATAGAGGCGGGAAATTATTACAGTACGTCCACATTTAGTGTGACTGTAACAAAACTAGAGAAATTTGTTTTCACATTGGTTATTTTATACATTCGGGAGTATTTATGTGTTTTTACAAAATCTAAAGATTTACAATTTTGGGTATCCAGTTCCCCAAATAACCATGGGGAGTGTAACGTGGTATATAATGTTTAGTGGGTTTCTTGTGGCAGGATGGCCTTGTAGAGGCCTTGCTGGTCACCTGTTCCATCTTACCACTCACTGGCTTTGTTTAAAATGAATTTTTAAGTACTTTTCGTTTTTTAGGGTTTGGTTTTATATTTAATTGATGTAATCTGATTGCCAGTGTAAAATGTAATAAAATAAATAAAAAATAAAATAAAAACGCACAACCTTATTTTATTAAAATGATAGCAACAGAGAGAGAAATATTTCAAGGGACATTTGATACTATCATAAACTTTATACCAAGTGAGTTTGATGTCAAACTGTGATCATTTATACCAAGTGAGTTTGATGTCAAACTGTGATCATTTATCGTTGTCGAGGAATATCAATGCTGGATTAAAAGTAGCATTAAGCTGTTGCCAACTATCTGGGTAAAAAAAGCAATCAATTATCATGACAATTTCTGCAAAACTGCTACTGGCAATAAGAATTCTTACGCATCCTTGAGTGTTTGGTACGCCTCCTTGATCGCCTTGATGGTGTTGAACACAAGATCGTAGATCTCAAAGAAAGGTGCCAGGAGATCTTGAATTGGTTGAATAGGGTCCATCAGCTCTCGGAAAATAGACTCGATCTCATCTTGTACCCATCTCCTCAGCGTGTACTGATACATGTAGATAGAAGTAATGATGAGAGTGAGAACAAGAAAGAAGAGATTCACTGAACAAACAGACAAGCCAGTACAATCTTCATCCCAAGGGCTTAATATCATAGAACTACTTACTCAGAGATGCCAACATTGAATTCCAAAAAAGAGTAGCATCTGTTGTAAAAAAAAATCGCAAAAATCTAACGCAAAAAAATGCATGTCCGGACTTTGGGCAATTTCAGCGCCGCACTCGGTGTGAACCCCGCTGGCGGTAGTGGGACCGGGGGCAGAGTAAATTGAAGGAAAATACTCAATGAAAAAATTATGAAATTATAACAATGCTAGACGTATCTTATCCGAAAAGATCACAATAATGATCTTCCGATAGTAATCCATGCATCAGTCACGTTAGAAATTTTGATTATTGACATCGTTAAGGCCACCATGGCTAATGCAGAAATCCGTGCTGCATATTTTACAAAGTTCCCCAAGTTTGGAGGCAGCAATAACTGGGTAGCTTTCTGAGTATTTATCTTGAAATTTCTGCACCGCAGCTTTCTGCGACATTTTTATTTGGCTGTTCCGTTCCCGTACCGGCCGTCTATTTACGGGATTCGGGCATGTCGAACGTAGTCCCGCTGGTTGCCTGCTTTCTGCACAACGTACATGTAATCACTGCAACGGCAACCAACGAAACGATGACTCATCGCCTGACACGCGTAACGAATTTTCCTATTGGCTCCTTCCATAGACTACGATATAACGAATTTTCCCATTGGCTCTCTGGTACACGCATGGCATAGACTACGATCTACGTCGTGGATTCTGATGTCGCTAAACGTTGCAACGGTTGTTTTTTTTCAGAAGTTTTGAGTAAATCTGTGTGTATCGAGGTCCGCTCACTAAAACTGACAATGACCAGACCATTTTCGCTACGCATACGAACAATAAAGGTTTTTAGGTTTCTGTCTGTTTACCAACGATTTTTGCTTAATTGTGCATTGTGTTTTGTTCTTCAAGATTCATACCTCGGCGTATAAGCCGCACCGCGTATAAGCCGCAGGCAACTTTTACCGTGTCAAAATCAACATATAGCGGCCGCGGCTTATATTCTGGAAATTACGGTAATCGTGTGAATTCGCCGCTAATCCCGCTATCGTAGCTTTTTACCACCACTGCGGTAACTATTTAAAAGGTTGTTGTTTTGTTTTTTCATTTTTAAAATTATTTTTCATCATTTTTATTTCCACTTACAGTTCATTCATTGTTTGCTTGTATTGTAACTACATACAATTATACTGGGGCGGCTTGTTTAGCGTATTTCAATGAAGTATTATCGTAGAGTCGTATTCACGGCTCAAAATCGTATTTGCTACGCCCAAATCGTGTATGTTGGCATCTCTGCTTACTGGTAAGCAATTTTTTTTCTGCTAACTGTAGCAGAATAAATCTGCTAGACGTAAGCGTATTTCACAGGTTAACAAGATAATTTGATGAGTCGTGTAAACATTCACCATGGATTTGTATTGTTACGTAACTCATTTGCAAGCAATAACGGCTGGCATGTTAGCATGCCCTTTTCTACACTTAACGATAAGCTGTCCTTTGAAATGGATTTTGGCCACCCGTACTGGACCAACAATCCAGTGACATTTTCCTCTTTTATGAAAGAGTGAACATGTAGCTTTTGTTGTAAATCCTTTCTGGTCCAGTGAATAATATATAAGTCCAGTCAAATGTTCAGAGCTAGTGGACCTGCTGTCTTGTGTTTTTTTTTGTTTCTCCAAATTAAACCCAGGCCTGGAATTTCACAGAGGCCACGGAGACCATGAATGGTCATTTTTGGAAATTTTCTTTTTCGTCAGAACATCGCTATTTTACTGGACGCAGGGAAAATAAATAAATATTTCTATAAATATTTGTAAGTAGCATGGTTTTACATTATGTACTGAAATGAATTTATGGTGGATCATAAATTCATTTGGGCATTTTTTTTTTTTAACCAAGCTTCTGACAAGTATTTTTTTAAATGCATCTGATTTTGAAGTATATATTTCCCAATGAAAACAAAACGATTCAGAAAATTCCTGGTAAAACATGAGATAGTATCGTCACGATCAGAGCAGACTATCAAACAGGGCATGGAATCAGTGTCCTAGTTTAAAATGAACACAGTGACTGGAAATTACTGGTAAAACATGGGCAATACATCTGTCAAGAGACAGTATCGTCACGATCAGAGCAGACTATCAAACAGGGCATGGAATCGGTGTCCTAGTTTAAAATGAACACAGTGACTGGAAATTACTGGCTCAACGGTAATATTTCATTTCATTTCATTGATTGATTTCACAGGTAGAAAAAACAAATAAACAATAATTTACATTAAATTAACAGAAACAGAAACAAAAGTAGCATCCCTGTAGGATTACAAAAAAGTAAACTAAATTACTGTCGAGTTGATCTCCTGATGCTACCACTTAGGAAGTAAACAAATATTGAATCACACAAAGAATGATAAACAACATGGCTACAGGCACACTTTGAGATATAAAAACAATACTAAAATAAAAATATAAAAACTTAATACTACACAGTTTGACCTTATCATGTGGGGTATTTTTTTCAGTCACTGAGTTAATCTAAAACTAGCATTCCAATTCCATGCACTGTTGATTATGATGATATTGTCCCTTTAGGCTAAAAAAAGTCTTCAGTTTCTGGAGGTGGTTTTAGTATCAATAATCCTGAGAAATGATTCCATCAGAAGTGCTTTCATCTCAGAGAATAAATGGAATTGTGTCAAATTACCAACATTTTTTGCCTTGAAACTCAAAATTACATGCACACCTATTCTTAGGAAACTTTTTCAGGTTGGGGTAGGGGTGAGGAGGATTTGGAATTCCCTTACCTCGTCTGAATCATTCTTGGCCGAGATTCCAAACTGGTGAAGAGTTTTCACACTCTGGTCGCTAAGGCGGCCATCTTGTAAGAGCTGGTATGCGGGCATGCTCGGCTCCGTATTGAAATCACCGCACAGAATCAAAGCATTGCTCGTGCCACCGGATAACTCTGTAAGCGTGTTTATGGCAAAGGCGATCTAGAATGATGCAAACAAAAGTTCATGTGATATATTGTAATTTTTGTTCTTTGTAATAGACCTTTATCATATCACTATGAATAACTTTACCCTGAAAATCCATTTTGCCATGAAATAATAGTTCACCATGATTTCACGGCAATTTCATGGTGTCTCTTCCTCTCAGATATTGGCATTAATGTTCACAGTGATTTCACAGCAAATTCACGGTGATCTTCAGAATTAATGAGCTGCCCAAACACTGCCACAAGAAGTTTGTGTCGTTTTCACGGCGTTTTCACTGCGAACAAATTCCAAGAGTTTAAGTTGTGTCGTCATGAAATTGCTGTGAACTATTTATTTCACGGTAAAACAGATTTTCAGGACATTTTTAGGGTAAATTTAAGTTATTCATAGTGTATGATTCGACCATCTTTGTCACATACGTTCCCTGTTCACAAGTACAGTTATAGCACTAACTATCACTGCATACCAAGTACCAGACTATTTTTTCGTTCCAGCACATTATTTTGAAAACTAGTTGATGCCGGTTTCGCAAAGTCTCATTCGGACTGTTATTTCTTTATGCCCTAGTTATCAATGTATTGACACATGAGGGCGCCATTGTCATCCCCTGTATGCACGATAGGAAATGATGTGCTTATCATGTGCGTTTTGTTAGGTAATGGGTTCATCTTTGCATCGCCGGCATGCATGGTGATTGGAATGTGTTGGTCAATTTAGATTTCAAAATAAAATGCATCAGCAAACATAGACTAGTCCCCTGTCTTCATCCTATCATACCATTCCAAGGATTTCATTGGATACATTGTGCCAAAGATCTGCTGTCACGTTTTGCCATCAAACCAACCAAGGTCAAAGTTGAATCTCCAGGAAACATGGCGGCTGGTAACTGGTGTAATTCACGAGCGTCTACAGCGTCTTCAGTCTACAGCAAACAATGTTATTGAAATCAACAGAGGGGTCTGTAACTGTAGTGTCACACCGTCATTATGATTTTCAAAATGACTTTCCTCAACCAACCTGCAGAGTGATAACGTCCATGACGAGATCATTCTTCCAGAACGGATGTATGTTTCCCAGAGCGAGAATTTTTCCCGTTTTCTTGCAGCGCAGTTGTAACGGTCTCTTTAAGTGCAGTTGCAGAAACATGGTAACGGTCTCTTTAAGTGCAGTTGCAGAAACATGGTAACTGTCTCTTTAAGTGCAGTTGCAGAAACATGGTAACGGTCTCTTTAAGTGCAGTTGCAGAAACATGGTAACGGTCTCTTTAAGTGCAGTTGCAGAAACATGGTAACGGTCTCTTTAAGTGCAGTTGCAGAAACATGGTAACGGTCTCTTTAAGTGCAGTTGCAGAAACATGGTAACGGTCTCTTTAAGTGCAGTTGCAGAAACATGGTGACGGTCTCTTTAAGCGTTCTTTACAAGATGGCTTCTGATTGGCCACTTGGTAGCGGGCATGGCCTTCTAGAAATATACTGAAAAATGTGAAAGAATAAACATTACAATAAAACAGTAAAAAATCTAATTTTGTTGGCCTCAAAGTTGGGAGAATGGTGGTCACCAGAGTTTTCAGGGAGGAGGGATTTTGAGGCACTTTTTTATGGGGTCTTATGTTCTTTGTTTTAGACATTGTCATCCTTAAAATTTATAAATGTGCCTTGAGTTATTTTCCCCTGAATTAAATGGATTACTTGATTTGCTTACATGGATTCCTAAAAAGTGAAATCAAGTTTACTTTTTAAGTGTAATAGATGTCATCCCTGATAGATGCAGGGGAGGATCCAGGGTGGAATGCAGGGAGGTGGAGGGGAGAGGCTGACACAGGTAAATGGGGGAGGACCCAGGGTGGAATGGAGGGAGGTAGCGGGGAGAGGCCGACACAGGTAAATGGGTGAGGATCCAGGGTGGAATGGAGGGAGGTGGATGGGGGGAGGTAAATGGAGGGAGGTAAATGGGGGGAGGATCCAGGGTGGAATGGAGGGAGGTAGCGGGAAGAGGCCGACACAGGTAAATGGGGGAGGATCCAGGGTGGAATGGAGGGAGAGGCTGACACAGGTAAATGGGGGAGGATCCGGGGTGGAATGGAGGGAGGTGGCAGGGAGAGGCTGACACAGGTAAATGGGGGAGGATCCGGGGTGGAATGGAGGGAGGTGGAGGGGAGAGGCTGACACAGGTAAATGGGGGAGGATCCGGGGTGGAATGGAGGGAGGTGGAGGGGAGAGGCTGACACAGGTAAATGGGGGAGGATCCAGGGTGGAATGGAGGGAGGTGGCAGGGAGAGGCTGACACAGGTAAATGAGTGAGGATCCAGGGTGGAATGGAGGGAGGTGGAGGGGAGAGGCTGACACAGGTAAATGGGGGAGGACCCAGGGTGGAATGGAGGGAGGTAGCGGGGAGAGGCCGACACAGGTAAATGGGTGAGGATCCAGGGTGGAATGGAGGGAGGTGGATGGGTGGAGGTAAATGGAGGGAGGTAAATGGGGGGAGGATCCAGGGTGGAATGGAGGGAGGTAGCGGGAAGAGGCCGACACAGGTAAATGGGGGAGGATCCAGGGTGGAATGGAGGGAGAGGCTGACACAGGTAAATGGGTGAGGATCCGAGGTGGAATGGAGGGAGGTGGCAGGGAGAGGCTGACACAGGTAAATGGGGGAGGATCCAGGGTGGAATGGAGGGAGGTGGAGGGGAGAGGCTGACACAGGTAAATGGGGGAGGATCCAGGGTGGAATGGAGGGAGGTGGAGGGGAGAGGCTGACACAGGTAAATGGGGGAGGATCCAGGGTGGAATGGAGGGAGGTGGCAGGGAGAGGCTGACACAGGTAAATGAGTGAGGATCCAGGGTGGAATGGAGGGAGGTGGAGGGGAGAGGCTGACACAGGTAAATGGGGGAGGATCCAGGGTGGAATGGAGGGAGGTGGAGGGGAGAGGCTGACACAGGTAAATGGGGGAGGATCCAGGGTGGAATGGAGGGAGGTGGAGGAGAGAAGCTGACACAGGTAAATGGGGGAGGATCCAGGGTGGAATGGAGGGAGGTGGAGGGGAGAGGCTGACACAGGTAAATGGCTTATCTTACCACAAAAATATGAGAGTTGGCACACAGTTAAGATGTATGATATATTTACATGTATTTTATTTAACAATTTATATTTCTGAAGGTTGCCCACCAGGCCGCCACAAAGCCAAATGGCTACTCATGGTGGGGGATATTCACACTGTATACCCCCTACCCCTCTCCCTCCCCTTCTATTTGCCAACATGTTGAAGTACTCATACTCGTTCTTGCACTCAAGGATAATTTTCTGTAGGCCTGCTCGTATATTTGAAAAAGTACAACCATATAGTTGGAATACTCTCCCTTGTACTGCACTTCTCTGCACGAAAAAATACTTAAATAAAATCATAATTGAGATGTCTGTACTCGTAAGCAGGAGCCTGTGGGTTTGAATCCCACCCGATGGATTTTGTTCACATGCAATCGAAAAGCACAGAGTATACCCTGGTTCGGTGTTTTTAATTTTTATTTAATAGATGAGGCATTCTTTTCCATGTTCCCACGTAACTCACGCTGTCGTTCTAGACAATCATTTGTTCCTAATGATATTCACATATATGTTGCTGCACAGGGGGGGGGGGGGGTTATTTAGCTTATAGTCTAACCTCCAGTTGTAACCTCCAGTTCTTTTCAGAATTAATTACTACTCAATTGAGAATTTCATATGGTGTCACCGCAATTAGTCTTTAATTTTATTTTTATTTTGTTCTTTTGAGCATCTTTTGTTTTTTATTCTTGGTCTTCTTCATTACCGTTAGCCTTTTAGTCACAGCGGCGTAGCAATGACTTTTTCAGTGGGGGGACACAGGGGGGGGCATTGGTTTTCAGTGGAGGGGCCCTTTTCTTTTTCTTTTCTGTTTTTTGGGGCACTATGAGGATTTTTTCGTGGGGGGGGCACCTGGGGGGACACTAGAAATTTGTGGGGGGCACTTGCCCCCCAGACCCCCCGTGGCTACGCCACTGATTAGTCAGTTTGTTGTTGTAACAGTATTTTACTGGATGGTTGATGTATTTTACGCTGTGTATTATTGTCATTGGTTGGTATGAGGGCCAAAGTCGTGGTACAGCGAAGCCTAATTTGAGAAGCCCGGCCAGGCCGCCAGGCTACCTGGCCTCCTAATCCGTCTTTTGTCCTAATCCTGAGTCCTAATCCTGTAACAATACAGAACCTGCCAATCAACATAACCTGGGCTTCTGGAGGGCCTAACCCAGCCAATAATAGCTGCAGTTGGGAACAAAAGGCAGCCGAGGTGTACATGTAAGTCAAGTCTGTGTTAACAATAAGAGCTATTTGACATTAGTAAAGGGTCTTAAGGGTCTCTTGTGCTCAGCTAGGGGATTACATAGGCCTCTAGGCCTGGGCAAAGCCAGGGCCTGGCTGGGCTTCTCAAAGGTTTGGCTGTACCATGACTTTGGCCCTCCTCCTTACCTGTACTGCCAGTGGCAGTTGAATTTCTATGTTTTTAAACATGGACAATAAATGCACATATGTAGCTGCCAACATTTCAAAATTCCAATTTGTAATCAACCCCGCGGTCATTTTCAACTTACACTTACAGTCTACGCGTACATACTCAAAATAATGTTGCATATCACGTATAGCATAGGTACCTACATATACAAAATGCATGCTGTTTGTCTTTTCTTGACGTTGTGATGAACTCAAATTCCTTTCCGTATTTTTCACTGTAAAACTGTCCCTTTTTGGTTGCCTTGGAAGTCATGATGATATCGCTTACAAAAACGTAAGTTTGAAAAAAAAAACGTTTTGTGAAAACTACGAACTTCGAAATTCACATGGCAATGTTTGGGCGCCATTTTGAATAGCGATCACACGCTGGTTCCCAGTCGTTTTTTTACACATATAATCCACGAACTGGCTGGTGCCCTGCAATAATATCGATACTACACTAACCGAAAAGCGATTGTACGACAAACACGCTGGTTCCAAGTCGTTTTCACACATGTAATCTACGAACTAGCTGGTGCCCTGCAATAACATCAATACTACTAACCGATTTTGGGTGTTTCGGTTTTGTTTGCAATGAAATCAATCTAAGTACATGAGAAAAAAGAATCGATCTGAATCCGAATTCCGTGAATTTGGTTGTCAAAGCAAAGTTTGGGGCGGAAAATTTGAAAATCGTAACTTTCAAGAGTAAATTTGTATTTTCGTATTGTTTTCATTAATTCGTAATAATTACTATTTTTTCGTAATAGTTGGCAGCTATGAATGCAATCTTATCTTATAAAAAGTGGAGGAACACATACCTCTTGAATCTGGTCTTTAAAATAAACCACTTTCTGGGTCTCAACCTCAAATCGGCTCTTTCTGTAGAATGTGGCCGAACCCTCGTCAATGCCAAGGGCTTTATTGCACTGTACACCATCGTAGCCAAGATCTGACAATGCTGGGGCTAGTGTCTCCTTAAAGTATTTACTATTTACCTTGGAAGAAAGAAACAATTTTTTTTTTTTTTTAATTTCACAAACAAAACCAAAAGACTACAGTTGTACAAGGCTGTAAAGCCAGTATACATGTACATTGTACACTATCAACAGTGAAACTAGGGTAATTCTGTTTTTTTGGGGGGGGGGGGTGAGGGGGATTGGGGGATAGCAGAGGAATTTAGAGGTGTCATGACTTTCAGCGGGACTCTTGATGGACCAGGGCTTGAATTTCAGAAACAATTCCATTAGACAACAAGATCTAGTATAAACTCAAGAATTTCACTAGACCAGAAATATTTGTACAAAGGTCAGTGCCAAAATCCTTCCTAACTCCCTAGGCCCATTTGCTTACACATAACCTGAATCCTTCCTAACTCCCTAGGCCCATTTGCTTACACATACATGTAACCTGAATCCTCCAAAATCCTTCAGTAGTAAAGCAAGCACATGACATACATGTATATATGCACACATGTCTTTCTAATCTGTGATACATGTACATGGCCAGGGACCCTCCCTGCATGCATGGAGCAATAAACAGTGTCCACTGACCCAAGCACTGACCTTGCAATCACTATAACAAACATGGATGTACATGTACTATGGAAAGGCAAGTATGTCTAAAAAAAAATAACCTCAATCCTCCAAAATCCTTCACTTTAGCAAAGAGCATGTAGCATGTAACCTCAATCCTTCAAAATCCTTCACTTTAGCAAAGAGGATTTTGGAGCATTTGGGAAGGTTAGGGTTAATAACCGGTTTTAGGCTTGGTCACAGATGATAAGGACCAAGCCGTATTGACTTCATTTTGAATTTTTTTATATTTTTTTATTGCCATCAGCTCGGTCCTTATCACCCGTAACTATGCACAAAACAAGACATTAATCTACATGCAGTAAAGAGCAAGCGTCAAACTTTTATTCCCATTTATAAATGCCCGTACATGTATCTATTTCGTTTTCAAAATGTAAAAAATTAAATTGTAATATTTGTTGAATAAAGCCAAATAGAAATGGGTAAATTCACGTTTTGGGGGACACATGAAACACTTCCAAAGTACATGAGTCAGACGCGTGATGCCAATCTTCATCACTCTGACTGGTTGAAATTGCAAAAAAAAAGCTGGTGAACAGCTGGCAAATATGCGCTGCTCTGAATTTGATAAGCCATGTCTTCATCATCCGTGAATACACCCCCACGTGATAACGTTTTGTCCAATTAGATTGTCTAAACTGTCTTGGGCATTTATGAATATATTGTATAAATATTGGTCATCCGTGATATTTCTCAATGCTCGTTTGCTCCAGAATAGACACTTTCACAGTAAAATGCGCCATGTTTTTCACAGGGCAAAATTTAGAACAGGCGTTGCCACCTGCGACGCAGCGCTCAAACTCCACATACAGTTCAATCTTCGAGTCGCAGATGGCAATGCGTGTTCTAAATATAAACATGACGTGCATATTTACCGTGATAAGGTTTATAAAGTCAAGGTCATGTTACAGATTATATATTGTGCAAAATGGTATCTACCTCCTGGAGACATATGACATCAGCGTCTCCATGGTGATTCAGCTCCATCATAAGTTGTGGATGGCGTTCCTCCATGGTACGATACCCCCTCGGCAAGTAGGGCTATGTCTCGGAGGTCACGTGACAGTCTGCCAAGATGTTGTATGAAACCACCACGAAGCTGTCTGCGACATCATCTCCTTCTGACGCAGACCGTTTTGCCGTGATCCATCTCCTTCTGACAGGTAGTGATTTGTCGATGTCATGATTCACAGCGGCCATTGTAATGCTGGAAATGAATAATTTTTAGTTGTTATTTTTCCTTGGTGTCTATGGCAACAATGTAATGGAGGCAAGGGGCTCCAGGTTTGTGATAATTTCCAAAGACGTATTTTTAAAAAAACATTAAAATTACAATTCATTCTCAACAAAATTCAGCCATATGTAGTTGTTGACTGTTTGGACATGTACATGTAAGTTGATATGTAATACGTGGCACACGCATCGATTCCAAAGCTGGCAAACCATGTTGTGTATATTATAATCTAAATTCCTTGATTTTAACATTCAAAAGCGATTCTTGAGGCAGAAATTGACGTTGTTAATAAGATTTTCACTCTTCAACTTCCTATATTTAGGACCATTTGCTTACACATAACCTGAATCCTCCAAAATCCTTCAGTAGTAAAGCAAGCACATGACATGTACAATGTATGCACCCATGTGTTTCTAATCTGTGATACATGTACATGGCCAGTGACCCTCCCTGCGTGCATGGAGCAATAAACAGTGTCCACTGACCCAAGCACTGACCTTGCAATCACTACAACAAACATGGATGTACATGTACCATGGAAAGGCAAGTAATATGCCTAATAACCTTAATCTTCAAAAATCCTTCACTTTAGCAAAGAACATGTAGAATGTAACCTCAATCCTTCCAAAATCCTTCACTTTAGCAAAGAGGATTTTGGACGATTTGGGAAGGTTAGGGTTAAAGGTAAGTCCCAAAGGTGCACCCCACTAAATAAACTCCCACAGCAACCAATGCTAAATACACAATATTCAAAAACCATTAAAAATACTTAGACTAGGGAGACGAGTTCTGCCGCGCAATCCATGTTCTGACCCTAAGGTCATTGCGAGTTCTGAGACAAGTTCTTCCGCGCAATCGATGTTCTATCGATTTTTGGGGGTACAGAAAGCGAAAACTATCTTTAAAATCCACTTTTATGATGGTTTTCGGACTTTATTTCCCTTCTAAAAAAATCCTCCCCTTCAGAAAATAGAAGGATCCTATTATTAGGCACTTTCACGACGTCATACAATTCGTTAATCAGCCATGTAAACGCACACACAGTGCTGACCCAAAAAGTCATGAAGTTTAAAAAAAAATAAAGCACGAATAATTCTGATCTTTCGAAATTGGCATCACCAATATATATTCTCTATATATCCGAAAAATCTCTGCAAACAGATGAATACTTTTCGAGATATCCCGTAAAATCCGACGCAGTTGGGGCTGTGGAATCACCGCACATGAGAAAAATCTGCTCGGTCGACTGCAGCACGACATTTTTACTGATCGCTCAGTAATGATCGGAGGGACCTTCGGTTTTTGTCGGCAAATCCGGAAGCCCCCTTGGGACCAATTGATGCCCTTTCGGGTTTTTCCGGATGAATGGAAATTTATAGTAAATCTCTGTGAGTTGCCTTTGAATCGGTTAAGCCATTACGAAATGATGCAGTTTTTAAGATTTTGTTCAAAAAAATTATACTTGAAGTTTGCCGAGTTTGGGTGGGCAACTTAGTAAGTATTAAGATTAAACACTTTCCTTTTAAAGAAATAACATTTCAGTTGATTTTGCTTTAAAACGGCCCCCGGAAATCACTTTTTTCAATATGCCTTTTCACTGATTTAACCCTCCTATGCCCAGGCTGAAATTTGGCCCAGTAAACACCGCACCCACAGACAGTCACTTGAGTATTTTTGGTTGCATTGCCAATTGTTCACACATGTGTATTTTTCTCTAAGAGTGCTGGAGTTAGTGGCAAAGTCAAACACACTTGTGTATGTCCCACATAAGTTATATGCAGAGTCACACAGAGCTGTGTACATGTACATGTATGTACTGCATAAGTTAGCAGCAGACTCATATACAGTCGAGTGGTTTTGGTTTGACCTCCTACCATAGCCACATGTCCTTGCATTTATTTGAGTGCACTGCACAAAGTCAATGGGTTGGGAGTTACATACAAATTTTGAGTGTCTTTGATTGTTAAACCTATAGGAGGGTTAAGAGTGCTACGGCGTGGGTTATAATACTTAATAGACTAGTTCCCATTTATCGTGGTGCGTGCATTGCGCTGCAAAGCGCATAGGAACGCGACCAAACTGCAAAACTCCGTTATATGTGATGACAATTTCGATTTTGATTTACAAAATTTGTACATGTAAATCTTTTTAAATGACAGAAACAAGCATTCTGATGGGTATTTATATATTTCAAGTATTTTAATTTGAATGCGCTCCATAACTCAAGGTGGTCCTCTGAAAATGATCGGAAAAAAAACTTTCTGTGAATCTATTTCGTGAAAACCTTACCATGCTTTTAAATATGAATATTAGTTTTACTTTTTGGTAGGTTTCATAGTTTTTACTTTCAGATCTTTATGAGGGATTTAAAGATGATTGTTTATTGATTACCTTTTCAGTTATTTAATTTCATGTTTTTAGGAATTTGGTGCATAATTTTAGTGTTTTTTTAATTGTTTAAATTAAAATAAAATTATATTGTACAACCCCATTTTGTGAGGTTACCTCAAGAAAAAGGACCTAATTATAGTGGATAAATTGGATTTTTGAGGAGTTTATTTGAGCAAAAATTGTGACTTAATCTAAACAAAATAGGTCTTAATCAAAAGAGAACATTTCAAATGCAAATCAATTGAGACTGTACATAAACTTCACAGAAGCACAAGAGTTCTCAATACCATTTTCAAGGATCAGTCACAATTTTTAGTTTGAATAAACACTGTTTGTGCTCTAAGAAATTGTAGATAAAGTCGAGTTACACATTGTTTATTAAAGTTATATTAATAGACGACCTTTAATTTACTCATAAAATAGTTTAAGGACTCAGTAGACCTTTATCACACTGCCGACATCTTTGTCATATACACTGTTCACCCAGTGACAGCAGTGATTGTACTAGTTAACAGGGACCTCGCTATATTTCCTTCCAGCCTCGGTTTCGTAACATTGCATTGAATGGTCATCATGCAGTCCGTGCTCTGGTCACAGCACGTTTGGACTAGATGCAAATTCACTTCTCCAAGGATCCTCTAGCAAAGAGATCAAACGTCTTCAACGGCTTCAAAATCGTGCTGCAAAATTAATTTCAAGGCTAAAAAGTATGACCATGTGTCCCCTCTCCTACGACAGCTTCACTGGCTTCCCGTTCAAGACCGGATTGATTTCAAAACATTGACTATTGCCTATAAATGTGTTACTGACTCTGCGCCATCCTATCTCTGTGAGCTTATTACACCATACCAACCTAACCACAGTGGACTCCGTTCAAATTCGGATTCCCGGATCTTGAAAAAGCCAACTACACATTTAACTGCGGCTAACAAGGGTTTCTATACTGCTGCACCCAGCATTTGGAATGAACTACCATCTGGTATCCGTCATGCTTCTTCATTGAGTCAATTTAAAACATCTCTCAAGACTCATTTATTTTAGGCACTGTGTATTTTTAAATTGTACTTGCATCTCACTGTAAAGCGCTGTGATACCGTTTGTGTAAGAGCGCTATATAAATGCCTTCATTGTATTGTATTGTATTATATTGTATTGTATGGTAAGACAGCATAAATATGGCTGCAACATGATAAAGGTCTATAATCATAAAAATAATGAATCCTCAACAAAGTAGACCACTGAGGTATTTCATTTTGTTCATGATTTTCTCATATTGATCTTTTCTGTTCAACTGAATCTTTCAATGTCTGTACGTGAATTTAATTAACTTGTTTAATTAATGAAGTAATTAAGACAGACCATTAATCTACACTATTTTTGCTTGGTTAAATTAAAATATTAACATGTTATAATAACATTTTCCAAGTGTACTATGGCTATGCAGTTTTTTCAAATTTAGGAAACAAATATCTCAAGAACTGTAATGAGGTATGCCTGTAATTAATATGCAAATAAGTGTAATCTAATTAATTATGAAAATTCAAATGATTGTGCTAGGAAATATTGAATCCTGGCCAATTGGTCGTATTATTGTTTCACTGCCAGTGCAAAAATAATATAACCATATAAGCACAGATAATGCTTCAAAATCCTTGATAATTTAACTCATTAATTATGCAAATTAGAATGGCATCATAAATCTTTAGAACTGAAAACAAAAATATCTTTATGAATGGTCTAGGGGTGATATGACATTACAAAATCATTTAAGTAACACTTACAACTATTTAAAAACCATTAAAAAGATGTCATATTTGCCAATTTATTAATTAATTATGCAAATTCGGTTAAAACTTTTAAAATGATAAATACAATGTGTTAACTATGAGTGTGCCGAAAATGAAAGAATTCAAATAATTAAACCACTACAGAGATATGGTAGAAAATGTTGTAATCGTGGCTAATTCCTGGTGCCATTTTGTTTATAAAGAAAAACAAAAAAAATTACCCTTAACATTTGGTCAAATTTTCGTGATACTTTTCATCATTCAAACTCTTATAGCTTAACAAGTAGGCCTACATGTAGGTGGCCGATTTAAAAAAGAAATAAAGTTCCTGAATGCTTAAGTCATGTTCTTAAGTTTAACCGAACTTAGCCGAAGTATAAGCTACATGTATAGTTTGAAGCTCTACTTGCAGCATAAAAATTTGATGGAAAATGCCTAGGCCTCCATGGCCTACTATTACTAACTATACATTGCCACTGCGCATGTATAATGACCGTGTTGGTCACTAACGTGGGACTTGACAAGATCAGACTGACATGACTGAGGAAGTCATCGTATACCACAAATTCCTGATTTTTCATAAAATAAATATCCTGGAATAATTTGAAGTACCCTATGTCCATCATCATCCATATGTTCTCCCTTACTGGGTAGCCCTAGATAAGATTACATTAGGCCTATTGCCTTGGTTATATCATAGAGGAAAGGTTATCGTCCATGTACGTAATTCGCCGCACTCGTGAAATGACGCACCTACCTTTGGCTTAGCATTTCTCGGAAAACTTACAAAACTATGGCGTGTTACTGGTTGCATAAACTTATCTAAGTCATGCTTGTTACAGAAATAAAAATTATAGTGAAATTGTATGATTTACTGGAAAGTTAGTGCCTGTGAAAGTCATTACGGGAATCTTCCATTAGAGAAAAATTAAGTATCACACATCCTTTTCATGTTTACCAACTCACACCTCTTATCTGCTTGGACAAACAGTGGCTTTTAATCCCTTTATCTGAGTGACAGGCGATATGTAGCCGGTACTACTTTTAACCACTGAAGCGTGAAGACTGATCTACCAGCACAAGCCACTGTATTTATTTCCTAGTGCATGTATTGTGCAAGGGTTGAGGCACATTTTTGTATTATTATGGTAGGTGGTTTAAATCTTTTCCAAGTTCACCTATTAATGTAGTAGAAAGTTGAGGTAGCAACCATGAAGATATTTATTTAGAGTTGTGGCTTAGTTCCAGAGTCATCACAAATCTTTTTTAACATTTCCATGGTGCTACAGAAAGCAGTAACACTAACCAGATTGTTTCCCACATCTCTATTTTCCTACCAGAACATTGTTAGACACACTAAGCAATAATGAAACATAACCACAATAGATACGTTCAGAATTTGTTTTATTTAACAACAAAGTAACAAAATATCTCAACTTCAGATAATTGACTTTCACTACTGTAAAGCAGAAAATATCAAAATAAATAACACGATTATCATCAACAAATCCAATGTTTACAAACCACAATGCGACATGAACCCACATCATGGTCATGACTTTATTTTTTTTTTCAATTCTCCTTTTCAGTTTTCATAAACCATGGAGGTATAAATAGGCTGAACGAGAGACAGATCAATGGTTTAATGTTAATTTGGAGTTTGAGCAATAGACCAACTGGTCCCCAAAATGGTCGAATACGCACGAGACTTGCGCAGTCTATGTCCAGTTATCATATTTGAAAACAACATCAAGACCCAAGGCAAAAGCGCAATGCAGATGATGCTTTACAAATGAAAACTTTTGAAAAACTATTTAGATCAGAAATAATTGTTGTGAACCATGGTGGACCCAACGGTCGACAACGAAACGGGATTCAAAGATCCATGTTTGTATAGCCTATGATTATTATTAGAAGTACTGTATAAGCATTTGCCTAAATAAGTCGTTTTATTTACATGAAATAAAAAAAAACATCGGGCGCACGTTTTCCCCATGGTTCAACACGTCGAAGAGTTTCGGTGTGCTGGTCTGGCGGCAATTTAGGCCGGGAATATTATTTCTCAGCGGGGCTGGGCCTGGTATTTTTTTTACCCAGCGGTTCCGGCAGTTTCCATAGAAAATAAAAAACAGTATAACGGTCGCTACAGGTATTTTGCATGTATTTTACACTCAACTTACAAATACGACCCTGATGTTTTTATACGTGTCGTTAGCTAAAAAATCATGAAAGACAGACGCTGGACAATAATCGTTTGGTATAAAAACAAATACTGTGGCCCCCGTGCAATTATATTTTCTGCAGTCCGAAATTGCCACTGTCCTAGTGATATCTAATAGGGAAACTTATCCCCATTAGATATCATTACGACAATGGCAATTTCGGACTGCAGAAAGGAAAAAAAACGGGGGCCACAGTATTTTTTAAATATACCAAACCATTATCAGGCCTGGAATTTCATCATTTTTAGGGCAAGGCCACTTTGGCCTTCGATAGGGGCAAATTTTTAAGGGCACCAAAGCCAAAGGGAAGGGCACCAAGGCCAAAGTAAAAAAGAAAAAAGGGCACTAAGGCCATGTTTTTTGTAACTTAAAGAAACAAGAAAAATTTAAGCACAAATCAATTTTTAGGTGTACAGTACATGTATTTCCATTTTATTTTCACCAATCTCCTTTCTCAGATTTAAACAATTTGTATTAACAGTATTTCACATTAAATGAATGTATTTAATGTATTTAATGTCAGTATAATCACCCCATGGGACGATCTCTACTGGCAACATTCACAAGTTTCTTTTCGTGACGCGCAAGCTTACAGTACAGCTGATGAGCGATAGGAGCTGCCTTGTTTAATTATGCTACTCCCACCGGAAAGAATTGAGCGCAATACTATTTATTGAATTTTCAGAGGGGGCAACGTTACAAATTCCATTGCAGATGCTTGATAAAGTTACGTATTGTAGTCGAAAGTTGGGCCTTCCGTGGCTGGGATCGAAAGTAAGGCCGTTTCCGAATTTGGCGGCTACGGCTGTGGCTGCGTCAGCATGCGCTGCAGCATAGGCTGCCCTGAGCAACGCTCATATACAGTACAGCCCACAAGTTGCTTCAAAAAAATGCTTCAAAAACACGCGGGGGGAACGGGGAACGTGCCGTGTATTGCGAGTGCTTTCAACGGGGGCCCACGTAAAATTGCGAGTGGAAAAAACGTGCACTCGCAACAACAATTTTTAATTCCATAACAAGAAAGTTGTAGATTTTTCTTTATATATGACAAATACAATAACTTGGATTAATTATATACGTCACCCCCTAAATTTTGTTAAGTAATTATATTATTAAACATAATATAAATATACAATGTTGTGGGATGGTTGGCTGCCAGGTCAACCAAATTTGCCACATTTTGTTCGTGTTTCACTCCATATTCATAATATTCTTCATTAAACAAATTATATTAATTATAAAATTGAAATAAATATTTTTAGGGTGACGGGGAGTTTCTTTTGCTGTTACATGTAGGCCTATGTACAGTATATATTATATATTGATGCAGTCGTTGTTGGAAGGCACTCGGACAAGCTCACTGCAGTCTAGTTAACACGTGCGTGCAATGCCCTATGCATAGCGCGTAACAATTTTTTCTATTGGTCGAACGACCAACTGTACGTCATCATACAACCAATAGAAATATTCGTTACGCGGTATATGCAATGCCTATAGCGCGTAAAAACTGTTCTTATTGGTCGAACGAGAACATATACATTGTCATACAACCAATACAAATATTCGTTAAGCGATTTGGATCATGTCACTCACACAATGTTAACGTTAACATAGGCTTCGTGCGTGTGAAATGCTGCTCGCATGTAGATGTGCGGGGACCTGGCGTGAGTCGTGGCTCTTGGCCGGCTGCGCTGCATTACCGTGGAAGTCTCACGCATACATGTACATGTATATTCAAACATTGGGGTCCAGTGATTTTGTTTTCCTTTGATCTGATGGCAATTTTGAATTGCAGAAAAAATTGCATCCCGCCGCGTACCCCCCTCCCCCACGCAGTTAAATCACCTACCATGCCTATGCTCGCTGTTGAGTGTGGTGCGTACGCAGGCATATTTAAAACCTACGCCTGAAAAAAGTAGGACAATGTTGCTCACTATTTTCGTTCAACTTCGTTAAAACTATATGACCAACATAAATAAATATACCCAGCGACCTTTATTGACGACTAGAATCGATTTTTTTAAATATTAGACTCATTATTGCAAAACCCTAATAAGTAAGCATCAACCTTAGTAAATATCCATTCGCACGCAACGCTAGCATTTTCACGGCCGTTGAGTTACCGTGTGCCGTACGTTCTCAGCTCATACTTGGTCCTTTTTCAGGATTAAACAATGAAACTATGATAACTTGTTGTCAAAAGAATGAAAATACAAGAATGGAATCCGAAAACTAATGCCTTCTATGTGATATTTTTCTCTGCAAACTCACAGCCAGCCGGTGTACATTTCAGTTACCGCAGGATTAGCTATCTAATCTGATAAGTGTATTGACACAGTAAACACACTTAAAAAAATTTGCATTGAAAAGGATGTGTGATTTCCGAGTTTGGGGCCTCAAACTCGGAAAGTTTCTAATGGAGCTATCCCGTAATGGGAAAAAGTTGTTTAACCACTGATTTTACTAGATACAAATAGTAAGAGATTTACATGACCTCAATTTTTTTTCACGAACATCTGTGATTTTATTGTTCTATGCCTTCAACAAGCTGTTGTCTGTGGAAACAAAAATATACATACATTGTATGAATGCTTTGCATTTGCAATGATTTTTTAAAGAAATACTGATCCTCAAAATGGACACATTCCTTATACTAGAAGAAGCCAACGAAGACTACAATGTACTTAATTCGTTGGTGTTTATTTCGACGGTAGTGGAAAATTATTGAGAAAATGAAACATTAATATCATGGTTATGAAAAGAAATCTTTTATTTGACAAAATGTTAACAGTATTTTTACACATTTCAAAGTTTTAAAGTAATTTTAAAGTAATTTCTTTCATCAAGAATATTGATTAAAAGTTTTGAGAGCTTCTCCAAATTATACCATTTTATTTAAAAAATCGAAAACAATATTTTTATTTTCAAGATTAAAAACAATTTTATAACCATCTGGAATAAGATGAAACATGATTCAACTGTTTTTCTTCTTGGGTACATTTTCTGTGCCCCCATGAACTTTAACAGTTTGGGGGTGAGTCATTATACCAACATCAATTTTCTGATGATTACAATTCTGTGCATCTCAAAAAACGGCCCTCATCAAGACGTCCACGCGTATGATCATGCATTGAAATTCAGCATTTTACAAGAGAATCCTTCACTGAAACAAACTGAAACACCAAACTGCTAATTTCATTTGTAAGTTACCGTCCAGTTGATTATATAACCTTAGGTGCGTCATTTAGGGTAAATTGAGGATATATTAAATGAGAAAAAGTGGCAATCGGATACGACATTCTATACCACCAAAACAATTGTGATTATAGGACCTACTCACATTTTTATTTTCATAACATATTGCACCGACAATATTACACTTTGCTCGGTAGTTCGCAGATTTCATCGGTGAATGCTTAACGTTACTAACACGCAGTTCTCGAAAACTGTCAATGCAACCATGCAACATACCGAAGAAAATACTACTCTACATCGTATCGTGTGCCGCGTGAGGGCGCGGCGATGCCCAACAGGGTAGCAAAACTTCCTCAAGTCCTTCCTTTATTAATTCATAGCTGAGTGAAGTATACGTGATATTGACCAGGTGCACAGATGATCAGTATTCGATCATGCTGTATTTACAAAATAATTAACGACCAGAAAGTGTGAACAATTCCAGTTTTACATGTGTGTACGTCAGTCCAACTTTGTACAATAATGGTGGGTCTCGTCATGATAGGTTTTTGTTTTCTTTCGAAAAGGAAATAATCAATATTTTGATGAAAACTAAAATGACTGGTATAATTAATGGCAGGGAGAAAAAACGAAAATTGTGTTTTACCATATGATTTATTTGGAAAATCTTTGGAAAATATGGGAAAAATAAGGGAACTTTTTGGGGACATTTTGGATCTGTTTTGGAGATTATTTACGAGTTTTTGGAATATTTTGGATTTAGTTTTAGAGAATCATTAACTGCACTGCATGGTTACAAACAAAAAGAGTCAAGGCTACAAGGGCCAATTAAAATTTATGACAATATCGTCACAATATATCGTCACGATCAGAGCAGCGGGGTTGTGCGTATGTGGGGAAGGGGAGGGGGGGGGCACTCCCAATAATTTTTCTCAGTCGGCATTTAGAGCTTCAACAGTCGACAACTGATGAATTTAGTGGTATTGAAGGTACGGTACTAGAACAAAGGTTGGTCCAGAATAACATTTCAGTCGGCAAACCTAAAGCTATGGGTTTGCCGACTGCAAATAATATCTAAGCACTGAAGATTTGCCGAGTTGTTTTTAATTTATAATACATTTTATTTTATTCATGGAAAGTGGTGCGGTTTCGGGTGGCAGTCCAAGGCGGGTATCTTTTCCTTATCTCTACATAACATAACATTTAAGATTTACTATACATTTGGAATATTAATGATGATCCTGTTTATTCCTATAATTGTTTTATTTAATTAGTAATGTTTTGTCAACTCAGTCTCTGTAAAGGCGAGAGATTGAAGATTGGCATTTTCCCCGTCTTCATCTTTTATAGATTTGATCGTAAAATACTGAGAGACCTTCAAATGCCGTTTCCTCTTCCCTTCAACGACCTACTGAAATCGCACTTTCTCGATCTAAGTCAAATTTATCATAAAATCCACCTCACGGGTTTAACTGGAATTGAACTTAATAATAACTTAACTGGAGCATAAGACAAAACCTGATTCGATGTTATCTTTACCTGGCTATAAAATGGAACTCAAATATCGTTCATCTAAAAAAAGGTGCTGTCTTTATACCTACTACCGTACGAGAAATGATTTATCAACACATTCTGATTTCTTTGAATCAGTTTTGATTGAAATTCACAAGTTGAACATAATTTATGAAAAAATATTATTGTTGGTTTAATTTATAAATCAGCCGGCCTTAACATGACTGATTTTATAAATGATTTTTGAAACTCATCTCGTACAAATATCTAATGAAAATAAAAATTGTTATTTACTCTGAGATTTTAATATAAACCTATTGAAGTATGAAAACCATAATTTAACCTGACAATGACAAACCCACTAGAATTACGCTCAATACAGCTACTCTACGTAGAACAGTTAAAAAAAATCATAGGTGCATGTAAACGTACATGTACGATACATTAGATACGCGTGATATGCTGTCGAGAAATGATCCCTTTACTCGGTGATTTAACACTTTCTCAATACAAATTGATAATGAGTATGATGCAAATATATAAATTTATAACTTCCGATGGATGAATAAATAACCCACATAAATGTGGCGATGTTGCGGGGTTGTAGGGTGATGTTGCGGGGTTGTAGGGTGATGTTGCGGGGTTGTAGGGTGTAAATCCCATGAGAATTAAGTCTGTGTTTTTAAAGTAAAGTGTTTTAAGTAAAGTATACTCTGTATGCATGAGGGCGCCCCTGCAAGATGTTTATCGTAAGATATCGGTGTCACTGACAGCTATTGGAGAAGTTCTTTATTGGCTAATATTTATCAAAATAAATGGATATTTTCTGTAATGAATTATTATATTGATTGGCGTGTAGCAGTAACGTGCTCGCAGAGACGAAGGATACCACCTCCTACAGAGAAGTGCCTGAAGCTCGACAGTTTACCCCAACAACTCTCAATCTTATTACTCTGGCTATAACCCTACCACTTAGCTTGACAACTTGGAATGTACGGTGGAATCAGTAAGGAAGCAAAGCAACACCACGCAGGAATAGACTGTGATAGATACGATTTGGACATAATAGCCCTTCAAGAGACAACAGTTTGCAACTCTTCTACATCCGTTTTGCCAAACGGACATAAACTCATATTTTTTGATCAATTAAACGATTATCATGGTGGACTAGGTTTTATTGTTAATAAACGTTGCACTAACCTCATAAAAAGCACACACAGAATTAGTGACCGTGTTGCATATATAGACCTTACACTGCCTACCAAATCACATTTTTGTAAGCCTTGGCACGCGAGAGTCGTAAATTGTTACATCCCAACATTACTTAAATCAGTTAATAACCCTAAAATCATTGAACAGTTCTACGATGAGTTGTCACTAGCTGCAGATATATCTGCTCGTCAAGAGTTATTCATACTATAGGTGATTTCAATGCTAAACTAGGAAAACGATCACTAACAGATGAGCAGAATGGGCTGTCTGAATACATGGGCAATTTTGGAGTAGGAAGAAGAAACAGCAATGGCGATCACCTGTTGAATTTTTTAGTATTGAATAAATTGTTTACAGCAAATACTTCTTTCAAACACTCAAGCCGTCACATAACTATACGCGAACGGGTTGGTTTAAATGTAAGGACACCAAAAAGTCACGACTTTACTTTTCTCTTATATTTTATGTCGAACGAGAACAAAACCATTTACTAAAAGACGCCAGATCATATGCAGGTGCAAAACTTGAGTCAGACCACAAGATTGTTGTAGCTCGTTTTAACCAAGGTCATCGGTACAAACTTAATCGAGCTAAACATGTCAAAATCCTTCGACGAGGTAGTAACCCATAACTTTATTTAAACGCTGTACCCCTCCTCTTTTCAGTGGCACCCCTATTAATTATATTAAAATTGTTATCTCTGCATTCCCCATTGATTTTTTTTTTTACATCCAAATGACTTCCACACATGCCCAGCTACAACCCCCAGATGACACACAACAGCCGTGTAGTGTATCTCTCCTGTATAAAGTCCTTGGCAAACATAAACAGCCGTACAGTTTATCTCTCCAGCATGCAGCAGAAACCCAGACACATTACGCATCTAACAAGTGCTGTCCTGGTCTGGAGAATTACTTGCTTGACAAAACAGATTTCCATGGGGCAAGTCTTAAATTCAGGCTTCGCTCAAATACCTTGCCACTCGATCGTAGAACAAGTAGATGGTCTCCGGACCATGACAGCACTTGCAAAACGTGTAATAATGGTACTGAAAATATTCAAAAAATTTTGTTCACTTGCACTGCGCTCAATGATATAAGAACTGATGAATATGTTAAGTTAGAAAGAAAATTGATCTCCATGAATCATATTGATGTTTGGGAATTATTCATGTCAAGTAACTTAGATGTTAAATTGAACCTTACATTACGTAGTGATGTATCAATTAATCCAAACAAATGTGATGTTGACAATATTGCTATTATTTTTGATGATTTTTGTAAATCTTACACCAAGCGTGCATGGAAGCTAAGAGCTAACTTACGTAATTGATGTTTGTAATTGTTTACTGCCATTGCTGTTGATTATTTATAGCTATTTATTGTATTGTTTCATTAATATAAAGGCATTGTGTTTAAAGATGATGGTCGCTTGCAGAGCTTGAACTACCCCCGGCGGGTTCATCAACTGCGTTAATTCATGTGTCTCAAATCCGCGGGTGGAGGGGGATTTTGACATGGACGGAATTTTCTTGTCGCTTTGACATGTTTCTAAATCAATTGTTTTCATGTTTTCATTTATCTTTTTGCGTATGGGTACGTTACAAGACTGATGCGTTGGGGTGTTAGGAGATAGCCTATTTATTAGCCTATCCGCCGACACTGTTGGAACGCGGGTTGGAGCTTTAACCGGCACGGACTGCCGGGTGAGACGCACAATTGTTGTTGGATGATTTTCACCAACAGGTTTGGACATTAGTTAACGTTGATTAAATGTTTAAGTTTGTTGGTTAAATGTTTTAAACGGCTGTGGTCCGTGTTGGTTGAGGTTTTAGCCAGCGTTCTAACAGTGTACAGTGTTATCAAATCATCTTTAAACACAAGACCGTGCAATTTATTTTGCAATTTATTTTGTAAATATCCATTTACTTGATATTATTTTTTAGTTGTATTTGACGAAGCAAAGCGAATCGCGGGATATAGGCCTATACATTGGTCCGTATGCATTTTGTTATTTTGCTCACCCTACCTCAGTAGACCTACCTGGCATTGTGTAGGTCTACATACATGGTTACCTCGCATACGACGGTGCGGTGTGTCAATGCGTCCCTTCGTTCAGCTCCATGCGTTCGCTTTGTTTCGCTAAATTATTACTATTATTTAATATTTTTATTATTAAATATTTTAATTTTTATAAATATTAATTGTCGTAACTATTGTACTTAGAAATTGTTTTGATGGATGCACCGATATTTACATGCATCGTGTGCCACTGTTTCAAAAGTGTAATTCCAAATAAATAAATAAATTGTCTGGGGGGGGGGGGCAGGCACAAGCTGAGCCAGGCACAAGCTGTCGGCAAGACATAAAAAAGCAAAGCCTGCTACTGAACAGATGGTTCCACTTATCAGAGGGTTAGATCTGGGTAGGTCTTTATGTGTACACAGTGAATGGTTGATTTTGTGCACAGATATATGGCAGCTATATGGCAGCAGTTACTTTTCCCGCCCATCAAAACAAAGCTACACAGCTCTGGGAACTGACACCCCTTCTAAGATATGTGGAATGGTCCACTTTAGTATATCAAAGACTCCCAGGCATCTGTGGCTTTTTGTCTAGGAAAAACAATGTAATAAATAACTTCTTCCTGTAGCAAGAGGAGGTCGTACTCGTTGGGAGGTTTTAAATACGACACCACAAGTCTGATGAGCAGCAATGATATCCAAGTTGCTTACAAAAGCAAATTAACAAGCGCTGTGAAAGACCTTGATGACAGTGATGATGTAAGAAAGGATTTTGGAAATCTTTTTGAATGCGTAAAGGCAGTAGCCAAAACAACTGTTGGTGAAAAACTTAAGACTCAGAGAAAGCACCATACCGCCGATCCCAGAGTTGTTACCATGTCAGAAGAACGACACAAGCTTCTGTTACAATTGAACAACAATGCATCATGTGACAGAACAGAACTGAGAAGAAAGATCAATAAGTTGAAAAACGATATCCAAAAGCGTCTAAAACAACTGAAGGAAGAACAAGCCACCAAGTTAGCAGATGAAATAAACAGTACCGATGACTGTCGCAGAATGTTCGAGGCTGCTAGGCTCCTTAGAGGCCACAACAGCAAATCAGAAATTGCCGTCCATAACAATGAGGGACAATTAGTCTTTAATGATCAAGAAAAAGCCGAAATAGTCAAACAATGGTTTGCTGATCATTAAAAAGGAGACGAACCCCCACTAGAACCGTTTGATGGGAATATGCAATCCATACAAGGACGCTACTTTTGCTCATGCATATCCAGCGCCAACGCAATGCATAATGCAACACCAGCGAGAGCCCTGTGTGCGTGCCACACCCTCCCGCCACGTGGCTTGGAGCCGTCCTTTGGACTTAGTCTATTTTCCGAATACTTTCCTCGGAGTCCACCCCTTCACACCGAACACGGTTCGTGGGTGAACCACGGCCAAACAGTCACCGTGACTGACCCGCTCAGTCATTAGCCGTGGCCCGCGTGTAGTTCTCCCTAACCCAAGCACAGCCGCTGTTCCCCTCATGCAGTAATAGCTTAGCATCCAAGCAAATAGCTTAACATGCCCAGTAAGCATTTTCCCCTTGAACACGCCCTCCTTTCTAAGTTGTTGATCACTTCACTTTCGTCAAATACCTTTCCTTATATGGAACAAGGACCTGTTGTATGTCATGATTTTGCACACGTTCCTACCCTTAGACGCGGAAGCCAAGCTTCTCATTGGCTAAGACGCTAAAGTAGGCTTATGTTTTATTCATTCCTAGGCCCCAGATTTCTATATAATCCCCAAGATTTCCTGATCTCAGCGAGAAGTGCGGTTCCGAATGAAATCTATGCGACTCGATCCGATCCGATCCATGACAGTGCGATATACCGAACTATTACGGTCCAGAGCCTCGTTCGTTAAACCAATGGTGCAGGGCGTCGATATGGCCATTGGTTCGCCTACATGTAGCTATGCGGTCTGATACACACTCTGGCCCCGTCCAGACACCCCGTGTAGTCAAGCCCCGGTGGTCCCCGTCGTCGAGACCGACCAGCCGCCCGTCTCTCGGCATAGCAGTGCCCGTACCGTATGCCGAGTGACAAGCCGCATGAACGAACGATGGTCCCCACTGACTGTACCCAATAGTTGGTATTCGTACACCCTATTCAGAAATTAGCACAAATATATAAGTTTAACTATTGACATGTACCTATACGCTACCACTCCTGTCATACATGTTACTAGTGCCTGTTATTATTGTTAAATAGTGATGTTAATAATAAACCAACCCCATTGATTGAGATTGTCACAACAAAGTTAGTGTCCGACTATTATTTGTTGACCCACGAAAGTGGGGAATGCAACAGTATGCAAGCGACATCCTCTACGACAGATATGCAATATTATTAAACCGGTGTTTTGAAGAGCATGTGCATGTGGAATCCTTTGGACAAGGGTACTTAACCCCGTTACAAAAACCACGAAAACCTAAAGGGCCCCTCAAAAGCCTCAGACCGCTTTGCTTGCTAAATGGTACACGAAAAATCATGTCTAGTGTTGCATTCCCCACTATTGTGGATCAACAAAATAAAAGGGCGGACACAAACTTTGTTGTGACAATATCAGTTGGGGTTGGTTTGTTATCTTCTCTGCATTCGACAACAATAAAAGGCATTAATGACATAATTATAAAAAGAGTGGTAGCGTAGTTCAATAATTAGACTTAAAATTAATAGTTAGACATAATACGAGTTCCGAATGGTGTGTACGAGTAATACCAACTACAAAGGGATCGGATACAGCCAGGACCATCATTCGTTCATGCGGCTTGTCACTCGGTATACGGTACGGGCACTGCTACACCGAGAGACGGACGGCTGGTCAGTCTCGATGATGGGGACCACCAGGGCTTGACTACACGGGGTGTCTGGACAGGGCCAAAGTGTGTATCAGACCGCATAGCTAGGCGAACCGATGGTCATATCGACGCCCTGCACCATTGGTTCAATGAACGAGGCTCTGGACTGTAATAGTTCGGTATATCGCACTGTCATGGATCGGATCGAGTCATTCACACAGATAATCATTCGGAATCACACTTCGTCGAGATAAGGAAATCTTAGGGTTTATATAGGAATCTGGGGCCTAGGAATGAATAAAACATTAGCCTAGTTTAGCGTCTTAGCCAATGAGAAGCTTGCCTTCCGCGTCTAAGGGTAGAAACGTGTGCAAAATCAGGGTATAGGCCTACAACAGGTCCTTGTTCCATAAGGTGAGGTATTTGACGAAAGTGAAGTGATCGACAACTTAGAAAGGAGGGCGTGTTCAAGGGGAAATGCTTACCGGGCATGTTAAGCTATTTGCTTGGATGCTAAGCTATTTCTGCATGAGGGGAACAGCGGCTGTGCTTGGATAGGGAGCACTACACGCGGGCCACGGCTAATGACTGTGCGGGTCAGTCACGGAGACTGTTTGGCCGTGGTTCACCGGCGAACCGTTTTCGGTGTTTAGGGTGGACTCCGAGGAAAGTATTCGGAAAATAGACGGCTCCAAACCACGGGGGGGGGGGGGGGGGTGGCACGCACACAAGGCTCTCGCTGGTGTTGCATTATGCATTGCGTTAGCGCTAGATATGCATGAGCAAAAGTAGCAGCCTTGTATGGATTGCATATTCATAGCGGACAATCGAGGGTCCGGGGAAACAATCCCTGGGAATTAGACTGCTTGAAATTGCATCGTAAACAAAATATTGGAAGTGGAAGAAGTGAAATAGAGGGCGCCAATATTTATCAAAATCAAAGGGTAAGATTCGTAACACTATGATCACCTTGAAAAGAATAGAATCGCAAGTAGTTTTCTACACTGGCCCATTTCAGTGAGCCTATAAACAAGGAGTTAGTTGTGCAAATATCGTATGGGCACAAAGAATGATTTTGTCTGTTGTTATGGAGAAGAACTGGTCAGTGAACAAAATGGGGATAGATATGTCATCAGCGTTTGACACTATTCAAAGATCAGCTATTTTATCTCTCTTGATTAGCCGCTATCTGTTATCCCACACAAAACGTACTGTTAAGATCAATAACTCGCTGTCTGGAGAATTTGAATGTTCGATAGGAGCATACCAAGGAGACAGCCTTTCAGGCTGCTTGTTTACCCTTGTTCTTGCTGGAGGGCTGTACCATCTTCGAGCTGTGTCTAGTCACATCAGACCAAACCCTCCAATAAGCTTCTACAGCTTACCCATGGAATGGGAATATGCTGATGACAGCGACTTTCTAGACGAGGACATCACAATACTCCACCAACTACTCCAACTCTGCAAAGATATTTTCAGTGAATGGAACCTAAAAGTAAACGAGGAGAAAACTGAATTTGTCAAATTTCATCTGGCCAACAGAGATGAATGTGATATGAAAGGCGATCTACTGAAAGACCGTAAAGAATGGCGATCATCAACCTCTCTCGGATCCAAACTGTGTAGTAAGCTCGACATTTCACCCAAGTGTAACCTTGGAAACGCAGCTTTTCAGAATTATAAAAAGATATGGCTGCAAGGACAAAACATCAACCTTAAGACGAAGATCGAAATCTATGAGGCCCAAGTAACATCTGTAATACTCTATAACTGCAACAGCTGGGCAGCTCCTCAGAAAAACCTTGCAAAACTAGATGTTTGTCAAAGGAAGCACTTGAGAAATATCCTAAAGATGCAATGGCCGAAAGCCACTATCACTAACAAAGCACTATATAGGGTATGTCAACTTCGAGTAGAACGAGTAGAAACATCAAGGTGGAAAATGCTGGGACATGTTCTCAGAAGCGAGGATAACAACCCTGCACAGCTTGCTCTATTATTTCGCAGTAGACGCCAACGCAAGACTCACAGGAAGGCTCGGAAGGCACTAAACTAATTTACTCATTCGCCGAGACCTAGCATCTAGAAACATTTCCTTGGACACAACCTATATTACATAAAATGTAATAATATACTTAATCAAGTCTGACACTTTCTCGAGAACGGTATACCATTCAGCAAAAATAATTATAGGCCTTAGGCTATATATAAATAAAAATGAATAAATATATTTATATAAAACAATAAAATATTTTTACTCGGCGAAAACCAAGCATTCAGGAGCCGCGATTTATTGGAATTGATCACTGTCGGCGCTTTAAAGTCATATAGTGTCCCTTTACCAGCTTCCATTTGAACCCTTCTGGTCTTTGCGTTCCTTCACTGTCCAGATTTTTCCTAGCGAGGAAATCCCTGCATTTTTAGGGTAGAAACAAGGCAGCTTCCCAAGCATTTCAAGGCAGCTTCCCAAACATTACCGGATCACAGTTCCGGCGAAAATCCAAATTCCTAAATTGGGCGCAGACAGTAATCGAACCCAGACCCTGGTGGTCTGAGGGGACAGTATACCAGCGCACTATCGAATCAAGCTACGAGTACGTTAGTAGTTTTTGATTGCAATTTAAATGTGTTATAGTATTAAAGGATATCAATTGGGTTTATTATTATTTAAAAAAAAAAATTGATAACAAAAAAAATAAAAATTAAAAATAAAAATCTGAAAAAGAAAATGGTCCAACAATGTCATAACTTGTGGTCTTTGACTTCTATTTTTGACTATTTCGGATACTAAAAAGTGGTCCTAATTTTCTGAAATGGATGCTTGCCAGTGTTTTTGAACTACGGTATCCCCTATAATACACCTTCAGGAAGACTTAGTCGACGCACTTAATAATATTGGATTCAGAAACTAATACAGGATTCAGTAATTTATACTTGTGTGGCACAATAATTGGCTTCCGTACAGAGAGTGCCTTGACAGACCTTGACAAGAGGTCACATGATGTAGCTCAGTGGCCAATTTTCAGCAACTTGCCGCTCTGTACATGCGCCCTGGACACTTCTATACAATTGAACCCACTCTTGACTCTAGTCAGGTCCTAATTTGCATCCACTAGGGCCATTTTCCCTAAATGGATGCTTGCCAATATTTTTGTACTATCCCCTATAGTACACTCCGGGCAGACTTTCTTCCCGAAGAGCTCACATGCTGTACAGTTATGTGGCCAATTATCAGTCACTTGCCAATGCCACTCTGTACATGCGCCCTGGAGAGTTCTATGCAACATGAATCCATGCAGAACATGTTAGCAAACTTAGGTTACTTTGTCAATGATTGAACGTATCTTATTAAAGGGTATCCCCCAAAATGTCCATATGTTAATGTTACCAATATAAAAAAGTACATTACCCACAGTTACTTTACCATAAGAAGGTAGCAAATTTTGTCAATGATTTGTAAAATATAAGTCGGATTTGGCAGCCTTGTTTTGAAAATTAAGATAATAACATTTATAACACTATTGATATTTGCACCGAGCCAAGTTTCACAGTGTCATCATCACGCCCGAAAAAATAAATAAATAAATAAAAATTAAAATACTCATGAGAGCATATTCTTAATATTCATTATCATTTTCATGGTCGTGTATAATAAAGTAACACTACGGAGCTCTTGAAGTGCCATCTGACTTGTTGAGATTCTGAGATAATTTATCTTAGGATGTCGTCTTCCTGAATCTCTGTTGAGATTCTGAGATAAATTATCTCAGGATCTTTTGCAGGGGGCATTAGCAGGTGCACCAATTTTTCGGGGATGTCAAAAAGAGGAATTAGTTTTGAATAAATACATGTCCACTCGTATGAAGGTCAGTATGTAATAAAAATCGACGTTTTACACTTTTAGTCCTCCAAATGTTTTTGCAAAATTAAAGTGAAGCCTCACATCACCGACAGTTACTTGCAAGAAATTAAAAAAACGGTTTACAAAAAAAGAAAACAAATCTGAAAAACAAAGATTTAAGGAATTGTGTAAAAATGTATAATATCATAACCTGGGGTCCCTGTCCTCAAATTTTGAGTATTTTTAGACCCTAAAAATTTTCCAAATTTGCTCCCAAATAATTAATAGGGACCCTTTTTTGCTAAATGGGTCTCAGAAAGAAATAATTTTGTAAAATGTTTTATTTAATTGTTTAAATTTGCATTAATTGTGTTTACTGATTAATTACTTTTAGTGGATACGAAAAAAAAAACCTGTAATGCTTTTATTATTACTAAAATTATATTGTACAACATGTTAGTAAATTAAATAAAATGATAGCGCATAAAACGTGGGTTACTTTGTCAATAATCAAATGTTTCACATTACAAGGTACCCCCCCCCCCACACACACACACACAAAACGTTCCATATGTTATATACAATAATATGGTAGCAAATTATTTTTCTAGGTTCTGTAAAATATGATAACCTCGAGCGAGCATATTCTTTATAGTCATTATCATGGTCGTGTAAGTAATACACCCAATCAATTATGACATTCAATAACCTATTTGAAAGTCTATAATGCCATATGCAAGTAATATGGCAATTTAGTTTATGTATTTCAGTTCATAAAATGCACACCTTGGGATTATCCTGTCAATGAGTGGGGAACACTTATAATTTTTGTTCTCAGAAAATTTCAGAGTTCGGTTTTAACTATATGCATATCTAAGAAATGCATCAAGACATTTACCTATAGCGTACAGGGCTTTAACAATACTTCCGACAGGCTTTACATAATAGGCTTGTGGACATATGGGCTTATGAAGATCCGCCTTCATACAAACATGTCTCCTGAAATTAAGTAATCGATTACTTTGACAAAGTTGCACTCTTTTAATGGATTGTTGAATATTTACATGAAATTTTGGCATCGTGTATGAGTTGAGCCAAATTCCTAAATAGGGCGCAGACGGCAATCGAACCCAGACCCCGGTGGTCTGAGGGGACAGTATACCAGCGCACTATCGAACCGAGCTACGAGTACGTTGGTAGCTTTTGACTGCAATTTAAATATGTTAGGCCTATAGTATTAAAGGATATAATTGGGTTTATTGTTATTTAAAAAAAAAATGGTCCAATGTCATAACTTGTGGTCCTTGACTTATATTTTTGACTATTTCGGATACTAAAAAGTAGTCCTAATTTGCTTCCGAGCATCCATCTGAAATGGATGCTTGTCAGTGTTTTTGAACTATCCCCTATAATACACCTTTAGGAAGACTTAGTCTCCACGGCGAAAATTTCTGCCATTGATCAGGGCCGACGTACTTAATAAACTAATACAGGATCGGTAATTTATACTTCTGTGGCACTATAACGTGGCTTCCGTACAGAGTGCCTTGATTGACAGACCTTGACAAAGAGGTCACGTCATCGTAGCTAGGTGGACAATTTTCAGTCACTTGCCACTCTGTACATGTGTCCTGGCTCTAGTCAGGGTTCTTTTGGGCACGTGATTGTTTGGAGGGGATTTTTGTTCAGCAGTAACAGAAACCCTTAGCATCATAACTAGATTTAAGTCGCTGCTTTCAACTTAACTTATGTCACAATTCTTCAAAGATGATGTAGGCCTATATTTGTAATTGTACTGTACATGTGTCTTGGTACATAATTTATTTCTATGGATGAGTGATATTGTTAGGTGTTCGAGCTACAGCGCGAGCACCTATTGTTTTTGTTCGTTTTTTTTTGTTTTTTTTCTTCTCCTTCTTCTTCTGCTTCCTCTTTTCCGGATCGATTGTCTACAAACAAACACGTACTTGCAAACTTCATATGAACTTGAAACTTGGCATATACTTAGAACATAACACGTAGATGAAACATAATTTGTAACGTCATTATTAGGTCATCAGATATCGAATTACGATAAAGAATTCTTTATAAGTTAAAACGTTTCGATTACGTTGAAAATCAAAGTCTACACGGCTGTTTCAACGCTAAAAAGTGCGCCCTCTGTTGGTGAATCTAAATCAGCTCTGGTCGTGCTCATTATGTATGCATGTTTAAGGAATTGAGCGTTTACGCTTCGGAAATGCAATTGACCCCTGAAAAAATTGTGTTTCTGATCAATTCGTTTCGCAACATGTATTATGTGATTGACTAAAATCCTTTTTAGGTTCTTTTTTATGTCAGCATAATCTATTTATTCTGAAAAGAGGTAAATTCACAGTTTTTGCACTATTGTACAAATAGAAAACAGTCCGGCCGGCGGATCGGAACGCTAATATGGATTGTCGCCCTCTATCGGCAAAAACGATTGTCTACAAAAACACATACTTGCAAACTTCACATGAACTTGAAACTTGGCATATACTTAAAACTTAACACGTAGAAGAAACATAATTTGTGACGTCATGATTAGGTCATCAGATATCGAATTACAATAAATCAAAGTTTAATATTTAAAAAAATCATATCTCAACAACCACAAAAGGTAAATTCACAATTTTTGTACCATTGTATAGATTGTTAATTGTGGAAAAATATTTACACAAAGGTGACCCCAATTTGACCTTACTTCCTATCCAAACTGGAAGTCAAAATTTAATATTTTTAATAATCATATCTCAGCAACCACAAGAGGTAAATTCACAGTTTTTGCACTACTGTACAGATTGTTAATGGTCAAAAATGTTTACAAAAACATGACCCCAATTTGACCTTTACTTCCTGTCTAAACCGGAAGTCAAAGTTTAATATTAAAACAAATAATGATGCAAAGTTTCTTTTAAAAACATTCTGACGTCGTCATCACTGCCCTGACAAAACTCGAACACCTATGTGTTTGTATTATCACAAACACTTCCGTCTAGTTTCTATTCATGATTGTTCTTTGTTTCCGCGCCTTGACCGCCCAGCAGGGTGGATATGTGCGCGCTACAAGTCTTTATTAGGTGTTCGGGTATGTGCCCGAAACACCTATTGTTATTGTTCGGTTTTTTTTCTTCTCCATCTTCTTCTTCTCCCCATCGATTGTCTACAAAAAAACACATACTTGCAAACTTCACATGAACTTCAAACTTGGCATGTACTTAGAACTTAACGCGTAGATGAAACATGAGTTTGTGACGTCATGATGAGGTCACCAGATATCGAATTACGATAAATCAAAATTTAATATTTAAACAAATCATATCTCAACAACCACAAGAGGTAAATTGACATTTTTGCACCATTGTATAGATTGTTCAATTGTCGAAAAATATTTACACAAAGGTGACCCCAATGTGACCTTACTTCCTGTCCAAACCGGAAGTCAAAGTTTTAATATTTAAAAAAATCATATCTCAACAACCACAAGAGTTAAATTCACAGTTTTCGCACCATTGTATAGATTGTTAATTGTCGAAAAATGTTTACACAAAGGTGACCACAAATTGACTTTTACTTCCTGTCCAAACCGGAAGTCAATGTTTACTATATACAAAATCATATCTCAACAACCACAAGAGGTAAATTGACATTTTTGCACCATTGTATAGATTGTTAAATGTCGAAAAATATTTACACAAAGGTGACCCCAATTTGACCTTACTTCCTGTCCAAACCGGAAGTCAAAGTTTAATATTTAAAAAAATCATATCTCAACAACCACAAGAGGTTGTTACCAAAATAAAAAAGTATATTATCCACAGTTACTTTACCATAAGAAGGTAGCAAATTTTGTCAATGATTTGTAAAATATAAGTCGGATTTGCCAGCCTTGTTTTGAAAATAAAGATAATACCATTTATAACACTATTGATATTTGCACCGAGCCAAGTTTCACAGTATGATCACTCATCACGCCCGAAAAAAAAAAAAAAAATTAAAATTAAAATACTCATGAGAACATATTCTTAATATTCATTATCATTTTCATGGTCGTGTAAGTAACACTACGGAGCTGTTGAAGTGCCATCTGACTTGTTGAGATTCTGAGATAATTTATCTTAGGATGTCGGTTTCCCGAATCTCTGTTGAGATTCTGAGATAAATTATCTCAGGATCTCTTGCAGGGGGCACTAGCAGGTGCACCACTTTTTTGGGGATGTCAAAAAGAGGAATTAGTTTTGAATAAATACATGTCCACTCGTATGAAGGTCAGTATGTAACAAAAATCGACCTTTGACACTTTTAGTCCTCCAAATGTTTTTGCAAAATTAAAGTGAAGCCTCACATTACCGACAGTTATTACTTGCAAGAAATTAAAAAAACGGTTTACAAAAAAAGAAAACAAATCTGAAAAACAAAGATTTAAGGAATTGTGTAAAAATGTATAATATCATAACCTGGGGTCCCTGTCCTCAAATTTTGAGTATTTTTAGACCCTAAAAATTGTCCAAATTTGCTCCCAAATAATTAATAGGGACCCTTTTTTGCTAAATGGGTCTCAGAAAGAAATAATTTTGTAAAATGTTTTATTTAATTGTTTAAATTTGCATTAATTGTGTTTACTGATTAATTACTTTTAGTGCATACGAAAAACAAAACCTGTAATGCTTTTATTATTACTAAAATTATATTGTACAACATGTTAGTAAATTAAATAAAATGATAGCGCATAAAACGTGGGTTACTTTGTCAATAATCAAATGTTTCACATTACAAGGTACCCCCCCCCCACAAAAAAAATCAAAAAACGTTCCATATGTTATATACAATAATATGGTAGCAAATTATTTTTCTAGGTTCTGTAAAATATGATAACCTCGAGCGAGCATATTCTTTATAGTCATTATCATGGTCGTGTAAGTAATACACCCAATCAATTATGACATTCAATAACCTATTTGAAAGTCTATAATACCATATGCAAGTAATATGGCAATTTAATTTATGTATTTCAGTTCATAAAATGCACACCTTGGGATTATCCTGTCAATGAGTGGGGAACACTTATAATTTTTGTTCTCAGAAAATTTCAGAGTTCGGTTTTAACTATATGCATATCTAAGAAATGCATCAAGACATTTACCTATAGCGTACGGGGCTTTAACAATACTTCCGACAGGCTGGACATAATAGGCTTGTGGACACAATGGGCCGGATAAAATGGGCCAAGATCCGCCTTCATACAAACATGTCTCCTGAAATTAAGTAATCGATTACTTTGACAAAGTTGCACTCTTTTAATGGATTGTTGAATATTTACATGAAATTTTGGCATCGTGTATGAGTTGAGCCAAATTCCTAAATAGGGCGCAGACGGCAATCGAACCCAGACCCCGGTGGTCTGAGGGGACAGTATACCAGCGCACTATCGAACCGAGCTACGAGTACGTTGGTAGCTTTTGACTGCAATTTAAATATGTTATAGTATTAAAGGATATAATTGGGTTTATTGTTATTTTTAAAAAAATGGTCCAATGTCATAACTTGTGGTCCTAGACTTATATTTTTGACTATTTCGGATACTAAAAAGTAGTCCTAATTTGCTTCCAAGCATCCATCTGAAATGGATGCTTGTCAGTGTTTTTGAACTATCCCCTATAATACACCTTTAGGAAGACTTAGTCTCTACGACAAAAATTTCTGCCATTGATCAGGGCCGACGTACTTAATAAACTAATACAGGATCGGTAATTTATACTTCTGTGGCACTATAACGTGGCTTCCGTACAGAGTGCCTTGATTGACAGACCTGGACAAAGAGGTCACGTCATCGTAGCTAGGTGGACAATTTTCAGTCACTTGCCACTCTGTACATGCGTCCTGGCTCTAGTCAGGGTTCTTTTGGGCACATGATTGTTTGGAGGGGATTTTTGTTCAGCAGTAACAGAAACCCTTAGCATCATAACTAGATTTAAGTCGCTGCTTTCAACTTATCTTATGTCACAATTCTTCAAAGATGATGTAGGCCTATATTTGTAATTGTACTGTACATGTGTCTTGGTACATAATTTATTTCTATGGATGAGTGATATTGTTTCTATTCATGATTGTTCTTTGTTTCCGCGCCTTGACCGCCCAGCAGGGTGGATATGTGCGCGCTACAAGTCTTTATTAGGTGTTCAGGTATGTGCCCGAAACACCTATTGTTATTGTTCGTTTTTTTTCTTCTCCATCTTCTTCTTCTCCCATTGATTGTCTACAAAGAAACACATACTTGCAAACTTCACATGAACTTCAAACTTGGCATGTACTTAGAACTTAACGCGTAGATGAAACATGAGTTTGTGACGTCATGATGAGGTCATCAGATATCGAATTACGATAAATCAAAATTTAATATTTTAAAAAATCATATCTCAACAACCACAAGAGGTAAATTGACATTTATGCACCATTGTATAGATTGTTCAATTGTCGAAAAATATTTACACAAAGGTGACCCCAATGTGACCTTACTTCCTGTCCAAACCGGAAGTCAAAGTTTTAATATTTAAAAAAATGATATCTCAACAACCACAAGAGGTAAATTCACAGTTTTTGCACCATTGTATAGATTGTTAATTGTCGAAAAATGTTTACACAAAGGTGACCACAAATTGACTTTTACTTCCTGTCCAAACCGGAAGTCAATGTTTAATATTAAAAAAATCATATCTCAACAACCACAAGAGGTAAATTGACATTTTTGCACCATTTTATAGATTGTTAAATGTCGAAAAATATTTACACAAAGGTGACCCCAATTTGACCTTACTTCCTGTCCAAACCGGAAGTCAAAGTTTAATATTTAAAAAAATAATATCTCAACAACCACAAGAGGTTGTTACCAAAATAAAAAAGTATATTATCCACAGTTACTTTACCATAAGAAGGTAGCAAATTTTGTCAATGATTTGTAAAATATAAGTCGGATTTGGCAGCCTTGTTTTGAAAATAAAGATAATAACATTTATAACACTATTGATATTTGCACCGAGCCAAGTTTCACAGTATGATCACTCATCACGCCCGAAAAAAAAAATTTAAAAATAAAAATTAAAATACTCATGAGAACATATTCTTAATATTCATTATCATTTTCATGGTCGTGTAAGTAACACTACGGAGCTGTTGAAGTGCCATCTGACTTGTTGAGATTCTGAGATAATTTATCTTAGGATGTCGGTTTCCTGAATCTCTGTTGAGATTCTGAGATAAATTATCTCAGGATCTCTTGCAGGGGGCACTAGCAGGTGCACCACTTTTTTGGGGATGTCAAAAAGAGGAATTAGTTTTGAATAAATACATGTCCACTCGTATGAAGGTCAGTATGTAACAAAAATCGACCTTTGACACTTTTAGTCCTCCAAATGTTTTTGCAAAATTAAAGTGAAGCCTCACATCACCGACAGTTATTACTTGCAAGAAATTAAAAAAACGGTTTACAAAAAAAGAAAACAAATCTGAAAAACAAAGATTTAAGGAATTGTGTAAAAATGTATAATATCATAACTTGGGGTCCCTGTCCTCATATTTTGAGTATTTTTAGACCCTAAAAATTTTCCAAATTTACTCCCAAATAATTAATAGGGACCCTTTTTTGCTAAATGGGTCTCAGAAAGAAATAATTTTGTAAAATGTTTTATTTAATTGTTTAAATTTGCATTAATTGTGTTTACTGATTAATTACTTTTAGTGCATACGAAAAACAAAACCTGTAATGCTTTTATTATTACTAAAATTATATTGTACAACATGTTAGTAAATTAAATAAAATGATAGCGCATAAAACGTGGGTTACTTTGTCAATAATCAAATGTTTCACATTTCAAGGTACCCCCCCCCCCCCCCACACACACACAAAACGTTCCATATGTTATATATAATAATATGGTAGCAAATTATTTTTCTAGGTTCTGTAACATATGATAACCTCGAGCGAGCATATTCTTTATAGTCATTATCATGGTCGTGTAAGTAATACACCCAATCAATTATGACATTCAATAACCTATTTGAAAGTCTATAATGCCATATGCAAGTAATATGGCAATTTAATTTATGTATTTCAGTTCATAAAATGCACACCTTGGGATTATCATGTCAATGAGTGGGGAACACTTATAATTTTTGTTCTCAGAAAATTTCAGAGTTCGGTTTTAACTATATGCATATCTAAGAAATGCATCAAGACATTTACCTATAGCGTACAGGGCTTTAACAATACTTCCGACAGGCTGGACATAATAGGCTTGTGGACACAATGGGCCGGATAAAATGGGCCAAGATCCGCCTTCATACAAACATGTCTCCTGAAATTAAGTAATCGATTACTTTGACAAAGTTGCACTCTTTTAATGGATTGTTGAATATTTACATGAAATTTTGGCATCGTGTATGAGTTGAGCCAAATTCCTAAATAGGGCGCAGACGGCAATCGAACCCAGACCCCGGTGGTCTGAGGGGACAGTATACCAGCGCACTATCGAACCGAGCCACGAGTACGTTGGTAGCTTTTGACTGCAATTTAAATATGTTATAGTCTTAAAGGATATAATTGGGTTTATTGTTATTTTAAAAAAAATGGTCCAATGTCATAACTTGTGGTCCTTGACTTATATTTTTGACTATTTCGGATACTAAAAAGTAGTCCTAATTTGCTTCCAAGCATCCATCTGAAATGGATGCTTGTCAGTGTTTTTGAACTATCCCCTATAATACACCTTTAGGAAGACTTAGTCTCTACGACGAAAATTTCTGCCATTGATCAGGGCCGACGTACTTAATAAACTAATACAGGATCGGTAATGTATACTTCTGTGGCACTATAACGTGGCTTCCGTACAGAGTGCCTTGATTGACAGACCTTGACAAAGAGGTCACGTGATCGTAGCTAGGTGGATAATTTTCAGTCACTTGCCACTCTGTACATGCGTCCTGGCTTTAGTCAGGGTTCTTTTGGGCACATGATTGTTTGGAGGGGATTTTTTGTTCAGCAGTAACAGAAACCCTTAGCATCCTAACTAGATTTAAGTCGCTGCTTAAAACTTATCTTATGTCACAATTCTTCAAAGACGATGTGTATATCTTGGTACATAATTTTTTTTCTATCGATGAGTGATATTGTTTGTATTCATGATTGTTCTTTGTTTCCGCGCCTTGACCGCCCAGCAGGGTGGATATGTGCGCGCTACAAATCTTTATTATGTGATCTGGTATGTGCCCGAAACACCTATTGTTATTGTTCGTTTTTTGTCTTCTCCATCTTCTTCTTCTCCCCATCGGTTGTCTACAAAAAAAAAAAAAAACTTTACATGAACTTCAAACTTGGCATGTACTTAGAACTTAACGCGTAGATGAAACATGAGTTTGTGACGTCATGATGGGGTCAGCAGATATCGAATTACGATAAATCAAAGTTTAATATTTAAAAAAATCATATCTCAACAACCACAAGAGGTAAATTGACATTTTTGCACCATTGTATACATTGTCAATTGTCGAAAAATATTTACTCAAAGGTGACCCCAATTTGATCTTTACTTCCTGTCCAAACCGGAATTCAAAGTTTAATATTTAAAAAATCATATCTCAACAACCACAAGAGATAAATTGACATTTTTTGCACCTGTCCAAACCGGAAATCAAAGTTTAATATTAAAAAAAAATCATATCTCAACAACCACAAGAGGTAAATGCACAATTGTTGTACCATTGTACAGATCGTTAATTGTCAAAAAATATTTACAAAAAGATGACCCCAATTTGACCTTACTTCCTGTCCAAACCGGAAGTCAAAATTTAATATTTAAAAAAATCATATCTCAACAACCACAAGAGGTAAATTGACATTTTTGCACCTTTGTATAAATTGTTCAATTGTCGAAAAATATTTACAAAGGTGACCCCAATTTGACCTTACTTCCTGTCCAAACCGGAAGTCAAAGTTTAATATTTAATAAAAATCATATCTCAACAACCACAAGAGGTAAATTCAGTTTTTGCACCATTGTACAGATTGTTAATTGTCAAAAATATTTACAAAAACATAACCCCAATTTGACCTTTACTTCCTGTCCAAACCGGAAGCGATTTTTTTTTCTGCAAACGAGAATTGGCATCCCGCGATATTTCAGCCAATCATATGGCCCGTATTTTAAGATGACGTACGTACATTAACATATATACATATTAGATACCGGCAAACTGATCCGTGCGCGCAAACATTTACAGTACATGTACATGTGTATGTACGATGTACGCATGTACGATGTACGCATGTACAATGTAGTAAATGTACTGTACGTATATATCTGTGCGAAGCAGTAAGAACTGTCGCGTGTTGAACTCGGCGCCATGTAATCCAAATTACATCATGTACATGTACATTGTATGTAGTTAAATGAAATAACCGTTTAGTGAGTTGAAGTAACTTAGTAGCGGTTATAAACACTTTATATAAATACATTTTAAATAATGATGCCTCTTTTCACAACACAGTATTATTTTAAAGCAATTAGAACCATACCCTATATTCATGGTCACACAATAGTACAATTATATGGGGGATGAAAGATAATTAAAAGCAGGGACACAAACATATTGTACAAATCAGATCAACTTGTTTTAATAATAAAGCACCAACCATTATATACACTGTTAATTTAAAGAAATGTTTATTATGTACATGTACAACACAGTCCCAATGAAATATGTCCCACAAGTTGCATTTTGAGATAATCAAATTTGTTACAGAACTTTGTAATTAAACTAGTGAGGAACACATATTTTACATATAATGGGATGACAAACTAGCTGCACATCAATCATAACTTATTAAATGTTTCTTTGTGAAGCCTTCCTGTCTGTAATTTCATTATAAGTATTTTTTCAAAATGAATTTGTAAAGTT
>CM055818.1:52587718-52645218 GCA_029582265.1 Zoroaster sp. YZ-2022 | reverse complement strand
TTGATGAAATTCTGTTCGATAATTTCTGAGATAAGAAAATATTCCCTTATAAATACTGCCACTAGGGGCGCAACGATTTGTGATGACATCATCAAACATATTTTTTTAAAGATAAGATGTGACTAGTCACTTTATTCACAGAAGTCATACTCAAATTCCCTATCACATTGGCTGCTCGTTCTGTTGAACTTCCAGTTTGAACCGGAAAAAGTCAACATTGGGTCATGTCTGTGTACAAAATGTCATATAATTCGAGGTCTCTACGATGATGCAAAAATTGTTAATTTATCTGGTGTGGTTCATGAGATATAATTTTTTAAATTATTAAACTTCTATTTGATGTAATTCGATATCTGATGACGTCATTATGACATTAAATATATTCACCTTCATGTCAACGTAAAAGTATTTGTGAGGTTATAAGTTAGTCTGAACGTTGCAAATAATATGGTTTACTCTTCAGAAACGTTTCACGACAACACTCGCATCAGTGGTGCCGCGTGCGACACAAGAGACTTGACAAGAGACTATTTACAGCTGCATGTCCACGCAAAGTTCAGTTTGGCGTGTGACTCGAATTAAGACTACTGCCTCGTGCTCTATGTGTGCACAAAATGATAGGCCTATGTGTGGGAAATGACCTGTACAAATACATGTACAGTGCTTCAGAACATTTCCTCACTTAAACTTCCGGTTTCGACCGGAAGAAGGGGTCAGATTAGGGTCATGTCTGTGAACGAAATGTGACTGACTTCACAATCTTTACGATGATGCAAAGATTGTGAAAGTATCTTCTGTGGTTCATGAGATATGAATTTTTGAAATATAATACAACTACATGTTAAGGTCTAAGTATGTGTTAAGTTTTAAGGTGCTGTGAACTTTGCAACTATCCTTTTTTGTTGGATAAGTCCATCAACATAAGGAGAAGAAAAAGTAAAAAAAAAAATCAAAAAAATCAAACAAAATCAAGAGGTGTTCGCGCTATAGCTCGAACACTTAAAAACGAAAAGCGCCGTAGCTCGAACACCTAAGAAAAAACACCTAAAAAACAAACAAACAAAACAAACAAACCAAACCAAACAATAACAAGAAGCTCGAACACCTAATAACAAGAGGTTAAACGAATGGGTTTTGAAGGATGATTTGAATAATGACAGGGATTGTTGTTGGCGAAGTTGAAAAGGAAGATTGTTCCAAAGTTCAAGCGCAGCATTGCAGAAAGAACGGTGATCCCAGGAGTGATGTGTACGGGGGACAGCCCAATGCCGCATTAAAAAAAGACAAACTAATCGAGAGCATATGTCATTATCATTTTCATGGTAGTGTAAGTAATACACCCAATCAATTATGACATTCAATAACCCATTTGAAAGTCTATAATACCATATGCAAGTAATATGGCTATTTAGTTAATGAATTTCAGCTCAGAATGAGTTGGAAACGCTTACAATTTTTGTTCTCTGAAATCTCAGGTCAAAATGCGCGCCTGGGGATTATTCTGTCAATGAGTGGGAAACACATATAATTTTTATTCTCTGAAATATCAGAGTTTAGTTTTCAATGCATATATATTATTTTAGATCCTCACTAAAACACATAAAGACAATTTACCAATAGTGTACATGGATATACCGAAATCTATTCCGATTGGCCGGACATAAAGGACATGCGGACACACTGGGTCGGACAAAATTAGTCTGCAGACATACATCCACAGGCGCACATGTTATCTATTTATACTCCATCTTCATTGGTACATAAATATAGTACCTGTGGTGCATCAAAGGGTGATCTTGACATTAATTATAACAGAACGTCTTAACAGAACGTCTCTTGGTATTATATTATTGGAATCATCTTAAAAAATTAATACATTTTTAAATATGTATATGCAGTTAAAAAACACATGTACATGTACATAATACAGGAACCATTCGTCGCCCGCACGGTTCCAACATTTACTAGTTCGCAATGCACAACCGTACCCACGACTCAATTATTGATCTCGCTCTATAGTGTACATGTGGACCCTTTCTGGGCACAGCGCACCGTGTGAGCTGAATTTCTCGGGCTAGAAATCGGTACGGGATGGGGTTACCGTAAAGTGCGCACTACGACAAGAACCTTGGTAAAGGCTACCAGTGGCGTAAATAGGATCCAATTTGTAGAGGGCGCTAGGAGGTGTATCACATTTTCGGAGGGGGTGTCAAAAAGAGGAAATAGTTTTCATTCGTACATGTTCACTCGTATGAATGTCAGAGTCTTATAAAGATCGACCTTTGAAACGTTTAGCCCTCTAAAATATTTTTACAAATTTAAACCGAAGCCTCACAAAAAAGGTTGATTGAATACCCTATTAGGTATTGTTTGATTATATAAATACACGTTTTCTTCTAATCTGAGTGATTATCAAACTTATATGGGTGCACCCCTGAAAAATAGTGACCAAATTCATGCGCTGAGATCTTTATCATAATTTGCATAACCAAATAAAATCTGAAAACCAAAAACTTGAAGTCCATACATTTTGAGGATTGTGTAAAAACATGGTCCAAGATAACCTTGGGTCCTTGACTTCCATCAGGTTTGAGTATTATAGATACACAAGGCACTAAAAAGTGGTGCTAATTTGCTTCCAAGTATCAAATGGCCTTGTTTTGAAAAAAGTAACATTTGTATAACACTATTGATATTAGCACCAACCCAAGTTTCACAGTACAATCATTTATAATAATAATGCTAATAATGAACACTTAGTAAAGAGCTGGTATCTGCCAAGCATGACGCTCATGGCACATAAATACAATTGTATAAATTAAACAGAGAAACGACAACAGAAAATATGGGTTTGAAGGATGATTTGAATGATGACAGGGATTGTTGTTGGCGAAGTTCCAAAAATGAGTTGAAGAGCAGTATTGCAGAAAGAACGGTGATCCCAGGAGTGATGTGTGCGGGGGACAGCCCAATGCCGTATTAAAAAATTATAAACTCATCGAGAGCATATTCTTAATAGTCGGTATCATTTTCATGGTCGTGACATTCAATAACCCATATGAAAGTCTATAATGCCATATGCAAGTAATAATGTGACAATTCAGTTCAAAATGCGCGCCTAGGGATTATGTGTGGGAAACACATATAATTTTTGTTCTATGAAATTTAAGTTTTTAACAATGATATTTTCGATCTTCACGAAAAACACATAAAGACAATTCGATTTTCAATTGATTCAAGATTATTAACAAATGTTATTATTGTTATGAATTATTTATTAGTCAGGTCTCACATGCCTGTTACATGTCCTTGTCATGTCTAAGTCTTTGTCTAGGGGAAGATTTAAAAGCATTAGGATATGCTTCATTGTTTTTCTCTACACATTGGTAATACTGTCAAGATTCAAAATGGATAAATTCTGTCAAACTGTCGCTCGCACAGTTTTAACATGTTCGAGGTTGCAATGCACAACCGTACCCACGACTAGGAGGTGCACCACTTTTTATTTATTATTATTTTTTTTTGGGGTGGGGGCGGTGTGTGTGTCAAAAAGAGGAAATAGTTTTCAATAATACATGTTCACTTGTGTGAATGTTACAGTCTAATAAAGACATTCGACACTTTTAGACCTCCAAATTGTTTTTACAAAATTAAACTTATGCCCCCCCCCCTCAAAAAAAAGGGTTTACTTCTAATCTGAGAGATTATCAAACGTATATTGGTGCACCCAGAGAAATAGTCGAGTTCTTTTGGGCACATGATTGTGTGGAGGTGATTTTTGTTCAGAGAAACCCTTATGTTTGATTTTCTTACGTAGGGGGCGCAGACTTCTAGCCAGTGGGGGCACGTTCCCGCAGGCACTTGATGCCATAGTAAAACAAACATTGGAACTACTAGGGAAAGCATAATTTATTGTCATCATTTTCATGCTCATGTAAAGAACACATCCCATACTTTTTGACATTCAATAACCCATTTAAAAGTATTTAATGTTAATAACAAGAAATATGTCACTTTAGTTAATGAATTTCTGTTCAAAATCCGCAATATAATCAAGACTGCAAACGACTTCTTTGCTAAATGGCTCTCAGAAAGAAAGAATAGCACTGAGTACAGTGCTATAGACACGTCGGTGTAGGCCGAAATTAAATAAATAATAATAACAATGCTAATAATGAACACTTAGTAAAGAGCTGGTATCTGCCAAGCATGACGCTCATGGCACATAAATACAATTGTATAAATTAAACAGAGAAACGACAACAGAAAAGATGGGTTTTAAGGGATGATTTGAATGATGACAGGGATTGTTGTTGGCGAAGTTGCAGAAAGAACGGTGACCCCAGGAGTGATGTGTACGGGGACAGCCCGATGCCGTATTAAAAATGATAAACTAATCGAGAGCATATTCTTAGTTGTCGTTATCATTTTCATGGTTGTGTAAGTAATACACCCAATCAATTATGACATTCAATAACCCATTTGAAAGTCTATAATGCCATATGTCTGGAGGATTTGGTCTCGCTCTTGGACACAAAGGTCTCCCCACTCCCTCGAACAACGAGATCACGGTCTCGGATTTTGTGGTATTGACTTCAACACTGGCAGCAATGCCCTCCCTAGACTCAGCCTCTGAGGATGCGCAGTGGCGCCTTCGTCACGAACTCCAGATATGGAAAAATTAGGGAACAATACAGTTCCACTAATTACTGTGACGTCAGCCTGTTACAGTAATGCGTTGATTGGGTACAGCACTCAATATATCAATTTTTGTTCTCTGAAATTTCAGAGTTCAGTTTTAAAAATGCATATTTGAGATCCTCACGACAAATGCATAAAGACAATCTACCAATAGTGTACATGGCTTTACATATTAAATATATTCTGATCGGCCGGACATAATGGGCATGTCTTTGTCTGTCATAGGGGAACAGTAAAAAACATTTTGCTTAATTTTTCCCTACATGTTGGTAATACTGTATAAATTGTACTGTATAAATTATGTTAAATTGCAGTTTGCACTTCATATAATTACTGTCAACTGTGCTTTATACTGACAATCTGTAATGTATTATTTTAACCCATTTTACTCAATTATAGATTAAGTAGTTGGCAACATAGAAACAGATGTGTGATATTGTCACTACAATACAACAAATTGCCCGCGAAAACAGTAAAACTAATAACAAACAAAAAAGCGAACAATAACAAGAAGCTCGAACACCTAATAACAAGAGGTTAAACAGAGAAACGAATGGGTTTTGAAGGATGATTTGAATGATGACAGGGATTGTTGTTGGCGAAGTTGAAAAGGAAGATTGTTCCAAAGTTCAAGAGCAGCATTGCAGAAAGAACGGTGATCCCAGGAGTGATGTGTACGGGCGACAGCCCAATGCCGCATTAAAAAACAAAAAGAAAACAGAAAAAACAAGATAAACTAATCGAGAGCATATTCTTAATAGTCAGTATCATTTTCATGGTCGTGTAAGTAATACACCGAATCAATTATGACATTCAATAACCCATTTGAAAGTCTATAATGCCATATGCAAGTAATATGGCTATTTAGTTAATGAATTTCAGCTCAGAATGAGTTGGAAACGCTTACAATTTTGTTTCTCTGAAATCTCAGGTCAAAATGCGCGCCTGGGGATTATTCTGTCAATGAGTGGGAAACACATATAATTTTTGTTCTCTGAAATATCAGAGTTTAGTTTTCAATGCATATTTGAGATCCTCACGAAAACACATAAAGACAATTTACCAATAGTGTACATGGCTATACCGAAATCTATTCCGATTGGCGGGACATAAAGGACATGCGGACACACTGGGTCGGACAATATTAGTCTGCAGACATACATCCACAGGCACACATGTCTTTGTACTCCATCTTCATTGGTACATACATATAGTACCTGCACTGTAAAAATTTGCCTGTAAAAATTACAGTAAGTTACTGGCAGCTGAGTTGCCAGTAACTTATACTGTAATTTTTACAGTAATTTATTTACAGTTATTAATGTAAAATTTTACAGTAAGTTACTGGCAACTCAGCTGCCAGTAACTTACTGTAATTTTTACAGGCAATTTCTTTTATAATTATGTGATGCATCAAAGGGTGATCTTGACATCAATTATAACAGAACGTCTTAACAGAACGTCTTAAAACAGTATGTTTTCTCTTGGTATTATATTATTGAAATCATCTTAAAAAATTAATACATTTTTAAATATGTATATGCAGTTAAAAACACATGTACATGTACATAATACAGTAACCATTCGTCGCCCGCACGGTTCCAACATTTACGAGTTCGCAATGCACAACCGTACCCACGACTCAATTATTGATCTCGCTCTATAGTGTACATGTGGACCCTTTCTGGGCACAGCGCACCGTGTGAGCTGAATTTCTCGGGCTAGAAATCGGTACGGGATGGGGTTACCGTAAAGTGCGCACTACGACAAGAACCTTGGTAAAGGCTACCAGTGGCGTAAATAGGATCCAATTTGTAGAGGGCGCTAGGAGGTGCATCACATTTTCGGAGGGGGTGTCAAAAAGAGGAAATAGTTTTCATTCGTACATGTTCACTCGTATGAATGTCAGAGTCTTATAAAGATCGACCTTTGAAACGTTTAGCCCTCTAAAATGATTTTACAAAATTAAACTGAAGCCTCACCGATAATTTGCAAACTTTTTCGGGGGGGGGGGTATGTCAAAAATAGGAAATAGTTTCCAATAAGATATGTCCATTCGTATCAATGTTACAGTCTAACACAGATCGACCTTTGACACTTTTACCCTTCCAAAATGTTTTTACAAATTTAAACCGAAGCCTCACAAAAAAGGTTTAGAAAGAACAGCGTTTGATTGAATACCCCTTTAGGTATTGTTTGATTATATAAGTACATGTTTTCTTCTAATCTGAGTGATTATCAAACTTATATGGGTGAAAAATAGTGACCAAATTCATGCACCGAGATCTTTATCATAATTTGTATAACCAAATAAAATCTGAAGACCAAAAATTACTGTGACGTCAGCCTGTTACATCAATTTTTGTTCTCTGAAATTTCAGAGTTCAGTTTTAAAAATGCATATTTGAGATCCTCACGACAAATGCATAAAGACAATCTACCAATAGTGTACATGGCTTTACATATTAAATATATTCTGATCGGCCGGACATAATGGGCATAATGGGCATTTTGCTTAATTTTCCCCTACATGTTGGTAATACTGTATAAATTGTACTGTATAAATTATGTTAAATTGCAGTTTGCACTTCATATAATTACTGTCAACTGTGCTTTGTACTGACAATCTGTAATGTATTATTTTAACCCATTTTACTCAATTATAGATTAAGTAGTTGGCAACATAGAAACAGATGTATGATATTGTCACTACAATATACAACAAATTGCCCGCGAAAACAAAATCTACATTTACACTGATCTACATGTGCACTGAAGTACATGTACCCGTACATTTACATTTACATTTACATAACATGTGTCGCCCGCATGGTTCGACCATGTACGAGGTCGCAAGGCACAACTGTACCCACGACTCAGTTATTGATCTCACTCTATAGTGTACGTGTGGACTTTCTCGGGCCAGAAGTCGGTACTGGATGGGGTACCGTGGTGAGTGCCTACTACGACAAGAGCCTTGGTCAAGGGTACCAGTGGAGTAACTAAGGTCCAATTGGTAGAGGGCACTAGGAGGTGCATCACTTTTTTGGGGGGTGCATGTCATAAAGACGAAATAGATGTCAATATTACATGTCCACTCGTATGAATGTCAGAGTTTAATAAAGGTCGACCATTGAAGCTTTTAGCCCTCTAAAATGATTTTACAAAATTAAACCGAAGACTCACGTCACCCATAATTTGCCAGAAATACAAAAAAAAATTCACAAAGAACAGCGTTTGATAAATGCCCTTTCAGTTTTAGGCAATGTTTGATACATGTTTTTCAAATCTGAGAGATTATCAAACCTATAATTGGTGCACCCCGATAAAAAGTGACCACATTCATTCGCCGAGCTCTTTATGATAATTTGTATAACGAAAAAAAAAACTGAAAAATAAAGATTTGAGGTCTATACATTTGAGGAATTGTGTAAAAATGGTCTAATATCATAACCTGGGGTCTTTGACTTGCAATTTGAGCATTTTGGATACACTAGGCCCTAATTTGCTTTCAAGTATCCAATACGGTCCTTTTTCATAAAATGGGTGCTTGTTCGTGTTTTTGTACTGTTCACTATAGTACACCTTCAGGACTTAGTCTCTATGACGAAAATGTATGCCATTGATCAGGGCCGACGCACTTAATGATATTGGATTCGGAAACTAATACATGATTGGTAATTTATACTTGTATGGCACAATAATTGGCTTCCGTACATAGAGTGCCTTGACAGACCTTGACAAGAGGTCACATGATGTAGCTCGGTGGCCAATTTTAGTCACTTGCCACTCTGTACATGCGTTATGGACACTAGTTCTATACAATTGAACCAACTCTTGACAGGTTCTTTTAGGAACATGATTGTTTGGAGGGGATTTTTGTTCAGCAGTACAAAAGAAACCCTTTGCATTCTAAAACGTGGTCCTAATTTGCACCCAATAGGACCATTCTCCCCCTAAATGGATGCTTTTCAATATGTTTGTCCTATCCCCTATAGTACACCCTCAGGCAGACTTTCTGCCCGAAGAGCTCACATGCTGTACAGCTAGGTGGCCAATTATCAGTCACTTGCCATTATCTGTACATGCACCTGGAGTGCCTTGACAGTCCTTGACAAGAGGTCACATGATGTAGCTCGGTGGCCAATTTTCAGTCACTTGCCACTCTGTACATGCGCTATGGACACTAGTTCTATACAATTGAACCAACTCTTGACAGGTTCTTTTAGGAACATGATTGTTTGGAGGGGATTTTTGTTCAGCAGTACAAAAGAAACCCTTTGCATTCTAAAACGTGGTCCTAATTTGCACCCAATAGGACCATTCTCCCCCTAAATGGATGCTTTTCAATATGTTTGTCCTATCCCCTATAGTACACCCTCAGGCAGACTTTCTGCCCGAAAAGCTCACATGCTGTACAGCTAGTTGGCCAATTATCAGTCACTTGCCAATGCCACTCTGTACATGCACTCTGGACAGTTTTATGCAATTGAATCTACTCTTGGCTCCAGTCGGGTTCTTTTGGGTATATGATTGTTTGGATGGGATTTTTGTTCAGCAGTACAACATAAATCATTAGGTTTAGGCAGGGGGCGCAGACATCTAGCCATTGGGGACACGTTCCCACAGCCGCTTGAGGCCGTAGTAAAACAAACATTGGAACTACTATGGAAAGCATATTCTTAAATGTCATTATCATTTTCATGGTCATGTATACAATATACATCAATAGTTTATGACATTCAATAACCCATGTAAAAGTCCATAATGTCAATAGCAAGAATATGGCACTTTAGTTAATGATTTGTTTCTTCAAAATGCGCAACAAAAGCAAGACTGTAAATACCTTTTTTTGCTAAATGTCTCTCAGAAAGAAAGTATTTTGTATAATGCTTTATTTGATTGTTTTAATTTGCATTAATTGTGTTTATTGATGAATTAGGTTTTGTGGATACGAAAAACAAAAAAACTCCAATGCCTTTATGATAACTACAATTCTATTACAGAACATGTTAACAAACCTTATACAATTATATCGCATAAAATTTAGGCTACTTTGTCAATAATGTCCTTATGTTTATTAAATTAAAAAGCTACAACATTATCCACAATTATTTTACCATATGGTAGCAAATTATTTTCTAGGTTTTGGTGGCCTTGTTTTGTAAATAAAGTAACATTTGTATGACACTATTGATTTTCTAATAATGACGTAAGTAAAGAGCTGGTATCTACCAAGCATGACGCTCATGGCACATAAATACAATTATATGAAATAAACAGAGAAACGATAACAGAAAAGATTAGTTTTAAGGGATGATTTGTATGATGACAGGGATTGTTATTGGCGAAATTGAAAAGGAAGACTGTTCCAAAGTTCAAGAGCAGCATTGCAGAAAGAACGGTGACCCCAGGAATGATGTGTACGGGGACAGCCCGATGCCGTATTAAAAATGATAAACTAATCGAGAGCATATTCTTAATAGTCAGTATCATTTTCATGGTCGTGTAAGTAATACACCCAATCAATTATGACATTCAATAACCCATTTGAAAGTCTATAATGCCATATGCAAGTAATGTGGCTATTTAGTTAATGAATTTCAGAATGTGCGCCTGGGGATTACCCTGTCAATAAGTGGGAAACATATCATTTTATAATCTCAGAAAATGGTCTAGAGGATTTGGTCTCGGACACAAAGGTCTCCCCACCCCCTGGAACAACGAGATCACGGTCTCGGACTTTGTTTGCCCTCCCTGGACTCAGCCTCTGAGGATGCGCAGTGGCGCCTTCCGCGTCACGAACTCCGGATCTGGAAACATCGGGGAACAATACAGTTCCACTAATTACTGTGACGTCAGCCTATTACAGCAATGCGTTGATTGGGCACAGCACTCTATATATCAACGTTGATTGTTAATTCCATGCCATTATAACCATTATTATATCAGAGGTTCGCACGGACAACTAACTAGATCTGAATTACATGCGGAATACTAACTAAACCGGAATAGGTTAAACATCTCCACCAAGGTCCGGTTATTCAAACGAATGTCGATCAGACATTCTAAACTGAAGAACCTTGATTTCCTAAAAACGATCTGAGACTCTAACCTCATCCCGCCGGCCATCCAGCTCCAAGAAGCAGCGATATTTCACAGAGTCCGGAATTATCCTGAGAGACGATCAGAGCATACCTATCGAAACGTTGTAACCTCCGGTTCTTTTCAGAACTAATTACTACTCAATAGAGAATTTCACATGGTGTCACCGCAATTAGTCTTACTTATGTTACCTCTTGGTGATTCTTGAAGCAGACTTTCGACAGTTTCAAGGTAAGTGGGCAATAATTATTATTATATAGGTTTTTTGGACAAATTCGCCAATCGAGCGTTCACATTCGTTTTCGTGCCTTCGTATTAAATTAATTTTGCTAATCTGGTTGCTACCAGGGTTTGAATTCAATTTCGTCACGACATTCAATTTCATCACGGAAAGTTTTGTGGTGCACATCCGTAATTCTATTTCGCCAGATTGGCTTGAATGAGGATATGCACTCGAGTTTTATTTTCAATTTCGTTTACAGGCAATCAATTTCGCACAATGGCGAAATTGAATACAGCTGTTGTTGACCCAACGAATGAAGCTGAAATTGAATACAGCTGTTGTTGACCCAACGAATGAAGCTGAAATTGAATACAGCTGTTGTTGACCCAACGAATGAAGCTGAAATTGAATACAGCTGTTGTTGACCCAACGAATGAAGCTGAAATTGAATACAGCTGTTGTTGACCCAAAGAATGAAGCTGAAATTGAATACAGCTGTTGTTGATCCAACGAATTAAGCTGAAATTGAATACAGCTGTTGTTGACCCAACGAATGAAGCTGAAATTGAATACAGCTGTTGTTGACCCAACGAATGAAGCTGAAATTGAATACAGCTGTTGTTGACCCAACGAATGAAGCTATAATTGAATACAGCTGTTGTTGACCCAACGAATGAAGCTGAAATTGAATACAGCTGTTGTTGACCCAACGAATGAAGCTGAAATTGAATACAGCTGTTGTTGACCCAACGAATGAAGCTGAAACTTTCACAAACAGGAATCTCTTGATTTTGTTTTAATATTTTATATTGGTTACTCAATTACTCAATATAAATGCAAACGATGCAGATCAGTTTTTACAGTGTAAAACTTCTGATATTTGTTGTTCTTCATCCTTTTATTTTCTCGAATTATGAGTGTTTTAAATGATTGCGTTCAAAAAGAACGTGCAAACAGAAATGCTTTATGATCTCAATTTAGAGAAAATTGGAAAACAAAATTATTCACCCCCCAAATTACCATGAAACTAGAGTATACTTGCTGTGATAAAAAACATAATTATACATGATGAAACTTTAGGTTACAGGTTATATGCCGAATATAACCTACATACATACACTTATCCAACTTGTTTTTATTTTCTGAATATTTCAACAGGAAACTTCCGCAAAGCAAACTGTTTTCTATATATGGTTCGTGGTTCCCATTTAGTTTTAAAACTAACAAATATACCCAGGCCAATATTTCGACATTAAAATCATTGTTGGAAAAGGTACTTATAATAAATGAGATCTTCTCCCCAAAATAATAGGGCAACATTATTATGAATATATTTATAATATAATAAACATTAAACAAAATTCTGATTTGTTTGGAACGTTCTGTACAGAGTTGTAGTCAAGTATTTTGTCATAAGTACAAGTACTTTTCCATGAGTACGAGTGCGAGTACGAATGCTGATTCAAAATTTAATGTACAAAACTGGCTGAAATCACGGATATGCACTGTAAAAATGGTGTTTAGAATTTAAACACATTTCTAAACACTTCACATGTTTAGCCTAAAACATGTATATATCGTGCTCTTCTGTGATGTGTGTTTGAAAGCTAAAAACCATATGAACAGGTGTCAAAAACCTAAGCACGTTTAGCTTTGTGACATGTACAGAGGATGGCTGTTTAGCATTTAAACGCATTCATATATGCGTTTATTTTGCGTGTGTTTAATTTGTTTACAGTGAGGGTGTCATCGGAAATTGTGCATTATTACAATATCTTGTGAAGGAAGACACAGAGCATCACATGTAACCTTAACTATGGAGGTCGAAAAGTGTTTCTACTTTTCAGATTTTTAAATAATGACAAAGCAGATTGAACGTTGTTGGCTAGTGCATTTTTCTACTTTTCTGGTTTTCTTCCACCTAAAAAGTAGATTAAATATTTTGGTAATATCCATTTTTCTACTTTTCTGCTTTTCAGTTTCACGAAAAGCAGATTTTACTTTTTCACCTACACTGGCGGTCAAAAAAGTGGACATCTGCTTTTCTGGCTTCCTACAACCCGAAAAGTAGATCGAACGTTTTGAACAAATCAATTGTTATGCTTTTCAACTAGCTGAAAAGCAGATTAGACGTTTTGTCACACAGTGGCCTAAATGTGGACATCTGTTTTTTTTCTGGTTTCCCACAACACGAAAAGTAGATCGAACATTTTGGGCAAATCCATTTTTCTGCTTTCCTGCTTCCCGAAAAGCGGATCGAACAGTGGCCTTATTGAAGTCATAATTATGACTTAGCCTAAGACTTCAGCTGAGAATTTGTTCACTATTTCCCTTTTAACGATTCCGTCTGTGTCTCTGTACTGCAACTGTCAAACCGTCGTTGTTCTAAACTATTATTATGACTCAACGCTTAGTCATAATTATGACTTATTTAATTCATAATTATGACTTCAATAAGTCATAATTATGACTTAGTTTAAGTCATGACTTCAGCTGAGAATGTTTTATTTCCCTTCAACGCATCCGTGTGTATCTCTGTAATGCATGTGTCAAACCGTCGTTGTTCTATAGGCAAACTAAGTTATTAATATGACTTACGCTAAGCCATGATGAGGAGATATTAAGTTAAAATTATTACTTAGTTTAATTCATAATTATGACTTATTGAATGACTTAGTTTAAATCATAATTATGACTTAGCTTAAGTCATAATTATGACTTAGCTTGAGTCATAATTATGACTTAGCTTAAGTCATAATTATGACTTATTTAAGTCATAATTATGACTTATTTATGTCATAATTATGACTTCAGCTGAAAATTTTTGATTTCCCTTCAACGCATCCGTGTGTATCTCGGTAATGCATATGTCAAACCGTCGTTGTTCTGTAGGCAAACTAAGTTATTATTATGAATTACGCTAAGCCATGATGAGGAGATATTAAGTTAAAATTATGACTTAGTTTAAGTCATAATTATGATTTAGTTTAGGTCATAATTATGACTTATTTACGTCATAATTATGACTTCAGTTGATCATTTTTTATTTCCCTTCAACGCATCCGTGTGTATCTCTGTAATGCATGTGTCAAACCGTCGTTGTTCTGTAGGCAAACTAAGTTATTATTATGACTTACGCTAAGCCATGATGAGGAGATATTAAGTTAAATTATGACTTAGTTTAAGTCATAATTATGACTTAGCTTAAGTCATAATTATGACTTATTTAAGTCATAATTGTGACTTAGTTTAAGTCATAATTATGACTTAAACTAAGTCATAATTATGACTTAGGTTAAGTCATAATTTTAATTAATAATTATGACTTAGCTTAATTAATAATTATGACTTATTTAATTCATAATTATGACTTATTGAAGTCATAATTAGGACTTAAGTCCTAATTATTAATTATGACTTAGTTTAAGTCATAATTATGACTTCAATACGTCATAATGATGATTTAGCTTAAGTCATTATGACTTTATTGAAGTCATAATTGTGACTTAGTTTAAGTCATGACTTAGCTTAAGTTATAATTATGACTTAGCTTAAGTCATAATTATGACTTAAGCTAAGTCATAATTTTAATTAATAATTATGACCTAGCTTAATTAATAATTATGACTTATTTAATTAATAATTATGACTTATTGAAGTCATAATTAGGACTTCAATAAGTCATAATGATGATTTAGCTTAAGTCATAATTATGACTTAAGCTGAGAATTGTTTTATTTCCTTTTAACGCTTCCGGCGTACACTCAAAAAATGTTTTCTTCAATCAACTTAATTTTATTAAGGCAAGTTTTTTGCCTCGATATAATTGTGTAAATTGAACGGGGAATGAATACAAGTTCTTGGTACTTTTATTCCCCAAGTTCTTAAAATCTCAAAGCCCAATTTATTGATTTTGATGGAATTATTATTACTCAAATATACAGTTGAATTAACTTGAGATTCTTAGTGGGCGCTGCTTTTCATTAGAAGTAAAATAAACTGGGTTTGTTCATTTTAATTGAATTGGGAATAATTTAGTTCAACACAATTATATCATTGTGCTTAACTTTTTTTGCACTGTAAATTTGACTTGTTTTCAAGTTTGTACAGTTAAACAAACGTAAATAATTTCAGTTTGTAATACTCACATTTAACCACGAAATTCACTTTAATAAAATGATCTGGGCAAGGTTGGTTGATTGAGGTAGATTTTACTTGATGGAAATTTATTCATTGCACTTGAAATTAAACTGAAATAATCCTACAAAAATAACATCAGTGTGTTTTCTACTTATTTTTAATATGATACAAGAATTAACACAAATCAATTAAGTTTGTAAAATTTAAGCTTATAAATAAAGTTGACTAAAAATTAACTGATCTGAGGAAAGTAACCCCTGATTAAGGGTGAGTTTACCTCACTGAAATGTGTAAATATCACTCGAAAAAAATCATGCAATTTATTTCAGTGTGTAATTAAAATTATCGATACGGTACTCTAGCCCAAGTCCAGTAAGATTGGACATTTACGATTTACGCTAATCACTATAATTTCCAATAAATTAGCTAAACATTACGAATCTGTAAGCACGTTTTATATACACATTTTAACAATAACATGATTTTTAACAATAACAGGAAACTCAACTTTTAATTTAAAAATTTTCAACTTCATAAAATAATGACGTTATAACAACTCGCTTTGTCATATTTTATTTGTTTTTATGATATAACTTTCAATTTACCCTAGCCCCCCCCCCCCCCAGACAACTCACAAAACAACAATCTCAAGTGATTTCTAAGACCAATAAGCGATTCAAAGCAGTTTTAAAATACTGAAAGGGTGTAAAGTAACATTAACTATCCCACAACCACCAAATTCCCACACATGGCTTTGCTTTGTTCTGGTGGATTATAAAGATACTGTACTGTATTTGGGGATGTCTAGCCAAAGACACAAGGAGGTTACGAATAAAGATTTACATGTTTATAAACAATCGTTTTAAATTAAGGTAAGACCCCTTTTAGTTGCCTTTACAAAAAATCATTAACAAAGTGCAAAGAAATCAACTTTAATTCTTTGTAATGTCTAGCATTGGGGTGGAGATAGAACGATCCAAACTTGCTCCATTATAACTCCACTGCACTTTAACTAATTAGTGGAAGTAATTTGGCAAAAGTATTGTTCAGTTTCATTATATAAAGTACAGGATTATATAGTATTAGTTTGGCAAGTGGTCAGCTGGTTTCAAACACCACTCTTTTAGTGGTATGAAACATTGAAACATTAAGAAATTAAAAGTACAGTTTGTTCTTCAGAGACTGTACTTTTGGTGACAAGTGGTGACCACTGAGCTCCATGAATATCGTTTGGATGATTTCAAACAAATACTTGTACTCTTTGGGGTATAGGTTTAGAGCATAAATCAAACCAAACAACAGGCAATATGCCTTTGCTAAGACTTTCACCTCCTTTAAGACCTCGTTCCCTTCAAGTACAATAGCTACTGTCTTCTGCTGTTCAATATCCTCTGTTGACTGATTGGATCTATATATATATCGCGGAACCCGCTGCTATATAGGATTCTAGCCGGCCAATCGTCATCGGGCAAGCTCGGTGGTCGAGAGGTAAGACGTCTGCACTAGTAAGCAGGAGGTCGTGGGTTCGAATCCCGCCCGAGTCGTCTGTGTAGTTTTTTCATAGACACTCGGAAAGCACTGAGCATACAGTGCTATACACACGTCGGTGTAGGGCAAAAATTCAATCAATTGTTTATCTCCCGACGCAAGAATTTCACCAATCTAAATGACACAAGTTCCCCTTTCTTCAATATATTTGATCTCTCTGAACTGTGGTATCGAGACAAGTGAGTGTGTAAAGCACTGCTTGTTCGAAATCTACACGGGCAATCCTGATGTAAACACGGCTGAGGATTACGAGGACCATATGTTTGCATCTTGTAGTGTTTATACAGACCAGACCTTCTGGATGAGTGAAAAATACAGTCTTTACAATGCCACATAACCAGAGACTGAAAAAAAGGATAACAAATGGTGTCCCTACATGTACATCATTTCAAATGGGAATAGTTTCATGATCCTGTCCAATGTGTTATAATGTGTGCATTAAGTCAAATGTACACGTACACTACGATATCTCATTCATTATTCATAAATTTCACCCCACCTGCCTAATTTTCGCTGAACTTTAAAATGTTGAGTAAAAATTGTCATTCAGTGGGCTTTAAACTTTATTTAAGAGCCAAACACACACTTCAGTAAAACTAAATTAACTTATTAAATAGTAACTCTTACTTTGTGTTTAGTTGTTTTGACTAGATTTATTTGGGTGCAAAACACATACCCTTCAGTAAAACTAAATTAACTTATAAATGAGTAACTCTTACTTTGTGTTTGTGTTCTTTGGACTAGATTTATTTGGGCGCAAAACACATACCTTTCAGTTAAACTAACTTAATTTATAAATGAGTAAGCAGTACTTTGTGTTTAGTTGTTTGGACTTAATTAATTTGAGTGCAAAACACATACACTTCAATAAAACTAAATTAACTTATATAAGTAACTCTTCTTTGTGTTTGTGTTGTTTTGACGATTTATTTGGGTGAAAAACACACCCTTCAGTTAAACTTAATTTCTAAATGAGTAAGTACAACTTTGTATTTGACTTTGTGTTGTTTGGACTTAATTTGGGTGCAAAACACATACCCTTCAGTAAAACTAACTTAACTTACAAATGGGTAACTCTTACTTTGTGTTTGTGTTTGTTTGACTAGATTAATTTGGGTGCAAAACACATACCCTTCAGTAAAACTAACTTAACTTACAAATGGGTAACTCTTACTTTGTGTTTGTGTTGTTTTGACTAGATTTATTTGGGTGCAAAACACATACCCTTCAGTAAAACTAAAAATGAGTATACTACTTTGTGTTTGTGTTGTTTGCCAAAACTTATTCGAAGTTGGTGCACATACCAAACACAATTGGCTAGCTACTACTACTTTATTATGTAGGCCTACTGGTACATACTACTGCGTATAGTAGTACTCACACTAGTGTGCTAGTAGTAGTAGGCCTACTACTACTTACAGTATTATTATTTTCATGACAATGCACTTGTATTTTAGTAAGTAAGAAGCACAAGTCGTGGTACAACAACTTGAACTGCAATGAACTATTTCACTTTTTAGACGAGAACGTATCACAAATACTATAGTGTCAGAAATAAAGTGATTATTTTGGAATTATATTCTTACCTCTCAATGTATCATTTATTGTTTGACTATCACGTCTTCATTGCACAGCTGCTCTCTATGTGTATGTCGAACGCGTGTGTAAATGATGTCGGATTCAAGACCGATATACGTTGGTCCCATGCAAAGTTACAAGCAGCACTTGAAACAATTAATTTCAGGCAGGGGACCAGGCTAATCCGTGCATCGTTAAATTCGTAATATTAACTTGTTGAAATGTAATAAAACTACGCGTTAATAGTTTATAGGTAGGATGAACCTACCTTACTCTAGTTACAAATAAGGTGTTTTCTTTACACCACCACCACCACCAACAACAACAACAATAACAATTTCAACAACAGCAACAACAACAACAACATCAACAACACAAATGGAAATAAGTAAGCTATTTTGGGGGGAGGGAAACAGGAATGTGTAATGGTGTATGCAAATCATCACCATTTTGTTTGTTTACCTATTCAAGTTGAGTGACAGAGAAACTTAGAAATGTATTCGTTTGGCAAAGTCTAAATGCGTACCATGCAGGGGAATACCAGAAAGGCCACGGTCACTCACTCAAACAGTTATACTTGTTCGTTCTGCTTATGTTTGTGTTGCGAATAGGCCTACTATATCATGTTATGCTCTCTCGGCATAAATTAAACGCGATTTGAGTATTTCGTACTCAATAATCTCAGTAAAAGTGACAAAGTTTTGTATTTAAGTATCACTAAATAATTAAGTGTAAATAGTTGATACTTGATTGTGACACTTGTTGATTTAACTTATTATTTAAGGAAAAACAACTTACATATTTTAAGCAACTCTGACTTTTCAAGCTTTAATTGTTAATCGCTTAAATGAGCAAGTTAATTAGCCAAAAAACAGTATTAAGTTTGGAACTCCTTGCCTGGTGCATGTTTCCCTCCATCCTACAATCTAGACGGTTTTAAGAGGAATATCAATTCCTACCTTCAGTCCCCGAGTTATTTTCATCTTTCATGTTTTCTTCTTGTAGCCCTTTACCAAGAATGGCTTTTAGCCTTGTTTGGGGCGAACTTGCATAAAACAATGAATAAATAAAATTATAAAATTTACTGAACACAATTTTCATTTTTCTGAGTGTATCTCCGTAATGCATGTGTCAAACAGTCGTTGTTCTATAGGCAAACTAAGTTATTATTATGACTTACGCTAAGCCATGATGACTTGCTTAAGTCATAATTATGAATTAAGCTGAGATTTTATTTTCACTATTTCCGTTTAACGATTCCGTGTGAATCTCCGTAATGCTTAAGTCATAATTATGACTTATTGAAGTCATAATTATGACTTATTGAAGTCATAATTATGACTTATTAAAGTCATAATTATGACTTATTTAAGTCATAATTATGACTTCAGCTGCGAATTTTTTATTTCCCTTTAACGCTTCTGTGTGTATCTCCTTAATGCATGTGTCAAACCGTCGTTGTTCTGTAGGCAAACTAAGTTATTATTATGACTTACGCTAAGCCATGATGATGAGATATTAAGTTAAAATTATGACTTAGTATACCCTCAAACGAGGGACCTTTTTGGTCGTAACGCAAATGCGTGACCCTGTCAGAAACATCTGACACACGGTTTTAATAAGTTAAGAGGGTTTATTTGGCATTTCCCCAACGATTTTGTTATCTAATTGTGTTGTTTACATGTCTAGGTATTGGGGAATTAATTTAAACTCATCTCCACTTTCCTCAGAAACAACCGACTCTGCATCAGAAATGTCATCTTCATCATCTTGCAAAACAATTTGTAATACAGCAGATGTATCTACATGTTTACTGCTGGACGCCATGTTCAAGAATGAACATGTATGGCCCTCCTTGTAGCATGCAAGCCACGCCACATGGTTTATTACACAACTGTTTATTGTGCAACATTGTGCAAGCTATTGTCACAAGCCCCTGTAATAAACTTAGAAACCTGGCACAATTGTTTACATACTTGAAACAAGCCACATGCCCACTCTAGTACATGTATGTCTTGAAAGAAAGGGGGGTGGGGGGGCATTACAACTTACACTGTCGGCAAGAGATCAAAAGATAATTATCTACTACTAGCCCAGTGACTGAACAGATGGTTCCACTTATCACTGGACGAGTTCGAAGTGTATTCAATTCCCCATGCATCCAACATGCATTGATGTTGTACACAGAGCATGCTGTCAAAATTTGTGCACAAACCATACTGGCAGAATTTTTCGATGCCCCTCCCGAAACGTCACTGACTCCTGTTCAATGAAACCCCCTGTAGGATGTGTGTTATGGTCCAGCTTGAGATATCATTGACTGATAAGTGGGTGGTGTTTATTATTTGTTTAGGGGAACGAAAATACTGACTTGTGGATGAGAATTCATCCAATTATGACTTAAGCTGAGTAATTTTTGTCATTATTTCCCTTTAACGGTTCTATATCGCCAACCTCCAATTCCATGGCACTTGACAAAACTTCCATGGCACTTGTGTATGTGTATCGGCACCATAAACAAATGAAATTTCTGACACATTAGAAGGTTTTTATTATAATTTTTTTAAATAATCTTACTCTTAGATAACCGAGTGCCACAGTGTGTGCTACTTCTTTATAAGCTCTTACGCACACGCTGGACATTATAATTATGACTTATTTAATTTATAATTATAATTATGACTTAAGCCGAGTAATTTTTCACTATGTCCCTAACGCTTCCGTATGTATCTGCATAATGCAACTGTCAAACTGTCCTTGTTCTATAGGCAAACTAAGTTATTATTATGACTTACGCTAAGTCATAATTATGACTTAATTTCTCATAATTATGACTTATGATTAAGTCATAATTATGAGATATTTTTTATTTTTTTTTATTTACTGTCAGTCACCCCAAACAAGGCCAAAAAGCCACTAGAGTATAAGGGGTTACATTTGCGATAATATCCACCATTTAAGCAAGATTACACTTGTTGATATTTTTCTTAAACTTAATTAGATCGTAAGTTGGTGGAAAACAATCAGCAGGAAGGTCGTTCCATTGTAATGCTGTTCTAGGGAAGAAGCTATCCAAATGGAACTTACTCCTGATTTTGGGGAGTCGAAGATAGTGAGGGTGTTCACCTGCTTGTTTGGCAAAACGAGTAACACGAGAGAAATCCCTGCACTTAGGCACCAACTCATGTAGCTCAGCAGAACAATCCCCGTAGTAATAACGGTAGAACAGTGAAAGGCTGGCTACATTCCTACGATGTGAGAGAGGTTGAAGGGAGGAAAAAAGCTCCTCACCAACTAGTCCCTTGATGCGGTGTTGCAGTCTATCAAGAACAGATAGTGATTCTTTGGAGGCACCTGTCCAGATGTGGGCACAATATTCCATCTTGGGCCTGACTTGACATTTGTAGAGGTAGAGGATGGCCTCGGGGTTCAGTATTTTGCTTGACCGATAGAAGGATCCTATCATCTTGGAGACTTGTTTCCCCACCTCTAAGATGTAAGAATTCCATTTGAGATCAGTTGTGATCTTCAGGCCGAGCAGTCTGTCCAGGCTTGACTGTTCGTTTATCATTTCACCCTTCATGAAGATGGGGGATATGGTTGGACAGATCGTTGATGATTAACAGACAGAAGTTTAGTCTTGGTGGCATTGAAATTTACCAACCAACGTTCACCCCACGACGTGATTTGAGATAGATCAGAACTCAGATTAGTAGCCAGGTCCATATGAGAAAGGTTTTTGTGTGTGTGGTTGTAAACTGTTGTGTCATCTGCAAATATGTCAATGAATGACAACAACACATGATCTGGTAGGTCATTAATGAATATTAGAAACAGTGTTGGACCAAGTACCGAACCCTGGGGAACACCAGCATTTAAAGTGTGTGTGTCGGATGATTGACCATTCAGAACGACCTTCATGGAACGACCTGTGAGGAATGATTTGATAACCCCAAACACCCTACCAGCAATTCCATAGGCCTGGAGTTTACGCAGGAGTCCCTTATGCCAGACTTTGTCAAATGCCTTGGAGATGTCCAGGGCAATGAGACGGGTAGAAAATGACTGATCAAGGGCACTACTAATGCGATCTGTAATGACTGTCAGGACATCGGCCGTAGACCTGGATGATCGAAAACCATACTGCTTATCACTGAGTAACTTACAGTCATCAATATGTTTTTTGATCCGTTTATTTACTAGTGCCTCAAAAACCTTGCTTACGATAGGCAGAAGGCTTATCGGTCTATACTTGCCAGGTCTATATTAAGTCATAATTATGACTTAACGTAAGTCATAATTAATTATGACTTATATGTCAGGCACATGTTACTGAAGTTCATCTCCGGATCTTCCACCATATGTGATGGTCAATCTATTTGGATCGAACACAGACAGGAGACTTGGAAGAAACAGCCAGAAACAAGAATCTATGAGCTCTTAATTTTATTACATAAAATCCACAATTACTACTGAATCTCCAGTTAATAAATGAGGTTTGACGCGGGAACCACTGTTACCAGTAATACCCCGATTACACTGTCACGAATTTTTGAGCCGAATCGCCACGAATTGGGAATCGTGGTGATCCTTGGTTGAGGTTGTACGGGCACCGTAGTGTGTCGTACTAGGTCTTGGATGTTCTTGGATGTTCTTGGCTGTTCTCGATGATTCGGCAAGCGCCACGATGCCCGTACGACAACTTTGAAATGTTCAAAGTTGTCGTAGCGGTTCGTGGAGCAAGTCGATTTCACTACGACCTGACATGAAATCGTACTGGCATCGGCGTAATTCGTACTAGTTCTTACGGGCGCTGTGGTAGATCGTACTAGGTCGTACAGGCATCGTGGAGGGATTCGGGGCTATTCGTAGTTATTCGTACCTAGTCTTGATTGATCGTGCGTAGTTATTCGCTATCACTCACCACGACCCAGTACGACCCAGTACGATCTAGTACGATTTACTACGAATAGTGGGGATTCACTACGAATTTGTTTCTGATCCCACTACGAACTACCCCGATCTACCACGAATGCCGTACGATCTACTACGACCTTGTAAGAATCACCACGATTCGCTACGAATCAGGTGTAAACGTATGGTGTTCTCGTGGGAAAATCAAGATGTGACTTGGACCAAAAATGGACAAGTTATCAGCTCAGCAACCAGAGAGCAAATGATGCTGTTGGTCCAAATCACCCTGCTTTTATCCCACAATTGTCGTTGATCGCGTATGGCATCGTGATCAATCGTAGTCAATCGGAATAGGTCGTACTAGGTCGTACTAGATCGTACTGGACTCGTACATGATCGTAGTAGAGTCTTCCTAAATCTTGGTAATTCGTACTAGATCGTACACAATTCGTGATAAATCGGCATGCTAATCGTAGCATGTCGTACGGGTACCTCTCGTCATCCGATATATGTACGCGCGTGCATGCATTCATCATCGTTCTGTACTTGTGTTCTTGTTCAGACACATATATAGTACCAACCAATCAGGCAGACCCAACGATAGGCATAATGAGTAGCGACAGTAGCGACGCTGACTGTAACGATGGACCACCGCCCAAGAAAAGTCTAAGTGACAATGTGAGTAGCGTGTTAGTATTTTGTTGTTTTTTCGTTAGAAACTGGTAATAATATTAAAGACTGTCGAACCCAACAGCCACTTGCTCACAATATCTATAGTATGTGTTTTTAGCATGCACTAGAATGGTGAACATCTCACTGGATGTGCATACATTCATTGCGCAAAATCTCCCAAAATATCGTTTCCAATACTCACTTGACTACACTTTCTTCTGCTTACGTCCACCCTTCCTCCATGTACCAATTAAAGCCCCATAAAAATAGGGTTAGTCTAGTCCGACTGCCTCTTCCCCTCACAGACGGTTATTCGGCACAGCCCTAATCAGTCATGCCAGTGGGTCACATTTGTGCTCTCTCTTTGTTCCTCAACTGTTATATATATATATTTTTTTTCTTTCAGGCAAGTCACAAAAAGTTTCTCCAAAAGCTTAGAAAGGAAATGGAGCTAAAGAAAGTGACTGGCAAAAAATGTAAACATTGTGGAAAGCTTCCTGAAAACACCAAGGCAAGCCAGGCAAGTGGACATAGACAGAGAGATCAAAACAAACCACCACATAATGCACTAAAAAGCAAACGCACCGTAGAGTTTGGGTGGATGTGTAAAGGAAAAATATTACGAATAGCATCAGGGGGAGGCTCAAGGAAAGTCCAAGTGGAGAAAAATGCTAAAGTGGAAGACCTCATAAAGATAGGCAAGGAATTGTTCTTTCCAAATGGAACTTCACTGAAAGGAGATGTAGCCGATTTTGAATTTTCTGTATTGGACTTTAAGCGATGTATTATTGTTGACAAGAACCAAACTGTTGGGGACCTGTATGAAGAAACAAAACTCCCTATACTCCGATACTATCTGAGGTCACAGCACAAGTTATCAGCATCACCTTCCACATTGGAGAGTGTTCCCGTTAATGCGACTGCCTCCCTTAATGCGACTGCCTCCCTTAATGCAACTGCCTCCCTTGATGCGACTACCCCCATTGATGGGACTGGACCCCGTGATGAGTTAGATTTTACAGAGAAACTGAGTCTAGATATAGTGAAGTAGTTTCACGATTAGTGTGTTACACCTGTGTGAAAACATACGTGTATATTTATTTTTGCATTCGAATTGCTAAAGCATTAAAAACAGAAACTCCAAACTCTTCAAAGCTGTATTTTCTAAAATACTTTTATAATGTAATTTGAATACATGCCAGCTGTTTCATAGTGTGGACAGACACAATGTCCTAAAATGTGACTGTAAACTTCTACAAAGAGAGTATACCATTTACATTTGTTTCAGCAAAGCTAAATGTTATTGTAGGGGGAAGATCCAGGGTCTGAAAAGGGGACAAAGAGGAATGATTACCAAATCATCCTGGATCTGCTGTTGATTTTATGTATAGACTGAATTTTGCACTAAAAGACTTTCTTATCATGTACAAATTTACACTAATATGTGTTGATTCTGGGAAAAACCTGTTAGAGCATACTGATGTTGTTACTAACCAGTTTTCTTCATAACCAACTCTGAGATATATTCCACATGATGCTACTGCAAGTATTTGCAGTAGGCTTACATTATGTAATACTTGTTTAACTTTGGTCATATGGCACCATGCATGCTACATACAGTTTACATGAAGAGAAATACTCATGTAGCTCAGAATTTGAAAACCAAAATGTGATATTATTAATTATAATCCAGTAAACTATACAGTATGTCCCAAAAAAGTGTCACTCTAACTATTTCTGAAAATATACCAAAACCCCGAAATACATTTTGGAACTTTTTCAATTGCACAGATACTCCTAATCCTTGGCCTAAACACCTGTGAGTTTATGAATATTGTGCAGAGAAAAGAAATATGCCGGCTTCCATCCACTCTCCAAAACTCGTTGCCGATAAATTTTCGTTTTAATGTGGGATTGTGAAAGTGAATTCCCCCAACTTCTTGTGTTATACGACTTATAAGGGCCTTTCGAATACGAGGCTATTCTTTTGGAAGCTTGAGACTAAGAGTGCATTTTCAGCTTGTTGACGCTAAATAGCACGACCACAGCTATGGGTGGATGTTAAAATTTATATGCTATATCTATACTTCAACTTGCTGTTTTAATGAACACAAATAGGCCTATTACCCCAACAAACTACTAAAAATTGTACATTTTCACTTGAGTACTTTGTGCATTACTTTTTGGACCCAGTCCAGGGGGTGGGGATTTGGTCAATCCTATTCAAGGGATCCATTTTCTAAATTTACATTCCTCATCTCCAACAGTTGTAAACCCCTTGAGCATATACAAAAAAATGCATCCAATATTTACGCTATAGCCTAGGAAAATATGTGAATTATATTAATTTGCATTGGGCCCGGAAGAGTAACGACTAACGTTAAATGTTAGTTATTCATTTTTACTGTGATTTAGCCTAGGCCTAACGTTACCTACCTCTTGAACGAATTCCGCTGGAAGTTCTACTAAAGATAATGTGCTATCGTCATCCGTTACTTCGTCATCTGATTCTGAGCCACTGTCTGCCAAAATCTCAGCCAAAATGCCATCATTTACGTCCGTTTCCATCATGATTGCAACTAAAAACTGACCGTTGTGTAAAGCGAGTGGACGCTTGCAGGAAAAACCGCGAGTGGACGCTAGCAGGAGTGACGCGCATTTTTCTTTTATGAACTTTTAAATACTTCATTCCTGTCAATAGAGGGCGCCAAACATAAAAACCACTCAAGCATTTTCATGTGGTGAATTAAGTAGCCGTGGTAGTCAAGGGCATGCCGATTCCCGGCACCTTTTAGAGCCCACGGGATCGAAGCGTATCACAACAAAGGCTCTTTTTAGAGCCCATGGGATCGAAAGGGTTAATAGCTGCATCGTCTTAATGTTCACAGTAAAAGCATTTACATAATTTACATAAACATACGCGTATACTTTGAATAATAATACACATGCGCTCTTCTTTCCCTATTTGAAGTATTGTTTACGGCACGAATTAGTTTTGCATTGAACTGCAGAAGTACAGAGGTATACTTCTCAAAGTATATGTGACCGCATACAATCTACGCTCAACGTAGAGTAAATGGGGATGTAGTGTAAGCGGTATGCCTACATGGATGAGGGTCGAGTGTCGGAGGACGGAGGTGCCAGCGCATCGGTCGAGCTGAAGAAAAAGACTATTTTGCCAAACAAAATCTCTTCCATGCTATATTGCTTGGCTACCGCCACTAATCTCCAAAGCGTAATCCGACGCTTTCTCTCACGTTTTAAGGTTATTGCCAGAAAATACTGGGGAACTTTTTCCCAAAAGATTGATCAAAAACTTGATCCACTACTGGAGCTACCGCTCTCTCGGTGCTACCGCCGCACTCTCTCTCAAGATTTCAGTCTTCTCTCCCCACGCCCTCGATATTCCTTACGTATTTATACCCGGAGTTTCTAACCTTCTTGAGCCATTGTTAAATAAAGTAAATCTCTCAGCACAACGCACATGAATAAAACAAATCTCCCGCTGAAACCTTATTTGAGGAGTAACGTTCGTCCCGCAGAAAAGTTTTCATATAATTTACATCTAATTTACATCTACTTTACATTCCGTTGTGGGGCGTCGAAATTCTGCTGTGATGACGTACCAGGTAGTAAAAATATCGCCCTCTTGTGACACATATAATGCATAATGTTTGTATACAAATGTTGCAAAAGTTACAGCTCAGTCTGTAATTTAATTAAAGAGATATAGCTAATTAACTAATACAATTATTTGATCAAAGTAAACAGGATTTAGAAGATTATAAGTCCTTTTTGCTAGCAGCTAAAACTCATTAAGTACATTTTAATACCACATATTTATTTACGTTAAATAGCGTTAATGAAAACATGTATGTATAAAATTGGTATAATTATTTTAAGAAAGTGTTTGAATCTTACATCACAGTTGGTAATTTAATTGAAAAGATAGAGCAAATGTACTACAATATGAGGTCACTCCTTTGAATGAGGTGTTTATTTAAAGCAAAACGACAACTTATATACACATTTAAATCCTTTCTAATTCTGGGCGAAAGGATTTATAAAACACACAATTACCCATAATATTAGCAATGTATTTGCAAAATTTGTCCCAAAAAGTGATATGCGTGATATTTTAATACCTATATTGAACTTTCGGTAAAAGCGTGTAGAGAATAATTAAAACAATATATATTAACTATAACTCACTAAATGCCAAAATCTACGTTGAAGTCCTCGTAAGTCCTTTCTGCTCTGAGCAGATGATCCTGAGCCACTTTGGAACATTTTGTGTGTTTTTTATATTTTTTTTATAACCAACGCTTCTATCTTATTCTGTCTAGGTTTGTTTTGATCGTATTTACTCATTTCAAAGAGCCACCATGATAATAAAACATATCCATCGAAGAAGGAGGTCACACAAAATAACCCAATAAAAGCTCTTTAAGATTACAGTATACCTAAAATACAGGCGATATTTAAAAAACAATCACATTACATTTTTGACATTATAATTACAAAGCGTACGTTTCATTTATACGTACCATTTTATGTAAACCAAACAAGGGACTGTACATAGGCAAATACCCCGTCATTAACGCTACCCAATGTAACAACCAACCTTAGCTCCAGTTCTTCTAACAAAGCATCCATTTACATACACATAGAACCAATAAATTACTCATCCTTGTCTCAATTATTATAAATACATATGTATATTACATTGGGCATAAACTCGGACCGAATACAAAATAATACGCAGTAATTTGCACGACCAGTTTTGGACGTCCTATTCGCTGATATTTATGTCACTTATGATTCTTACGTCTATGATTTTTATGATTTGATTTATTATTATTATTAATCATTTTGGTTTGTTTTTCCAGAGACTGTCCTAACCAGCTCAACTTATTTGATCCGTACACCAAAAAATAATAAAGTTGAAGGCGTAGTACAGTACAGCATAGAAATTACTTGCGAGTTTTGATTTGTAATACTGACATGTTTACCCACAATGTAAATATATGAAACATTATGTCACCGGGGAGTTTCTATTTCAGCAAACCTTTCGGTTTGATCCCGTGTTTGGGTCGAATTATAATATTCACTGTATTATTTGTATCAAGTGCTAGTTATAACGGCCGTAGATTCATTATCATGCTTGAATTGTCGTGAGATGTATACATTACAAAACTGCAGAAATGAAGATAATTATGTTGTCAGATATCTGAGCCTATTTTAGAGCTGATGCTAATGAACTGAGTTATTGATATCTACAGCTTGAGCCTGTTATTGTATTTAAAGCTCATAATTATTACTGATATAAAAACAAACTTAAGTGATCGAAATTTTACATGAAATTGATAATAGATAACTTCATGAGATGAAAATTCCAGGTCAGAATGAAAACCATTGATCCAATAAGCAGCCGATGTTTAGCGGCCCAAGAGAACGGCTCTGATATACATATAGAATTATCTACCAAGTAGAGTCAGATGATGGCATAGGCAAATGCCCCATCATTAACACTACCCAATGTAACAACCAACCCCATTTATTCTTCTAACAAACCATCCATATACATACACATAGAACCGATAAATTACTCATCCTTGTCTTACACTACTGTAACAGAGAAAGACAATCAGAACAGTCAATGTTCCATCTTACTCTCAATTGCTATCAATACAAATGTATCGTACATTGGGCATAAACTCCGATTCAACCAAATACAAAATAATTTGCAGTAATTTGCACGACCAGTGTAAAACAGAGCCTCGTTATCAGGTTAACAGAGTCAATTTGGGCGCCGAGCGTACGTCCTATTCGCTGATATTTATGTAATTGACGTCATAATGACTTTGTTTATTATTATTACTATTATTTTTGTTTGTTTTTCCAGAGACTGTCCTAACCAGCTCCACTTTTTTGATCCGTACATCTAAAAACATTAAATTTGAAGGCATAGTACAGTACAGCCTAGAAATTACTTGCGGGTTTTGATTTTTAATGCTGACATGCTTACCCACAACATGTCGGGAGTTTCTATTTAAGCAAACCTTTCGGTTTGATCCCATGTTTGGTTCGAATTATAATATTCACTGTATTATTTGTATCAAGTGCTAGTCATAACGGCCGTAGATTCATTATCATGCTTGAATTGTCGTGAGATGTATACATTACAAAACTGCAGAAATGAAGATAATTATGTTGTCAGATATCTGAGTGTATTTTAGAGCTTATAAATGAACTGAGTTATTGCTATCTGCAGCTTGAGCTATATTGTATTTAAAGCAGACGTACATTGATTATATAAAAATATTATTGATTATATATAAAAATACAAAACATAAGTGATCAGTTTAACATAACATAAGTTTTACATCAAATTAATAATGGATACAACTTCCCTTGAAATATGACTTTCATATCAGTTGCCATGATTGTCAACTTCATGGGATTAAAATTGTAATAATACAGCCCCCATCCCTAGTCTAGTCATAACTAGACTGGGGATAGTAGAAGTAATATAGTCGAGTCCACTTCATCCGTGTCCAAGTCCAAGTCCAAGTCCAAGCAGTTTTAGTCCAAACAGTCCTAGTCCGAGTCTAATTCCAAGTCCAGACAGCCGAGTCCACGAGTAACTGCTGGTAATAAAACAAGCACAAAACAAACAATCCTCAATATTTCATAAACTATTAAATGTTTTTTTTTTTAATTTCTTTTTTATAAATTAATTGTTAATTAATACTTTAAAATGAAGGTACAATATCGGATAAAAGGTGTGCTGTGAACACTATCGGTAATTGCATAAACTATGGGAAAACGTTTGATAAACATTGCAAATTGATTCCCAAAATAAAAGCAAAGCTTTTCATACATATAATTCCGGTTACGTCTAGATCGCGTATTGATTTGTGTATTATTTTGTAAAATGTATGAACTTGGCCGTCAGGTTTGAGTTGCGTGGGATTAGCCTTTATTCAAGGCTCTCGTGGCACACCGCGGATAATATACATTAATACATACGAAAAAATAGCAGCACAAATGGCGACGCCATGAGCCGTGCGTGACTTCACCACAATGTATTAGTCAAACGGGGACCGTGCGCGCCTTAAATAAAGGCTACGTGGGAATCGAAACTGGATAAGACGGTCTAGAACTGGTCAAACGGAATTCAGAAAAAAGTACTCCAAAATTTCAGGTGGAAATTATTTTAATTTTCTGAAAACTGATGGAACTTCAGACAACATTATATCACCAGCTTTACACTAATAAGTTTTACATTAATGTGTGACCATTTGGTTACTTTTTAGTGATCAATCGTGCACGGTGTTTTAAAAAACATTGCCAAACTGATATTTAACGGCTGTTTTCGGTTGCTGCTGAGCAAAATGTACAGACGCACGAGATTCACGCGGTACCTCAAAAGCTATTGTTATTACATGAACATAAAATTGCCATCGTACCGTGTAAATGATTATTTGTGAGTATTGTGCAGCGTGACAACGTAATAGTTTGCATAGATTAGTGGCGAAAATCACATATTTCTCATATTAAACAACCTTTTTGCAATGTTTATCAAACTATGTTGCAAGCATATTACAATCAGTTCCTTGATTTGATACTGACATTTGAGTGGCTCACAGACTAACATTCTCACGTATAAGGTCTTTAGATTAGTTCCTGCAAATTGAGTCAATTCACGTTTCTACTACGTCATACTTCGTTCAGAATATTAAAATGTTGAACCTCTCTGCAGTATATAGCCGCATGTTTGCCATGTCACAAACTTTTAGCGCTTTGTAAAAACCACAACATCCATAACTATAATTCAAACTTCTCGCTACTCGACCTTTAACCCTATCAGGCTGAGAAGGGGCACACATTTATTTCGACTGTTCGTATTCCCTCAAACCCAGATCACCGACCTTAGATAGTTGAAGATAAAATAAAATAAAATAGAATAAAATACCATTATAACTTTTACTCATGGATGATTCCGCAAATGTCATGCTGAACCGTCTTTTCACTTTCAAGTTATTGTTAATACATGTAAGGATCAGGATACAACAAAATTAACCAATAACTTATCTCTATATCAAAACAATTTTTGGTAACATTTGAATGAAAACCAAATTAATTAATAGGGAATATTTAATATTTGTGAATTATGACATGACATCTTTTAAAACAAACAATATTGTTTGCCTGTAACCCTTAGTGTGGCTGTGTATGAATGAGACCAATAAAGGGGGCTTAATTTATATTGATTTCGTTCACACAAGGCCTACCACATGTACAGTGTACGCTACAAAGCACGTATATATTCAGTGTAGCCTACATGTACATGAGTAAACAGTGTGTTTATTGAAAAACCAATCCAATACAGTTTGAAACTTTGAGATACAAATTACAAAGCAGAATATGTACTATCCCAACTAAGGATGTAATTCACATTTACAAAAGTACATTTAGATAAAAATCTATTAAATCCTTTACTTTGTACATCAGCCATTTGCCTTTGCGCGCTTTGTAAAAACCACATGATCCATAACTATAATTCCCAACTAAGGATGTAATTCACTGTTCCCAATATGTTATAAACTCATCTCACTCACAAGATCTTGTGACAGTTTACAAAAGTACATGTAGATAAAAATCTATTAAATCCTTTACATCGTACATCAGCCATAATTTCCCCTTTTGCATTCAAATACATGTACGTTTCCACTAAAACTTTAAAAAAATTTAAATTGAGGTGCTTATGTTACAGTGCCAGTGTGAGCAAGATCAGATGGGACAAAGCTATGGGATGCCGTGGCCGAGTGGTCTTGCGCATAAGACGCGTGCTCTAACGGCTGAGTCGTCAGAATGTGGGTTCGAATGCTGGCCTACATATGATGCTCGATGATGCACCTATACTCCCATTGTGTCTTCATTTTGTTCCAGGAATCTTAACAGTCATCAACTGTAACGTGTGTACACACGACCTATGTAATTAACAACTACTTAAGTAAGACTTGTAGCTTTGCATGGTGAAGAGGATAAGTAAAGAATGTTGACATTAAAAACTTCTTGAAACTTCAATAGTAAAGCATGACACAGAGTGCCACGTAAATACAGACTAGTGCTAAAATCTCCGTCACATATTTCATATTAATAAGGAGGAATGGAAGGAGCGCGGCGCCCCCTATTTTTTTTAAATTGTACAAAGAGACGAAGAAAAAATGGACAAATGGCAGATATAATCTCCAATAGGCATGCTTTATTGTTTACACTGTTAAAATGTTATAGACCTTTTAACTTACAGTAGCAGCGTTAACGAGTTATTCCATAGTTTTTATATTGGCGATATACCCAATATAAAACAAAAATGGGTGGATCAGTTATTACAGTGTACGCTTTTGGGATCTTATTATTTTTTTTTTTTAATAATCGCCTCCAAGTAATAATACGACTGATAACTGTAACACAAATATATTGATATTCAAAAAGAACGTACAAAAAGAAGATGTAATACTCTCACAATAAAGGCAGAGCACACCATTGATAATTATCTTTCCAAAGTGCTCTTATTTAACAAAAAAGAGGAAAACTATTACCCCAAAAATTCCTACGAATATTTTAGAATGTACTTGTTACTGAAAAAACAAAAACTTATCCTGAATATATGTTTAACAAAAAACTTCCACAAACTGTAAATAACAGTTCATGATTAAAGACTATTTTTGCCTCTGAAGTTTGAAAAGTACTAAAACACGCTGCAGTGTCCCGATAATAATAGGCAACAAATATAGTTATGGGAAAGTAGTTATGGATATTTGTATAGTTCTGAACAAATTTTGAAATTTTTGAAATATAAATTGTGCATTTATTTATTCAAGCCTATGGGGAATTAATTATTTGTCTACATCAGGGCTCGCGATGAGCCACAATATTTTAAAAGGCAATTTGTTTGGGGATTATTAAAAACTGAGATACCCAAAACAAATGTTTATGCAAATTATAGCACAACATGTGACATTTGTGATCATTCCACAAGTTCCACCTTTTGCTCGTACCCAGTAGTCTTATATATGGCCGTTGAACACGCTTATTTCTGTCACTATATATTCTGAAGGAAGACGCAAAGCATCATGGGTAACCTTAAATGCAGCTCTTAATCACTGATCTCTATACTAACTGGATAAGAGATGGGCGCTGATTGGCCTATAAAAAGTTGAAGTAACCGGCCGCCATGTTGGTTCCCCCAAAAGGTCAAGAGTCAAATGTCACGTTAGCATACAGACAATATCAACAACTGATTCAGCAGCACACGGCATTGTCGTCGGTCGGGTAGCAGTAAACCTGTCCAGCCGTCACGCATGCGCCTTCTTTCTTGGGGAACAAAGATGGCGAACAACGAGCTTCAGCCAATCGGCGCGATCTCATATCCATGCAGTTAGTGTAGAGATATCAGTGCTCTTAATAGCTGCATCGTCTTAATGTTCACGGTAAAAACATTTACATAATTTACATAAACATACCGTATATTTTGAATAATACCACACATGCGCTCGTCTTTCCCTATTTGAAGTATTATTTACAGCACGAATTAGTTTTGCATTGAAGTACAGAGGTATACTTCTCAAAGTTCTAACATTGGTAAACTGTTGTGACCGCATACACTCTACGCTCAATGTGGAGTAAATGGGGATGTAGTGTAAGCGGTATACCTACATGGATGAGGGTTGAGTGTCGGAGGACGGTGGTGCCAGCGCATCGGTCGAGCTGAAAAAAAAACTATTTTGCCAAACAAAATTTTTAGCATGCTATAAATTGCTTGGCTACCGCCACTAATTTTCAAAGCGTAATCCGACACTTTCTCTCACGTTTTAAGGCTATCGCCAGAAAATACTGGGGAACTTTTTCCCAAAAGATTGATCAAAACCTTGATCCACTACTGGAGCTACCGCTCACTCGGTGCTACAGCACTCCCTCCGAACATTTCAGTCTTCTCTCCTCACCCCCTCGATATCCTTAGGTATTTATACACGAATTTTCTAAAAACAAATTAAATCTCTCAGCACAACGCACAAACCTTATTCGAGGAGTGACGTACGTCCCGCCGAAAAGTTTGCATATAATTTACATCTAATTTACATCTACTTTACACTCCGTTGTGGGGCGTCGAAATATCTGCCGTGATGACGTACTAGATAGTAAAAATATCGCCCTCTTGTGACACATATAATACATAATGTTTGTATACAAATGTTGCAAAAGTTACAGCTCAGTCTGTAATTTAATTAAAGAGATATAGCTAATTAACTAATACAATTACTTGATCAAAGTAAACAGGATTTAGAAGATTATATACATTTTAATACCACATATTTATTTACGTTAAATAACGTTAATGAAAAAATGTATGTATAAAATTGGTATAATTATTTTAAGTGTTTGAAACTTACATCACAGTTGGTAATTTAATTGAAAAATAGAGCCAATGTACTAAAAATATGAGGTCACTCCTTTGAATGAGGTGTTTATTTAAGCAAAACGACAACTTATAAACAACTTATAAATATAAACATTTAAATCCTTTCTAAATCCGGGCGAAAGGATTTATAAAACACACAATTACCCATAATATTAGCAATTTGTTTGCAAAATTTGTCCCAAAAAGTGATATGCATGATATGTTAATACCTATATTGACCTTTCGGTAAAAGCGTGTAGAGAATAATTAAAACAATATATATTAACTATAACTCACTAAATGCCAAAATCTACGTTGAAGTCCTCATAAGTCCTTTCTGCTCTGAGCAGATGATCCTGAGCCACTTTGCAACATTTTTTTTATTTTTTTTATTTTTTATAACCAACGCTTCTATCTTATTATGTCTAGGTTGGTTTTGATCGTATTTACTAATTTCAAAGAAGCACCATGATAATAAAACATATCCATCGAAGAAGGAGGTCACACAAAATAACCCAATTAAAGCTCTTTAAGATTATAGTATACCTAAAATACAGGCGATATTTAAAAAAAAACAATCACATTACATTTTTGACATTAAATTACAAAGCGTATGTTTCATTTATACGTACCATTTTATGTAAACCAAACAAGGGACTGTACAGTCAAATGATGTGCATAGGCAAATACCCCGTCATTAACGCTACCCAATGTAACAACCAACCTTAGCTCCAGTTCTTCTAACAAAGCATCCCTTTACATACACATAGAACCAATAAATTACTTATCCTTGTCTCAATTATTATAAATACATATGTATATTACATTGGGCATAAACTCGGACCGAATACAAAATAATACGCAGTAATTTGCACGACCAGTTTTGGAAGTCCAATTCGCTGATATTTATGTCACTTATGATTCTTACATCTATGATTTTTATGATTTTGTTTATTATTATTACTATCATTTTGGTTTGTTTTTCCAGAGACTGTCCTAACCAACTCAACTTATTTGATCCGTACACCAAAAAATAATAAAGTTGAAGGCGTAGTACAGTACAGCATAGAAATTACTTCCGAGTTTTGATTTGTAATACTGGCATGCTTACCCACAATATATGAAACATTATGTCACCGGGGAGTGTGTATTTCAGCAAACATTTCGGTTTGATCCCGTGTTTGGGTTGAATTATAATATTCACTGTATTATTTGTATCAAGTACTAGTCATAACGGCCGTAGATTCATTATCATGCTTGAATTGTCGTGAGATGTATACATTACAAAACTGCAGAAATGAAGATAATTATGTTGTCAGATATCTGAGCCTATTTTAGAGCTGATGCTAATGAACTGAGTTATTGCTATCTACAGCTTGAGCCTGTTATTGTATTTAAAGCAGATATTTACTATTGATATAAAAACAAACTTAAGTGATCGAAATTTTACATGAAATTGATAATAGATAACTTCATGAGATGAAAATTCCAGGTCAGAATGAAAACCATAGATCCAATAAGCAGCCGATGTTTGGCGGCCCAATGGAACGGCTCTGATATACATATATAATTATCTACCAAGTAGAGTCAGATGTTGGCATAGGCAAATGCCCCATCATTAACACTACCCAATGTAACAACCAACCCCATTTATTCTTCTAACAAACCATCCATATACATACACATAGAACCGATAAATTACTCATCCTTGTCTTACAAGGATGAGTAAGACAATCAGAATAGTCATTGTTCCATCTTACTCTCAATTGCTATCAATACAAATGTATCGTACATTGGGCATAAACCTCGATTCAACCAAATACAAAATAATTTGCAGTAATTTGCACGACCAGTGTAAACCAGAGCCTCGTTATCAGGTTAACAGAGTCAATTTGGGCGCCGAGCGTACGTCCTATTCGCTGATATTTATGTAATTGACGTCATAATGACATTGTTTATTATTATTACTATTATTTTGGTTTGTTTTTCCAGAGACTGTCCTAACCAGCTCCACTTTTTTGATCCGTACATCTAAAAACATTAAATTTGAAGGCGTAGTACAGTACAGCCTAGAAATTACTTGCGGGTTTTGATTTGTTAATGCTGACATGCTTACCCACAACATGTCGGGGGTTTCTATTTCAGCAAACCTTTCAGTTTGATCCTGTGTTTGGGTTGAATTATAATATTCACTGTATTATTTGTATCAAGTACTAGTCATAACGGCCGTAGATTCATTATCATGCTTGAATTGTCGTGAGATGTATACATTACAAAACTGCATAAATGAAGATAATTATGTTGTCAGATATCTGAGCCTACTTTAGAGCTTATGGTATAATGAACTGAATTGCTTTCTGCAGCTTGAGCTATATTGTATTTAGCAGACGTACATTGATTATATAAAAACATGATTGATTATATAATTTAAAAAAACATAAGTGATCAGTTTAACATAACATAAGTTTTACATCAAATTAATAATGGATACAACTTCCCTTGAAATATGACTTTCATATCAGTTGCCATGATTGTCAACTTCATGGGATTAAAATTGTAATAATACAGCCCCCATCCCTAGTCTAGTCATAACTAGACTGGGGATAGTAGAAGTATTATAGTCGAGTCCACTTCATCCGTGTCCAAGTCCAAGTCCAAGTCCAAGCAGTTTTAGTCCAAACAGTCCTAGTCCGAGTCAATACTTTAAAATGAAGGTACAATATCGGATAAAAGGTGTGCTGTGAACACCATCGGTAATTGCATAAACTATGGGAAAACGTTTAATAAACATTGCAAATTGATTGCCAAAATAAAAGCAAAGCTTTTCATACATATAATTCCGGTCACGTCTAGATCGCGTATTGATTTGTGTATTATTTTGTAAAATGTATGAACTTGGCCGTTCTGCGGCAGCGCCCGGTTGAGTTGCGTGGGATTAGCCTTTATTCAAGGCTCCCGTGGCACACCGCGGATAATATACATTAATACATACGAAAACAAAAATAGCAGCCCAGATGGCGACGCAATGAGCCGTGCGTGGCTTCGCCACAATGTATTGGTCAAATGGGGGCCGTGCGCGCCTCCCTTAAATAAAGGCTACGTGGGAATCGAAACTGGATAAAACGATCTAGAACTGGTCAAACGGAATTCAGAAAAAAGTACTCCAAAATTTCAGGGGGAAATTATTCAAATTTTCTGAAAACTGAAGGAACTTCAGACAACATTACATCAGCAGCTTTACACTTAGTACGTTTTACATTAATGTGTGACTTTTTGGTTACTTTTTAGTGATCAATCGTGTACGGCGTTTTTGTACACATTGCCACCCTGATATTTAACGGCTGTTTTCTGTTGCTGCTGAGCAAAATGTACAGACGCACGAGATTCACGCGGTGGCTCAAAAGCTATTGTTATTACATGAACATAAAACTGCCATCGTACCGTGTAAATGATTATTTGTGAGTATTGTGTAGCGTGACAACGTAATAGTTTGCATAGATTAGTGGCGAAAATCACATTTCTCATGTTAAACAACCTGTTTGCAATGTTTATCAAACTATTTTGAAAGCATATTACAATCAGTTCCTTGATTTGATACTGACATTAGGCTGGCTCACAGACTAACACTCTCACGTATAAGGTCTTTAGGTTAGTTCCTACAAATTGAGTTTTTACTACGTCATATTTCGTTCAGAATATTAAAATGTTGAACCTCTCTGCAGTATATAGCCGCATCTGTATCTAGCTTCGCAAATTCTTCGTTTGCCTCGTCACAACCTTTTAGCGCTTTGTAAAAACCACAACATCCACAACTATAACTCAAACTTCTCGCTACTCGACCTTTAACGCTATCAGGCTGAGAAGGGGCACAAATTAATCTCAACTGTTCGTATTCCCTCAAACCCAGATCACCGACCTTAGAGAGTTGAAGATAAAATATAATAAAATATAATAAACTACCATTATAACTTTTACTCATGGATGATTCCGCAAAATAATGTCATGCTGAACAGTCTTTTCACTTTCAAGTTATTGTTAATACATGTAAGGATCAGGATACAACAAAATTATCCAATAACTTATCTTTATATCAAAACAATTGTTGGTAATATTTGAATGAAAACCAAATTAATTAATAGGGAATATTTAATATTTTTGAATTATAACATGAAATATTTTAAAACAAACAATATTGTTTGCCTGTAACCCTTAGTGTGGCTGTGTATGAATGAGACCTATAGAAGGGGCTTAATTTATATGATTTCATTCACACAATGCCTACCACATGTACAGTGTACGCTACAAAGCACGATATGTTCAGTGTAGCCTACATGTACATGAGTAAACAGTGTGTTAATTGAAAAACCAATCCAATACAGTTTCAAACATTGAGATACAAATTACAAAGCAGAATATGTACTATCCCAACTAAGGATGTAATTCACATTTACAAAAGTACATTTAGATACAAATCTATTAAATCCTTTACTTTGTACATCAGCCATTTGCCTTTGCGCGCTTTGTAAAAACCACATGATCCATAACTATAATTCCCAACTAAGGATGTAATTCACTGTTCCCCATATGTTATAAACTCATCTCACTCACAAGATCTTGTGACAGTTTACAAAAGTAATAATAATAATAATAATAATAATAATGTATAGATTTATATAGCGCACGTATCCACCAACTAAGTGGCGCTCAAGGCGCATTATATTATTATCCCTGCTCATAAGGCTCATAAGGCTCATAAATCATTCCTGAAACCATCTCAGCTCCCTGGGGAGTATACAGCTCAATTGCTGCCATTTCTAGCGCATATAGAGCAAACCATCTCTGCCTTCACAGGTACCCATTTAACCCCTGGGTGGAGAGAAGCAATTATGGTTAAGTGTCTTGCTCAAGGACACAGGTGTCACGGCCGGTACATGTAGATAAAAATCTATTAAATCCTTTACATCGTACATCAGACATAATTGCTATAATTTCCCCTTTTGCATTCAAATACATGTATCTTTCCACTAAAACTTTTTTTTAATTGAAATTGAGGTGCTTACGTTACAGTGGCAGTGTGACCAAGACCAGCTGGTACTAGGACAAAACTATGGGATGCCGTGGCCGAGTGGGCTTGCGCATAAGACGCGTGCTCTAACGGCTGAGTCGTCAGAATGTGGGTTCAAATGCTGGCCTACATATGATGCTCGATGATGCACCTATACTCCCATTGTGTCTTCATTTTGTTCCAGGAATCTTAACAATATAACAACAGTGTGTTGGTGTATAGGGACATGGTATGCTGTCCTTCAGCAACACACCCAGGAGTATAAATGGGTACATGTGAGGGGAGAGGTTGATATTGTGGTTGAAAAAGCTTCCGATGTGCTACGGTAGTTCAGGGCTGTATACTCCCCAGGTAGCTGAGAAAAGTTAAGTTTTGATATTGGCCCAATGAGCAAGGATAATAATGTAAAATGGTCAAAGTGAAGTGGCAGTAGTGCAAATGACATTTATAGTGAACAGTGAGATCCCACAAAATATTGGTTTGTTGATGAGAGTGATAGAGGTTTATTATCTAGATGAAGTGTAGGCCGTTTAGTGAAGAAGAGCTTTCAGTATCATGCACTCTCCCGGGATAAATAGAACGTCCAAATCCAAGACAATACATTCTACCTTTAGGAATCAAATAATACAAGACTGGGGACCCCTAATTGTTAATAATCGTGATCATAAGCTTGTTATTCAATTCTAAGGCAGTATCTGTTGAATATGAACAGTTTTTGGTGTTGTGTAAATTATAATGTGATGTTATTTAATTTATTAATATATTTTGAAGAAACAAATATTAAGTCAACATTGTGAAGCAACTGTTTTTCTTCAAATTGCTCTGAACTTTGTTGATGGACATAGTTTAATGCGAGTAACCTCAATGCGGATTACCAATGCTGCACCTCACTACACCACTATAGTATGGTCCTTATTTTGTTTAGTCTCAACTTGTACTAAGGCATAATAGTTATTGAGTATGTAATATTATTTACTTGTTTGGTTGTAGAGCTTTCTGTTTGAGGACACTTTTGAAATAAAATTAAACAAACAAACATTGTGAGTTATAGATATGCCTTTGATCCGCCCATGTTGATGGAGGATGGGTGGATGAAGAATGAACAGAGCACATGACCCCCGCCGCCCCAATGCTCAGTGAAGCTGGATTTTGTTTTATTTTAAATGTAAAGGTTTGTTTTTACTGCAAGAATAAAAAAGAAAACTAGACGGAAGTTTTTGTTACATTACAAACACATAGGTGTTCGAGTTTTGTCAGGGCAGTGATGATGACGTCAGAATGTTAAAAAAAAGAAGTTTTTTTTCATATTAAAGAGTACCCTGTAAATTATGATTTGGTTACCAACGATGATTTGTTTGAATTCCATTTCAATGATTTGAACTTAATCACATTATTTATTCTTGAAAAAAACAGTTCAGATGTGAAAAACAACTGTTCTGCTACTGTGCTACATATAAATGGTCAATTTTGGCACCGAAATTCTTTGAGAAGAGGCATTTATTTCTTTGGCGAGTTTTTACAACCCTTTTTCGTGTAGTTCCAGATACGAATTGTGATGTTGACGAAACCGTCGTCCTCGCTAATAATGTACAGTTTTGAAGAAAACATTTTTATATTAAACTTTGACTTCCGGTTTGGACAGGAAGTAAAAGTCAAATTGGGGTCACATTTGTGTAATATTTTTCGACAATTAACAATCTGTACAATGGTGGAAAGACTGAATTTACCCCTTGTGGTTGTTGAGATATGATTTTTTTAAATATTAAACTCTGACTTCCGGTTTGGACAGAAAGTAAAGGTCAAATTGGAGTCATATTTTTGTAAATATTTTTGACAATTCACAATCTGTACAATGGTGCAAAAACTGTGAATTTACCCCTTGTGGTTGTTGAGATATGATTTTTTTAAATATTAAACTTTGACTTCCGGTTTGGACAGGAAGGAGAGGTCAGATTAGGGTCACGTTTTTGTACGAAAAATCACATAATTCAAGATCTATAACATGGTGCAAAGATTGTGAAAATATCTTTTAAAAATATTAACTTTGATTGAGTGTAATTCGATATCTGAAAAAAACGAACAATAACAAGAGGTGTTCGCGCTGTTGTTTGAACACCTAATAACCAACTCGCAATTGTTTTGTTCTAAATTTGATATCTAAAAGCGGGGATAGGCTGTGCCACCCGGGTTGCGACCCCGTATTGGCCAATTTCTGGATCAGACACTGACTGCATGTCCCCAACTCTACTTCTAAGAAGCGATCGACGCCCATGCCACCTACGAGTTCCAGCTAATCAGTCGTTAACACGGCAGCTCATCCACGGATCCTGAACGATTGAGCAGTAACATAATGATAAAACAATCCCCACAAATTGTAGGCTATACGCAGGGCAGTAAACAAGGGGGTGACACCGCTATTATTCAGTTGGCAAATCGAGCTTCAGTTGGTAAGATGGAGACTCAGTCGAGGAACCCGATACCCGAAATTGGAAATATTCGGATACCCGGGTACCTGCAAACAATTTTGTCAAAACACATAAATATTCCGAATTAGTAAAATGCATGTACACTATTTCAAGTCCACTGATGAAAAATACTACAGTCTGAATGCAATGTCACTGTTTTATATTAGCTGATAAAATGGTGTCTTGATTCATTTAGAGCCTGCAAAGATTTAACTAAAAGTGCTCTCGGTTAATATATTGGAAAATAAAATTATTCAACTCAAACTCAAATAGTATAATTTTCCCATTTTTATGAATATATGCTGAACATTTCAACAAGAAACTTCCACATCATGTTTTCTATAAATACCAAAGTTGTAGTACTTTTTGTACTCATTGAAATGTACTCGTACTCATACTCACAGAAAATGTTGTCCATGTACTCTTACTAGTAGTCATCATCAAAATGTACTCACACTATATATTCACGAGTAAATTATGTACAGTGTATTGCGTATTTGAAAATAGCAAGGGGGCCGTGAAAACAATTAGATGTATAGTTCAAAATGAACTAGCAATTTGTTATAATATAGGCACAATCCTACATCTTTTTAATTATTTGTACAACACAATTCTACAACGCATGCCTAAATTCGTTAGTGACAAAAATAGATAAAAGGACTTATAAGACGAAAATGTGGATTTTTATATGCATATAATGCATAATGTTTGTATACACATATTGTGAAAGTAACAGCTCAGTCTCTAACATAATTAAACAGAATTCACTCATAAAATTAATTAATAGTTTGAAACAGGATGTAGAAGTTTATAAGTCCTTTTTGCTAGTTTTTTTGCTATTTCCCGAAGTAAATGTTGAATACCACATACATCTTTGCGTAAAACAAAATGTGTATTAATACATTTTAACAAATTATTTGAAAATTACATCCCAGTCGTTTTTTCACAATTCGGTTCTCTTAATTTTTTTAAATAAATATAGCGCCATTGTTCTAAATTATGAGGTCACACAACTAAGTGTTTATTTAAACAAAAATACAACTTAAGCTTCTAAGTCCTTTCTGTTTGTACGCTTCTAACTGATGAATCCAGGCAATATAATAAAATATAATAAAACACAATTTTCCATTTAAATTTTTGGCAAAATAGGCCCAAAACGTGAAATGCATCATATTTTAATACCTATATTGATCCTTTGTAAAAGACGGGTTGAGAATAATTTAAACAATATATGTTAACTATAACTCACTAAATGCCAAACTCTGCGTTTAAGTCCTTATACGTCCTTTCTGCTCTGAGCTCGGAAGGGGCACAGTTTTATATATTTTGTTATATTTTAGTATATCTCCATAACGCTTCGACCGATCATGCTTAAATTAATTTCGTCTTTTTGTAACTTTTCCCTAAGATTCCCTTAATACCCAAGTCATTGACATGTAGTGTTCATGGTCAATTGTTCATTTTGAACAGGTATAATCATATTAATATCTTGGCTTAAACCACAAACGTCACGCACGGCAGAATGTTGCCAAGACGACCGCAGAATCATGCCATTGTCGGTGTTAAATCATATCTTTTTAATTGCTTATGGTATAATTTTAGTTTTTGCTTGATATTGTAGACAATTTATCCTTCTTGTTTATGATGCAACATTCATTTGAAAAACGTTATATACAGACCTGTCGATTTTCAATAAAACATTGTGACTTAGGCCTGTTTTACTGTGTAATTTCCTTTTTTTACGGAACATTTTGAACACTACACGATCCCTGAATAAACACAAGTTTTATTATTTTCCTTTGAAAGGTAAAATAAAGACAAAAGCCTATTCCTGAATTGATGTAAAATTCATGTTGATTGGTCATTGTTAACAGCTGTCGGTTGGAGGTGAAACATTTTGAACCAATCAGATTTAGTGTTAGAAAATGGTTGAAACCTATGACCAAACCTGCGTAAGATAAGATCAATGCCTTGCTAAATGGGTACTCAATTGGCAATGTACAGCAATTGTTTTGGTTTATTAGGTTCCAAAAAAGGGCCCAAGAAATTCATATGAAAATGTCTGCTTTGGTAAAAAATACATAAAATGCAGCTTTAACTAGTTCCAATGTATTGTGGAAATTCAGTATGGTCGCCGATAGTTTTAAATGCAAAATAGTGTGATTTAGCAATCTTTATGATTTGTTTTATTTTATTATTTTTTTTGCGTTTTCTTGTTTAATATATGATTCAACCTATTCAAATTTGGGTAAAAATTTCAAATAGGCAAATGGTTTTGGCACAAATGTACCAACAATCACGGAAATTTCGCCTTCTAGCGATGTCCTGGAAACTGTATGAACCTCCCTAGATAAAATAAAATGCGGGAGAGGGGGCATCAGAACGCAAAAACAGGCCTAATCCGGTTAACTCTAAAAATGGCCATTACGACATATTGTGTAAAGCCCTTCGAAACGTCTGTATTAAGAGCTATATTAACCCTATCATCAATCCTGGGGGCACAATTTGGCCCGTATGACATCTGCATAATATCTCCAGAACGTTTTGTCCGACCACACTGAAATTTTACTGGACAATATTGAGTCATGTGATTTTTCTGATTTTATGCTAAGTAGGCCTATATAAATGTTGCGTCAAAATCTTTAAAAATCATGTTTTGGGAGCAAAATGACCCAAAACATTGCTTATAGCGCCCTCTAATTGACGTCACGTTGTTGTTTGTACTGTAGTCAACATTTTTGCCAAATTTAATGGCTAACGGATAACAATTAAGGAAGTTATGGGAAAAACACCTTTTTAAACAAAACATGAGGAAAAAATACTCTAAAATGGGTATAGTGCACCCTAACGGTGACTTATGGAAGTTTTCATGGCTTCATTCGATAGATCGTGTCAATCCAAACATACCTACAATGTTTCATGAAAATCGGCTGAAGAATACAGCAAATATGGAGGGGAGCACAATGAGCCCCTCCCCAGGTCTGAAAACGAAAAAAAAGAAGAGAGATTCAGAGTTTGTCTTGACACAAACTCTACATGTTCGTGAGGGTGTAAAGGTCAAATTGGGCTAAACTTTGTTTAAATATTTTGTGACAATTAACGATCTGTACAATGGTGCAAAGATTGTGAATTTACCTCTTGTGGAAGATTTTGTTTTAAATATTAAACTTTGACTTCCAGTTTGGACAGGAAGTAAAGGTCAAATTGGAGTCACCTTTGTGTAAAATTGTTTTGACAATTAACGATCTGTACAGTGGTGCTAAAATTGTGAATTTACCTCTTGTGGTTGGTGACATATGAATTTTTTTAAATATTAAACATTGACTTCCGGTTTGGACAGGAAGTAAAGGTCAAATTGGGGTCACCTCTGTGTAAAATTGTTTTGACAATTAACGATCTGTACAATGGTGCTAAAATTGTGAATTTACCTCTTGTGGTTGTTGACATATGATTTTTTTAAATATTAAACTTTGACTTCCGGTTTGGACAGGAAGTAAAGGTCAAATTGGGGTCACCTTTTTGTAAATATTTTTTGACGATTAACGATCAGTACAACGGTTCAAAAAATTAAATTTACCTCTTGTGATTGTTGAGATATGATAGTTTTTTAATATTAAACTTTGACTTCCGGTTTGGACAGGAAGTAAAGGTCAAATTGGGGTCATGTTTTTGTAAATATTTTTGACAATAAACAATCTGTACAATGGTGCAAAAACTCTGAACTTACCTCCTGTGGTTGTTGAGATATGATTTTTTTTAATGTTAAACTTTGACTTCCGGTTTGGACTGGAAGTAAGGTCAAATTGGGTCACCTTTTTGTAAATATTTTTTGACAAATAACGATCAGAACAATGGTGCACAAAATGTAAATTTACCTCTTGTGGTTGTTGAGATATGATTTTTTTAAATATTAAACTTTGACTTCCGGTTTGGACAGGAAGTAAGGTCAAATTGGGGTCACCTTTTTGTAAATATTTTTTGACAATTAACGATCTGTACAATGGTTCAAATATTGTGAATTTACCTCTTGTGGTTGTTGAGATATGTTTTTTTAAATATTAAACTTTGACTTCTGGTTTGGACAGGAAGTAAGGTCAAAATTGTGATCACCTTTGTGTAAATATTTTTGACAATTAACGATTTGTACAATGGTACAAAAATGTTGAATTTACCTCTTGTGGTTGTTGAGATATGATTTTGTTAAATATTAAACTTTGACTTCCGGTTTGGACAGGAAGTAAGGTCAAATTGGGGTCACCTTTGTGTAAATATTTTTGACAATTAACGATTTGTACAATGGTACAAAAATGTTGAATTTACCTCTTGTGGTTGTTGAGATATGATTTTTTTGTGTGAATTTACTGTGTGAATTTAAAATCCAATATAACATACCCAATTTTTGAAAATATCGTCTAACATTAAAAGAGAAAGGATACGAAACTGATTTGTTCATACATACGTAGATATCATTCTATAGTTTAATATGTGAGTGACCCACCTATTCAACCATCCATTAGAAAGACTGATGTGGTTTTTAGGTGTTCGGGTATATGCCCGAAACACCTCTTCTTCTTCTTCTTACTTGTAGGTCACGTTTTGATCGAGCTCTGGAGTAAGTAAGATTTTTGTAGCTTTTAGACCTTGTATGGTCACAGTTTTTATATTATCTTATTTAGTATTTATCATAGAACCTGCAAGACCATCCTCAAACTGTCGGGTTGTATAATTTAAGTGTATTTTAGTGTAATTTTCTCGTTTTAATTTGGTTATTTTCGGCCTCTGGCTGGTCACCATGACCAGTCAAGCATCATCAATTGAAAGGGGTCAGCCAAGCGTGAGCACGGCTGGCCCTGCGAAACCCATTGTTCAGGGCAGTGAGCCTTTTCGCGTCACCAAGAACAATGGCGTCTCTTTCAATGCTGCTGACAAGGTATCTGTACAAACATACATAGACGCATTTACTGCACATATACCCCCAAAAGAAGTGATTTCGGCCTCCCGAATATCAAATGGCCGAATCGCAATCTACCTAAACTCGAGGGAGGCAGTAATCAACGCCGTTCAGAAAGGCTTTGAATACGGTGACTCCTTTCTTGAGCTCACTCCCCTCGTTCCCCCCACAACTCGTTTCATACTATCTAATGTTTATCCTGAAATACCAAACTCGGTCCTTGTCAGCAACAAGTAGTGTCACAAATTTGACCCATTCCCCTGGGATTTAAAAACAAAGAATTAACCCACATTATGAGCTTCAGAAGACAGGTACAGGTTCTTTTAAATCCAAATAAACCCCTCCCGACCACATTAATTTCTCTTTTTGCAATGTCAATTATCGTGTCTTTCTATCCACGGAGTGAGTGCGGTGTTTTAATTGCGGGGAGTTTGGACACATCAGCCGCTCCTGCAAAAAACACAAAAATTCCGATAAACATGACGAAAATGATGACACAACCTCCAACCCCATAAACCCACCACCAATCTTCGTGCACAATAAGAAATCCGACCCTAAACATCCTCCCAAACGATCGAAACCCAACCCGCCCGATCCTGCTGCCGCTACGACTGCGCGTCCCGCGTCTGGACGGCCGGACGCGGGTTCAAGCGAGCCCGCGTCCGAGGCGCCTGGCTCGGACGCCGCCCGATCTTCCATCGGGGGTGAGGTGCTGACCCGGGCATCGTCTTCCTCCTCCGCTGGAAACTCCAAGGAGTCCTCAGTGGGGGCGGATGCGGGCGCGCCGAGTGGCAGCACAGATCGGGCCACCCAATCTCTTACGCCTGGTGCTTCCCCTTCCCAACCCTCCACTTCAAATCCCACCAATAAACAATTCTCCGTATGGGGCTCGCCACCTGCACCCACGAGGACTTTTTCTGATGTTGTTTCAAAAGGAAAACAGACACCCACAGCGACTTCCCTAGTCTCGCTTCTTGGTGGGACTTCGGGAAGTCGCACATTAAATCTTTAAGCCAAATGTACGGCTCCAAAATCGCCAAAGAAAAACGAACAGCTTTTCTAGAAATAAACCAACAAATTGATGAACTTCAGTCTGCGCCAGACTTAACGCCTCAAACTAGAGATACCCTTGCCGAACAAAGAAACAATTTAAACTATCTTCTCAAAACTGAAGCACAGGGCGCTCTCGTCAGATCTCGTTTTAAACATACAAATGAGACTGACTCGTGCTCCACTTATTTCTTCAATCTTGAGAAATCAAATTCCCTCTCTAAAAATATCTCCCATATCCGTCTCCCTTCTGGTCTTGTCTCCGAAGACCCAGGTGATATAAAAGCGCATATCCGCGACTTTTATAAAACACTTTACAGCCGAGTTCCAACTGACGAGAGTGCCCTCGATTATTTATTAACTGATATAACTAAACTAGACTCTGATGATGCAGAGGACCTTGATAGTCCTCTGTCTCTCGAAGAACTTAACCTCGCTGTCAAGCAACTTGGCAAAGACAAAACGCCCGGGCTTGATGGACTCACATCCGAATTTTTCGCATCCTTCTGGCCTATATTAAAAGATGACTTTCTTTTAGTTCTGCAATCTTCTGTATGTTCTGGGTCGTTACCTCATTCTTTTCGTAGAGCTGTCATCACTCTGCTCCCCAAGAAGGGAGACTTGGCCGACATCGCAAATTGGCGCCCTGTCTCCCTTCTAAACACTGATTATAATTGTTTTGCCAAGTTGCTTGCCAAACAGGCTGAAACAATCCATTGGCAGCGTCATCAAAGAAGACCAAAGTTATTGCGTCCCAGGACGTTCAATTTATGACAACATTAATCTCATTCGGCTATCTTTTTAATACAATGAGAGCCATGGGCTTCGGTGCTCGCTTTTTTTTTCGTATCTACAAATCTTGTACGGAGGTTCCGAGAGCCTTGTAAAAGTTTGTGGCTCCCTGACTGTCCCCTTTTCCTTTGAAAAGGGGATACGACAGGGATGCCCACTCTCGGGCCTACTTTATACAATCGCTATTGAGCCTTTACTCAATAAATTAAGAACAAAATTAACTAATATTAGTTTTCACCTTCCGAGCACTGAATTTTCCTTCGCCGTGTCGGCATACGCAGACGACGTGTCCATATTCGTCACCTCCGATTCGGGCTTCAAAGAGGTGGAAGAGGCGTATAGCCTCTTCAGTCGGGCCTCTGCCGCACGTTTAAATACACAAAAGTCCCAGGGTCCATGGGCCGGCTCCTGGACCGGACGAAACGACAAACCACTAAATTTCTCTTGGAATAGTGAGGGGCTTCCCTTTCTAGGGGTTCACTTAGGAAACACAAACAATTACATTAAACAAAACTGGGAGAAATGTAAAGACAAATTAAATAAAACTCTCTCTTCTTGGTCTAGACTTTCCGCTTCACTTTCATTCAAGGGCAAAATTATCATAGCCAATCAGATCGCCGCTTCTAAAATCTTTCACTGTTTGGCTGTTCTCTCCCCTCCGGAAAATGTCCTAAGTGAACTCCAGAACATTCTTGTCGATTTCGTCTGGTCCAGTAAACGACACTACTTAAAAAAACAAGTTCTCTTTCAAAAACCCGACAGCGGGGGAATGGGTCTTGCATGCCTCCAAACACGCATTCTCACTTTTAGATTCACCACCATCCAGCGTTTTCTTAACCTATGCTCCCATCCCGCCTTTTTTCTCATCAGTCATTTTCTCAAACAATATAAAAAACTTGGGTTTGATTACCAGCTCTTCCTTTCGAAAACTGATCCTAAATTTTATACCAGTCTCCCCGTTTATTACAGTGAGATCTTGCGTGCTTGGACGGCGTCCGGAGCTCGCATCGAAACGCAACCAGTCTCTATCAACCATGTCCTAAATTTACCCTTAAATGGCCAATTTGCTAGTTTTACAGCTGATGGTGATGCGTCTCCTCCTGTGCGGCTTACGGCGTGCGGAATCAAACTCGTTCGTCATCTCCTAGATTTCAACACCGGCCGTTGGATCGACCCCCGAACTTTCCACGCATCTTTTCAAGGACTTCGTCCTCCCTCTCTTCGTCTTCTACAATCCGACCTTCGGCGTCAACATTTGACATTAATCCAAAACTTTCCTCTGCTTCTCCACGAAGAGGGGTGTCGTCTGCCATTTTCTCAACTTCAAAATATCTCCTTTCGTCCCGACTCTCCAGCATCTTCAATTTACCTCTGACTGAAAATGGACTCTCCGCACCATCCACAAATCTCTACGTCATTTTCAACAAATAAATCAATTCTGATTCTTCATCTTCGTCTACACACTGGAAAAATATTGGCTTTCTCGACTCTTCAACTAAACTTCAATGGAAACAAATCTACCAATTACCAACTTCTAAAAAGGAGGGTGATGTACAGTTTAAACTGTTTCATAATTTTCTACCCTCCCTTGCCGTCCTCCATCATCTAAATCCGGACATCTCTTCTTCCTGCCGATGGTGCGGAGAGAAGGGGTCGATCCATCATCTATTTATTATGTGCCCAGCAATACAGCCCGCCCTCAATCTTCTACATTCACTCATCAACCGTCTTCTGCCGTCTCTTCAACTCAACTTTGACATCTACTGGGCTCTGATTCCGCACGCTGAAGGTCGCAGCAGGGAGGCAGTTCGCCTTGCCAATTTCCTCATCATCAGTTGTAAAAACATAATTTACTATTTATATAGGACATCCCGTTTTTCGGACCCCCTTATCATCTGGCAGCATCGGCTGAAAAATAAAATCCTCCTTGAATTTACCTATTATAATTTATGCAACGACCTTAATACTTTTCTTAAAAAATGGTCCTGCAATAATGCCCTTTTACTTTTTGATAATTATATTTTGACATGGTTGATCTAATCCTACTGTCTGACCCCTCTCGGTCCACCTTTACCCCTTTCGACCCACCTTGTGAACAGCTACTCCAATCTCTCTCTGATTGGAGGCAAGGCGTATGCTACTGTTCATGAGTGGGGTCCTCTCTCTACCCTTTTCTTTTTCTCTACTTGGAGCCGCTGGAGTGGGTTTTAAGACCCACACCAGTAATGCCAGTGGCTCCCCACCCCGGGGATCCCCGGGGGAGTCTGCTTGCACAATGGTGCTTTTAGTCTCCCTTTTAGAGGAGCCCTTTCCCTTTTCTTCCTTTCTTCATCAACCTTTGTTTATTGTCGACTATTCTTATGATTTATAAATGTTTTATTGTTATTACTTGTGTTAACAATATAAACCGAATTTAGTTTTTATTACAGTAATATTGTATACTACTAATTTTGGTTAAACATTGTTTACTATTCTTTTATTTGTACATTTTGTATTGTTGTTCTGTTTTGTAAATAAGGTTTTCTTTTGAAAAGTCAAAAAAAAGTCTTCTCCTCCTCCTCCTCCTCCTCCTCCCCCTCCTCCACCTCCTCCTCCTCCTCCCCATAGATTGTCTACAAAAAAACACATACTTGTAAACTTCACATGAACTTGAAACTTGGCATATACTTAGAACTTAACACTTAGATGAAACAAAAATTTGTGACGTCATGATTAGGTCATCAGATATCGAATTACGATAAAACAAAGTTTAATATTTAAACAAATCATATCTCAACAACCACTAGAGGTAAATTGACATTTTTGTACCATTGTATAGATTGTTAATTGTCGAAAAATATTTACACAAAGGTGACCCCAATTTGACCTTACTTCCTGTCCAAACCGGAAGTCAAAGTTTAATATTTAAACAAATCATATCTCAACAACCACAACAGGTAAATTGACAGTTTTTGCACCATTGTACAGATTGTTAATTGTCGAAAAATATTTACACAAAGGTGACCCCAATTTGACCTTACTTCTGTCCAAACCGGAACTCAAATTGTAATATTAAAAAAAATCATATTTCAACAACCACAACAGGTAACTTCACAATTTTTTTACCATTGTACTGATCGTTAATTGTCAAAAAATATTTACAAAAAGGTGACCCCAATTTGACCTTTACTTCTCCCGAACACCTAGAGTTTGTGTCAAGACAAACTCGAATCTCTAGTTTATTTTCTTTTTCTGCGAACCTGTCTTTAGACACCAGCCAAATGTTGTATTCCAGCATTTTGAACTGAAAATTATTATTTCGATACTTCTTGCTATAGAGTTACAGACAGCCCTGCATTGTAGGTTTTGTTTCCCTTATATAAAAAAGAAAAGAACTAGAGATTGGTTTTTGTATTGACAAACACTAGGTGTTCGGGACACGTAAAGGGCAAATTGGGGTCAACTTTGTTTAAATATTGTTTGACAATTAACGATCTGTACCTTGGTGCAAAGATTGTGAATTTACCTCTTGTGGATGATTTTTGTTAATATTAAACTTTGACTTTCGGTTTGGACAGGAAGTAAAGGTCAAATTGGGGTCATGTTTTTGTAAATATTTTTCACAATTATCAATCTGTACAATGGTGCAAAAACTGTGACTTTACCTCTTGTGGTTGTTGAGATATGATTTTTTTAAATACTAAACTTTGACTTCCGGTTTGGACAGGAAGTAAGGTCAAATTGGGGTCACCTTTTTGTAAATATTTTTTGACAATTAACGATCTGTACAATGGTGCAAAGATTGTGAATTTACCTCTTGTGGTTGTTCAGATATGATTTTTTTAAATATTAAACTTTGATTTATCGTAATTCGATATCTGATGACCTCATCATGACGTCACAAATTATTGTCACAAATTCTGTTTCATCTACGTGTTAAGTTCTAAGTAGGCTATCTGCCAAGTTTCAAGTTCATGTGAAGTTTGCAAGTATGTGGTTTTTTTGGGCAATCTATGGGGAGAAGAAGAAGAAGGAGAAGAAAGAAAAAAAAAACGAACAAAAACAATAGGTGTTTCGGGCACATACCCGAACACCTGAAAATGGCCTATACAGCGATAGATAATTCTTTCTTGTTAAGAATCAGATCAGCTTACACAGTTTTGCTGTCATGCTTATCACTGATCCACGCATTGACAGGTAATTTCCACTTAAAAAACGTTATAAATCTGAAATTAATTAACTAAATTGCCATATTACTCGCGGATGGCAATATAGAATTTCAAATGATGTACTTAATAACTCTGGCCCAATGTCATAGATCCTCTATGCAGCCGTGTTTTGGCTTGCGTGAGATGTTCATGTCATGGCGCTGCTGATCCGTTAAGCCAACCACTCGAGGTTCTACCAGAGGGGATGGGTCTATAGCTCCATTTTCAAAAATGTTTTCTAGCCCCTCAAAAAAAATTGTCTTCTAATTCTGTTTTCTATGGATATGCGCTGAAAAATTTACAGGTTTGTATATTCCGCAAAAATAAATAGTTGTGAAATAATTTCCCAAATTAATGTTTTACTTCAGGAGACGAAAATCCACGTAAGAATGAATACCAATCAACTTGATGCAACTGAGGCACAATTTTGTTTACTGACGATTTGCTTTCATATAGGGAGAACACCGGGGGTACTGGGGATAGGCTTGTCTGGGGGTGGTGCACGCCCACAAAGTTACACCACTGAATAAAACCCACATCTTCGCTCGTCCCCATTGGTGTTATCCAATACCGCTACTACACGCACATTCATTTCAAGTCGCAAAGTATCATGTGTGACCATAAATATAATTATTAAGAGCTTTATCTTTATATCATGGAGGAAGAACTGCTATGTATAGAACTAAGTCTACCTTCATACATACATGTACGTATATACCGACTGTAAATTGTACATGTACATTTATACACACACAGTATGTATGAGAGTGTGTACCATGCATGCACTGTTACTGCTTTTAGTGAATACCTTTAACAGTCATAATTGCCAATCCGTGACAGTTTTCCGTTTTGACTGTACTTTTAGTATTTCGTGCGAAATTGTTCGTTTTTTATTTTTTTTATTTTTTATTTATTATTATTTTTTTTTCCTTCTTCTTTCACTTGGCATCCTCGTGAAACTTATCGAACAAAAACAAAACATAGTTGCCAAGCTCAGAATGACTTCATATTTTGCACTTACAATCCTTGGAATTCCTAGATTGCTCTAATAACTATTACGTAAGAAAATCATCATCATCATGGGTTCGAATCCTGCCCGAGTCCCGCCTGTGTAGTTTTTTCACAGAGACTCGGAAAGCACTGAGTATACAGTGCTATACACACGTCGGTGTTAGGGCAAAATTAAATCAATTGTTTATTTTCCGACGCAAGCATTTCACCAACCTATAAAAATCATCACTGATTGATTTTCTATTTAATTATTAGTAATTAAATACATTCCACCCTCAATGCCTCTGACTGAACAGACTTTATGCATGTGTGCCACACGCGTACACGTGCACATGGACACCTATACATACACACGTGTATTGTATGCACCCATCTCGTTCACTGTACATAATACAGTGTACATGTTACGAAGATGATTACACGTTCTTTCATCGTCGAAAACAAACAAGCTTTCATAATTCCCACGTTTGCAAAACATCTTAAAATACCTTGTTAACTGAAGTTGTTTCGTTGGCAACGTGTTTCAGGTCTGGAAATGTCTAGATTCTTCAAGAAAAGACAAATTTTTAAAACATAGCGTAACCATGAACAGCTTTAGAGAAGTTCGGGCGAAATTTATTAGAACCCCAATGAACTATCCTCATTCCCAGGGTTTCTGAACAGCCTCGTACCCACTTCTCATGAATATTTATAAATAATGCACAGATGACATGAACATTTCATTTAAGGATTACAGATTTGACCCTCCTGAACCTCCTGAACAAAGAATGGAGAAAACATATTTGTTGCAAGACAAATAGTGCCACCACGCATATTTACAGGCAACACCAAGAGTCCACCTATTAATGATTTGTCTAAAACCGTATCTCCTGAATCAAAGTAGATACTAAAGTTATTTTTCACGAAGATAAGGAAGTTTTTATTGTATCAGGTGACCATCAAATAACATGATCTGACCTTTACTTCCGGTCCAAACAGGAAGTTCAAATTCAACACATCCTAACGCAAAATTGTGAATATGAAATTGATAGTTTATAATAAAAGATTATCCATATTTGTAAAATATGATTGTGACATCGAGACAGTTTACACAATCTGATTGGACAAAACTTAACCAGATGGGGTGTATTAACAGATGGTAAAGACACGGCTTATCAAAATCAGAGCAGCGCGTATGTGCCATCTGTTCGCCAACTGTTATTTAGCTGGTGTGCGACGAACGACGCGCATTAAAAAAATTCACGCTGACTCATATTTTTTTTAAAGTTCTTCGTGTGTCCCCAAAACGCCAATTTGCCATTTCTATTTGGTTTGGTCCTCATGGGCTCATCACCACGCCCAAAACCGGTCATTAACCTGCGGTAAAGACCACACAACAAACTGTTATTCCTTAAATATAGTAGTTTTCTAGTACTGGACCAAATACAGGGACACACCACGTCATTTGCAGTATTCTTGGTTCAAAACCGTGTTTATATGTTTAGATACACGATCGCACGGCACTACACGAACCGCTATCAAACACAGTGGTGGGAACTTCGTGTAATATCGTGTGTGGTAGCGGTTCGTGATTGTAGCGTTAGTGTAGCGCCGTTTGATTGTTTATCAAAAACATACAAACACATTTTTGAACTAAAACTACATTTGCAGCAGTTTAGCTGTCTGGGAAAATATTTTTGTTTTATATTAAACATTAGAAAATGTCAAACAACTGCAATCTGCATTTGCAGTGGCAGCAGGGCCGTAGCGAAGGCATAATCTGTGGTTTGGGCTTGGCGTGTGGATGAAACCCAAGTTCCCGACTGACTTTAGCTGCGATAACAAATATAACACCTTCAAAATCGCTGGAAGGCGTAGGCGTGAATAACTTTCCCATTCCAAAAAACATCGCCTCGCTGATATATACAGGGTCGGGGGAAGGGGATCAAAACGAGGGGGAGGAAATTAAATCACCACAAATTAAATTGAATTAAATTGGGCCACAAAAACCACAAGCTCGCTTTGACGTTTAAATGTTGTCGTTTATTTGCCGACTGAGGTCCGGTTTGCTCCCTGAAAATCGATATAGCGGTCCATTCATTCATGTGTACCCATGCTGCAATTACAGTAGGCGCATACACCAGTTTGACTGATTTCAAGTTATTCCTTTGTTGATAAAATATATACAACATATGTTCACGTCTTAGCTGTACACGCATGCATTTGATTTCATTTTCTGCACATTCTTTGCTCGCTTCCCGTTTATATAATATTTCAGGTCAGTTTCTACCTATATATTTATTCTGTGTACAACCACGTAAAAGGCTTGTGTCCCGTTGTGTGATCCCCGCTACTGCCGTTACCCAGGTTGTTTGCATCTGATCGGGGCTAAGTGGACCGCCCACCAACATGGGCTGGTTAGCTCAGTTGGTAGAGCGCTCGTACGATATCCGAAAGGTCGTAGGTTCGAGTCCGGCATCAGCCAATTTTTCTTTGCTCGCTACCCGGTTATATAATATTCAGGTCAGTTTCTCCATATAAATCTACTTTGTCCCAAGTTGTGTGATCCCCGCTTGCCTTCCGTGTACGAAATTACTATTGACATGTGACCTTTTCAAAAATGTGACTGATGACGTCATCACCTATCACAGC
>CM055818.1:52492718-52582718 GCA_029582265.1 Zoroaster sp. YZ-2022 | reverse complement strand
AAATTAATTACACATCAGACAACAGTATTCCAGTGAGCAGCAGTCGTTGAATAGAAATGTTTGACTATTCATCGAAATGTGAGATATACAAATGCTAACATGATGACGTTTTATCACCAGTGTTTGATGTTTTTTGTTATCTCGGTAAACTAAAAGAGAAGGTACAACATAATTTAATTTTTAATTTTTTTGTATGCATTTCAGAGAGTAGTTCATCTCTTAAACCATCTTTGACGTCAGCTGGAAAGGTGGAACGAGAAACCATGGCATACTTGGGTTTCGTCGTTGGAGCTCTTCTTGTACAGGGATTCTTTGTTCTCATGGTACAATCATGTAAGCTGAGTAAGCAATCACTTCGCTAAATCGTATCTTCTTCTTCTGCTGCTGCTGCTGCTGCTGTTTAAGACTTATCCAGAGACAAAAACATAGTTGCAGAGTCCATAGAACCTTAAAACTTAACACATAGTTAGACCTTAACATGTAGATTCATATCTCATGAACCACAGAAGATATTTTCACAATCTTAAAGATCTTGAATTAGACACATTCCGTACACAGACATGGCCCCAATTTGACCTCTTCTTCCGTTCGAAACCGGAAATTTAAGTGAAGAAATATTCTGAATTACTATTCTGTAAATGTATTTGCACAGCCAAAACATAGTTGCGGAGTTCAACGAACCTTAAAACTTAACACATAGTTAGACCTTAACATATAGTTCCAGGTAAAGTTGTGACGTCATGGTGATGTCATCCAATGATATATTTAAGTAATTAATTTTAATTAAACAATATATTATATATCTCGTGAACTACAATAGAAATGTGTTTATTCCTTCATGACTCGACATTTGATACACAAATATGACCCTATTGACCCTTTCTTCCGGTCCAAACTGGAAGTTCAAGTTCGCAAATCTGAATAGGTTTTCGAAAAAAGCATTCTGGGTTTATATATGTTAAGTAGGATCTGCTCTTGTCAAAAACATATTTGGTGACGTCATCGCTCTTAAAAGCTCCCGCTAGCGGCAGGTTTAAAACGTCACTTTTTGCTTTCTTGAGAAAACATAAGACAGAATTTTACCAAATTTGGCACAATTGACACCTATGTTATGAGGAAAAATTTAGTAAATTATGAATGAACCGGAACTTAGGGTTGGAAGAATTTAAAATTGTATGGAATGACTGAACCGGAAGTTAATGCATTCAGTATAGTACATTATATATTTTAAAAATTACATATTATGAAAAGTCATATCTCCTGAAGTAACTCTTGTCTTTTAACAACTTTAGGTTATGACATCATCACATATGATGCACACTCGAACGCCATGAGTTTGGTTTCTACAAACTCAATACCTCTTTTTTCTGGGGGTGGTGGGGGGGGGGGGGATTTACCGACACAAAACTAAATTGAACTGACAAATAAAGAAATTCCAATTTTGTCAACTTACCGACATACCCGACTACGCTACTATTTTTCCCCAAGCTGTTATACACTTCAGGCTAAAAACCATGGGGACTCGGTAGAAATTAACAGTTGATATGGACATTTATAAATCACTTAGTCCAGATTTCTGGTCTTACAATTTGTTTGCATTCAATCATGTTGCTGTGCTTGAAAGTCCATACTTGCATCTAATTTCGTCCAGAATAAGGAAGCAGGCGAAAATGTTAGTTTAAAGATTGTGTAAAGTTTGGCAATACAGGTTTGATGTTGACCGTTAGTAGGCTAACGTTTGTTCTAAGTCGGATGTAAACGTTGGTATCATATTGTTTTAGGATTGGACTGGCGTCAATATCAAAACAGAGATTAGTGAATTTGACGTTGAGTCTATATCGGTCCAATTAATATAAGACTGTAAATAATAATTATTGAGTAATATCTTATATTATGTTATAGAAATGCCACCGATCACCAGTCATCACTATAAACATTATCATATTTTTCATCACCACCATCAAGTGTACTTAAACTCTCAACATAATAATTATTATCACCATCAGATTAGTTTTTTATCTAACTGTTATGCATAAACAACATGTTCTAGATGTTGCATGATTGAACATTAACAGATGTCCTCACTTTGCCTTAATGTGATTTATCGTTTGAATTTCCGGTTATTATTTAAGTTTTGTAAATTGTTCTTGATATGGCAATATAGCTGTCTAAATTATTTCATCTTAGATATACAAAATTATTGTTTTGTCAAAAAACGTTGTCAGGCGGCAGTAACTATTGATCATAGTTTTACGTATAACTTATAGTTTGTATTGATGATGGTATCAAACATACCTTGAAATATGTCTGTGTTTCTATTAGTTAACTCTCCTGCGTAGGAAGCACGTTTCTGTATTATAAAACAGGTATGGCTACTAGGCAGCTACATTGAATTAGTACAAATATGTTAATAATGCTCTAAAATTGCTTTTAAATTGTTTTACTTGTCTGAACTATTTGTTATAACTATGTCCGAGTTTATATGAGGCACTTACATTTTTTTAAACTTCCATTGACAAAAATTGATAGAAAAAAAACATAAATTGAGACTTTGCCACTGAGATGCAACGCTAGCGAAGTAGTCCATACAATGTCAAGACCGTGAGAGTCATCCAATCATTTACTGAACATTGGTACATAAGTATGTATTCCCTGATAACATTTGTTTATGAAAAGAAATTCAACATTAGATGGCACTTTGTTCGTTTGGTTTACTCATTTTTGATCAAACATGTTTGTTATTTTCCACAATAATTGTTCACCAAATGGCATTAAACGCAGTACACATTCATGTTTCGTTCGGCCTAAATCATAACATGATGTCAAAAGTCGTCATAGGCCAATGGTGAAAACTGTGAGCGTTTGAACTTTTCTCAGTAATGTATTGACAAACAAAGCTAAATATTAAATATTACTTGAATACACGGAACGACCTCGGACCAATGCTGTATTTAGGCTGAAATCTTTGTTCAATCTTCGGTCATGTAGTTTAAACTTGTATATTTTTGTTTTTCTCTAAATGGATAACGCTTCAGACGGGAAAATTCCCAAAGAATAAATTCAGATAGTAACTGTTAACCAACCTTTTAAATGTATTATTTTACGATGTTATTCCTTGTTATTCTTGTCGATCCATTATATGCAGATGAGCAGTGTCCTGATGGCTGTTTTTGTGCTTCACAGATTTCCGTATGCACGGATTGGAACCAGTCCGTCATCAGTGGCTTTCCAAAATCGACGGTTAAACTGTAAGTACAGTGGGTTTGACAGACCAGGGATAGAAAAAAACACTTTAATTCAGTTAAATTATGACGATAACTTGTCGGTCGAATTTCAATTATTTAATGTCATACTTTACAACATGTGTAATTAGGTCCTATTCTTTTTATTGGACTCCTTTTATCTGCAGTATCTTATATCGGGTGCAAATATCAGCGTTCTGCCAGCTGGTCATTTTAAAGACTTGTTTCTTACGATAATTAGGTGTTCGAGCTACGGCGCGAACACTTCTTCTTCTTCTTCTTCTTCTTCTTCTTCTTCTTCTTCTTCTCCTTCTCCACCTCCTCCTCCTCCTCCTCCTCCTCCTCCTCCTCCTCCTCCTCCTCCTCCTCCTCCTCCTCCTCCTCCTCCTCCTCCTCCTCCTCCTCCTCCTCCTCCTCCTCCTTCTTCTTCAGAAAATGTGTTCCTCTGCACTTTTTGCAGACGACACTACCATTATCTGTTCCCAACACTGATCTCACCAATGTCTCATCCTGGTTCAAATGTAATAATCGTTGAATCCCAAGAAAACAAAGAGCGTGTTCTTCAGTAAATAACAGTCCTTCTTATTCTATCTCTCTATATTGGATGTTATACCTATAACAGTGAGGTCCAGTTTACAACATTCTTTGAATATGTATTACTTAAGATGAAAAACTATCTCTATCTTATTATCCATATACAACATTATTTTAAATCATCCCTTATCTTAACTACTGTTATATTGTTTGGCCTCGTTCTAACAACTCTCTACTTCCTATTAAAAAATGGCCATCAGAATATGCACCCTGCTCCTTTTTTTCTCCACAATAACACACGTTGATAGGCCTGTTAATAAACTGGGTACTGGGATCTTCATGTGCAAGTATACTGACCAACTTCTTCCTCAAGATGTTTTCTTCCTATTTTACTGCAGTCTATGATATTCATGGATATTCCACCAGATCACAAAACAATCTCTTTCTGCCGTTCACTCCCACATACTACTTTATGAACATTTATTTTATTTTACGGGCCACGCCTCTGGAACAGTATTGACAGAATGGTGAAAACAGAGTCAGTTATGGGGCGCTTTAAAGCTTCTTATACAAAGAACATCTATGCTGTTATTATGTAATTGTAACTGTTGGCCAGTGACACTTTATTTTGTGTTGTTTATCTCAATTTGAGTATAGCCTCTGGCTAATAATTTTTGAGAGAAAACTTTGACTGTTTCTGTGAAATCTTCCTCATTGTTGGTATTTCTAGCATATCGGAAAGTTTCTCAGTTCATAAATGCTTTGAACACATGGGGAGAGGTTTTGTGCAGAAACTGGTGTTTCTGTAGGTTTGGTGTACACCTTTGTGTCTCAGATGCCAGTTTCACGGAAGCGTTTTCCTTTGAAAATAGTTTAAGTCAAGATAATCGATTGATGTTTTCGAGGCCTCCTATGTGAATTTTACAGTTGGGTGCATCTGATTCATTGTGTTTATGAGATTTTTGAAATATTCAATTCGCCACTATAAATGACTAGTATCTATACAGTGTCACCAAAAACAATATTATCAGCCTGTTGTAGGATTTTATTTTCGAGATCATGCAATGTTATGTCACAAATTTCTGGACTGGCTGTTGAGCCCATTGCACAACCGATTTTTTGGAGGTAGAAATTATTTACAAATTGGACACAATTTCTGTTGAGTATTAGTTCAAGATGTATTTCCGGATGTATTCGGAAGGTGGTTTGTTTTTATGGATGGTTGTTTTGGTCGAGGGCATTGCATACACAGTTTATTGCCTCCGTCGGTATGGCGGATTGTTTTGTACATTGAAACATCAATACTTGTGATAAGTTCATCTTATCCTTGGAGTTTCCGCACTATGTCTGCTGCACGGACATATGTAGGTTGGGCGGTTACTATTGGGAATAGAAAATTATCTACAAATTCTGAGATTTTGACTCGAACATCCACTTATTATGGTCTTCCAACAAAAGGAATTGCAGTTTCGGTAGAAAGCTTGTATTGAGATATGCCAGAGTGTGTTTGTCGACATGGTTGTTGTTTCGCATTTCGGTTAGGACATTATGAACTAACAGGTTATTTGAGATGTTTGTACCCATGAGTCACATCCGACTCTCGTTTCACATAATTCAGAAACCTCCATCAATAATAAATCAGTCACGAAACTTGCCAGTTTTGAATATATTTGCATTTTAATTATGACCTATGAAAATAGTGCCCTCTTTTGGTCATTCGAAGAGAACTGTGTACATTTCAATGTGGACTTTTGTATAATGTGAGTAGATGGCATGCATGGGTTATGTTCATGTCAAAGATGTCAAATCGTTCCAGTGGGGGTCAGGGTGGGTTTGGTGAAGAGGTGTTCAAGATTTGAAGCAATATCTGATGATTTTATTGTCAAAAATCACATTACCAGGATTGACTGCTCACTGCATGTCTGATGCTCCAATCCCCTTTCTTTCACCCTTACTCCCAGAGTAAGCTCCAATTGGGTTGGGGCGTTCCCCTTTAATTCAATTCAATTCAATTCGACATTTATTCCATATTGACATCCTCACTGACAGTTTATATAATATATAATTTTTCCGTAGAAATTAATATATATGAGTTTACAATGTGTATAATGCATATAATTTAGCTACAAACTTTCCCTAGGACAGGACAAGACTTTAAAACAACAACATACGGACAAAGACAGGACAATACATTTAAGAGTGAGACTCGGTACAATGTGTAAAATGACTTAACAATCTATAAGTAATCAATTCTTAAACGTAGCTTTGGATGATCGATTTTTTCAAATATTTGGCAAATGAAACAACAGTAGTACACTCTTTTAAACCAGTTTCCAATGACACCACGTTGGAATGGACTGTTTTAAAAAAGGTTCTATTATGTCTCACAAATATATTACCTTTAGACGAACTACGTGTTCTGTATGAGTGAACAGAAGAATTAAACGAAAATGAGTGATTAAAATTTTGTAGAAGTATGTTGTGAGCATACTTGTACATAAATAAACCCAGTCGGTGGTGATAAAGATCATTCAGTTTCAGAATATTAAGTTTGAGTAAATAAAGGAGTGGTATGATCAAGATAACCTGCATTATTTACAATACGAACAGCTTTCTTCTGTAATTTAAAAAGTTTGTTGATACCATGTATAGCTGATGATCCCCCAAAGGCAAGTAGATCATAATTCAGGTATGAAAGAATAAAGGAATTATATAGTGTTAAAATAATATTTCTAGATACAAAGTGCTTCAAACGGTTCATAACACCAACATTTTTTGAAATTTTGCTACATAATACCTCAATATGGTTATTCCAGGTGAGATGTTCGTCTATACAACACCGCTGTTCAAAATGCTCAGCAGGCGACATGCGGTTTGGGCGCATGCGCGAGAATTTTGAAGGGTCATACAAAAATGCATATTCATAACGTGACCTTTACTTTTTTTCCGTCGCGGAGTTCATTGATAAAAACGCCTGTTACATACTGAAAATTAATTTCAAAGAGAATTTTTAACCAATAGGATTAGAAAGAATATGTCGTCTGCAAATATTGAACTAACATTACAGCAATATGGGGAAACGCGCAAATTTCCTTGAAGTTTTTTTGTGCACATCTCTGGCCCTTGACAAGAGCGCGCACGCTGAAAAAGGTAATATTTCAAAGCGGATTTTCTTCCTGAAGATGAATTTTCCTTGAGACATAAAAAGTATGATAGGTGAAAGAACTCTTATTTTAACTAATTATTACTTTGTTATTTGAGCAAACCTAGTAGCTAACTTTTAAAGATGGACTTCAACGAGAGCTCGTACACTAAATCGTCTCCTGAGTCTTGTTTATGTTGTGTTTAGTTATTATTTCATTATCAGTACGATGGTTTTATTCCCCGTTATTTTGTTTAATTTTGATTGTAAAAAATAGCCCCCCTTCTTAGATTTCTGAGCGAGTGTTTTTTTCTCGCCGTTGGCTGCGCGCTTTCATGGTTCCCAGCAAAGGCCCATAGAAATACAATACGAAATGAACGGTGAAATACCAGCGGCCACGTAAACCAGCGTAAGTGTGACGTACTATCTGGGGCATAAATAAAGGAAGCCGTTTTTGTCTTTGTGTTTGGCAATGGGGATTTTACTTGCTCGAAGCTGATACACATGATTTTTTCCCCGTTTTGACGATTTTGTGTAAGACGGCATAATGCCTAGCACATGTGCTGTTGGTGGATGTACAAGAAGTGCCACCAAGAATCCAGAGGTTATTTTTTTCCGATTTCCGCGGAATCCGGCGGCTTCCAAGGAGTGGGTGAAGTTCGTGAACAATACACGAAAGGATTTCACGTTGACAAAATGGTCGTTGATTTGTTCAGCCCATTTTACGGGCGACTGTAGAGATTCTTCCAGTCAAGTGAAAGAAAGTTTTGGTTTGGATACCAAATATCGTTTGAAGCAAGGCTCTGTTCCAACTTTGAAAGCGTCAGGCTTGCTTTCGTTTCGTACACGTCGCTTTTTAACATATTTGCAGATGACACAACAGTTTACAACCACACACACAAAAACCTTTCTCATGTGTACCTGGCTACTAATCTGAGTTCTGATCTATCTCAAATCACGTCGTGGGGTGAACGTTGGCTGGTAAATTTCAATGCCACCAAGACTAAACTTCTGTCTGTTAATCATCAACGATCTGTCCAAGCATATCCCCCATCTTCATGAAGGGTGAAATGATAAACGAACAGTCAAGCCTGGACAGACTGCTCGGCCTGAAGATCACAACTGATCTCAAATGGAATTCTTACATCTCAGAGGTGGGGAAACAAGTCTCCAAGATGATAGGATCCTTCTATCGGTCAAGCAAAATACTGACCCCTGAGGCCATCATCTACCTCTACAAATGTCAAGTCAGGCCCAAGATGGAATATTGTGCTCACATCTGGGCAGGTGCCTCCCAAGCATCACTATCTGTTCTTGATAGACTGCAACACCGCATCAAGGGACTAGTTGGTGAGGAGATTTTTTCCTCCCTTCAACCTCTCTCACATCGTAGGAATGTAGCCAGCCTTTCACTGTTCTACCGTTATTACTACGGGGATTGTTCTGCTGAGCTACATGAGTTGGTACGTAAGCGCAGGGATTTTTCTCGTGTTACTCGTTTTGCTAAACAAGCAGGTGAACACCCTCACTATCTTCGACTCCCCAAAATCAAGAGTAAGTTCCATTTGGATAGCTTCTTCCCTAGAACAGCATTACAATGGAACGACCTTCCTGCTGATTGTTTTCCACCAACTTACGATCTAATTAAGTTTAAGAAAAATATCAACAAAATGTAATCTTGCTTAAATGGTGGATGTTATCGCAAATGTAACCCCTTATACTCTAGTGGCTTTTGGCCTTGTTTGGGGTGACTGACAGTAAATAAAAACAAAATAAATAAAAAAAAAGTCTCAATTGAACTTGGATACACTTATCTGACAAAGGTTACTTTAGTTTACTTGAACTTTTGCTCAAACTTAAGATAATTGGGTTGTATATATGCAACTGTAGGGCGTTTCGTAATTTTTTAACGTTTAACAGTTAACGAATTGTATTTTTCCCCCTCATGTTCACTCAATTATGTCTGTGCTAAATGATCCAGGAAGGCGCCATGACATATCAATGTTGGCCCAATGGAAACAAGTACGTTGGAAGACGTCGCACATTGGGCCAGGGTGGGACCAAAGTGCGGCATTATTTTGAAGGCATATTACACCCAGATATGTTTTCGGACCCGCAGATGTCATTACACAACCAACTTATAAAAAATTCACTTTATTATGCATTCAGATGTTTCGTATTCATTCTTATGTTGATTTGTTTTTGTTTCCGGAGGAACAGCAATTATTGTTGGGCATTATTTCACTATTTAATTAAATTAAATAATTTGAATGCACATAAGACCAAAATAATAAGTATTATCCCTATTTGATACCGTAATCAATTTAACACCAATAAGTTTTATGTAGACCTGTGATCATTTTTGTTTTGCGAATTTAGCGTACTGAATATTACTTTTTAGATACGTCTTGCTTCCCACTATAAAGAAACCGATAACAATTTTAACTGCACAATGTTTATCGTGTCTATCATTTCGGAAGACTTGACTTTGTTTACGAAGCGGAAATCGCGAAGGAATAATTAAGGCCTGTCAGTTTCACTGTGTGGCGCGCTGCTCTCACAGTCGAGTTATGAAAAAAGGTTCAAAAATGTTGAGATGGGCTTTACAAAAATAGCTACAAAATTGCAAGTCGCGGGTGGTCGCAGCTAATTTTGTTATCAAAATGTTGCTGAAATGTTCAACTTCAGGGAAATATGAGAATTTAGGCGGGAATTGGCGGGAATTTCTAGTTCTACCATAGCTGAACAAAAACACTATATTTTATAATTTGTGTAACCAAATTCCTCAGTTTTTGCTGATGAAATAAAAAAGCTAATTTACAATCGACTTAATTTTTAAACAAAATATAGATCGTGCACTGGGTTTTACTTCAATTTTCATGACGATAGCTTTTGTCAAAAGCCCACAATGACAATTTAACATGTTCAAAGTATTTTTACTTAATCATAAGTCCACTTTTCCTAATTTTTATGAAATAAATTTTCATTTTAATAAAATAAAAATTAATTTATTAATTTTTCTGAAAGAAACTATAATTTTATTGCAATTTTCGACTAAATTCGACTTTATTTACAAAAATTTATATCATAAAAATTAGGAAAAGTGGACTTATGATTAAGTCAAAATACTTTTGAACATGTTATTTCAAATTTATTACCAGCAACCGGCTTTTATCAAAAATAAATCCAGTTTTTTTAGATTGTAAGGCAGTTTTATGAATAAAATCTGGAACATACGCAAATGACCCCTTTTGGCGCACTTTGGTTTCGCCCTGGCCCACTGTGTGTCGCGGGAAAACGTGGATCCGACTTCGCAACGAAACGTCTTACCAACGTTTTACAACATAACGTTATCCCAACGTTTGTTATATCAGTTGGGTGGACGTCATACTGACATCATATCTACGTTGGCCCGATGGAAAAAAATACGTTGGCCCGACTTCACAACGACATGTCTTACCAACGTTAAAATGTGACATCGGTCCAACGTCTGGTATATCAGTTGAGCCGACGTCAAACCGACACGTCATATCAACGTTGGCCCGATGGAAAAACTTACGTTGTACCAACATTAACATGACAACGTCGACCCAACGGTTTGACCTTTGCATTGCCAACGTCGGCCAACGTTGGCCCAACGTTAGCATGCTATCTGGGTATTGACAATTAATACCCCAAAATGTCCTTTTTAAAGGACAACAAAAGCATCACAAATTCGTATGTTGGGGGTAGGCAGGGGTAGATCCAGAGCGCTCCAATGGAGCAAGAGGTTAGAGGGACAAACCACAAAAATGTATGGTCAATTTCGTTTTGCGCATGGTTGATAAATTTATTGCGCATGCATCAACAACAGTAACACGTTTTCTTGACTTGGCTCCGCAATTTAATTCATGTTTTATCTATTTAATGAAACTCACTCTAACTGATAGCCTATAATCTGTATCATATCCACGATCCTACTCGACCACTGATCATGTCGGACACACAGGAAGCCAAAAAGTCTCGAGTATCGAAGAAAAATGAGGGGAAATCCAGGCCAGAATCACGAACCGAGTTTCAGACAGGACGAAATGGCTGCCACTGTACATGTGAATGCAACAAAGGCGGGAACGATGCAGTCCACACGAAGCTCGACAAAATTCTCTCTTCACTGGAGAACATTGGGGTCGAGGCTTACACACTTGGAAGGCAGGTGGGAGAAAATAAACGATGCCATCAATGGTCAGCAAAGCGAAATCAGCGAACTTAAATAAGCTTTGTCCTACATGGAGATGGAGAATGATATAATAAAAAAAAATCGACAGCAAAGCAGAATACCGAAGAGTGGCCTACCTTGAGTCCTCCATTGACGATCTCCAAAATCGTAGCCGGCGGTGCAATGTCATCCTGCACAACATCCCAGAAGGCTCTGAGCGTACTCTACAGTGTGAGGAGTTTGTATCCAAATTCCTCACGGATCACATGAAACTCGAAGGTACCAAGCACATCAAGGTAGACCGAGCTCACTGTACTGGACAGGGACGCTGGGATGGTAAATCAAATGATGGAGTTCATCGGAGTGACCGCCAAGGATCTGCCAGTCCAAGACCGATACATGTCAAGCTTTTACGGTCCACCGACAATGTCAAGATCCTAAGAAATGCATCAAAACTTCTCAAGAACAATCCACTCGAGGGATCCGCCATTTTTCTGTCAGATGATGTGACACCCAAAACAAGACAAATGCGCCAAATACTGAGGGAAAAGCACCTCCCCGGTCTACGTAAAGACACTCGAGTAAACTTCGCCTATATCCCTGAGTCTCTCCCTGCAGTCATTCGCTATCAGCTAGTCAGTGGGGAATTTAAGACTTTTTCGGTTGCGGAAGCCAAGTGAGCGGACGTCTAAAACTTGTTTTACATAAATATTGTATCCACTGTGCTTAAAGTATTATTTATTCTAACTTGTTTTGTCAATATGTGTAACACCAGGATTGCGACCGGTTACATGTTTATTAAATTCACTTTCATACCTACTCAGTTTGTTGAATGGTTCCATCGATGGTTAATGATACACCAGTAGTTGATCCTAACTTAGATCCGGATATTAATTTAGATGTGCCTGATATTGCATGCGAGTACTATGATCAAGACCAGTTCTTAAATATTTGTTGTCAATTAGATGATTCTAAAATTCTGCATATTAATGCTCGTAGCTTGGGAAGCAGCATCTCTGATATTCAGCAGTATCTTGATATCCTAGGTAATGATTTTTCTATTATTGGTGTTTCCGAAACATGGTTGAAACATATTGATGATCCCTTGGTTAAGCTTAGGGATTATGCAATGGAAAGTTTTTGTAGACGAGGAGGAGGGGTGGCTCTATATATAAATGAAGATCTCACTTACAAGATTCAGCATGATCTTTATCATAACACTGAAGACGTTGAGTCTTGCTTTATTGAAATTGTGAATCCTACATCAGGTAATATCATAGTTGGGATTGTATATAAACCCCCAGATGTTTCTTGCCCCAATTTTAATGATTCATTCAGTGACACTTTAGCCCACTTTTTTCCACTTATCAGCAAACCCACTAGAATTACTCCCGATAGTGCCACCCTCCTTGATAACACTCTTACTAATGAGTTTTCAGATCATAGAACTGGTGTTTTACTTACTGACATAAGTGATCATCTTCCTGTGTTTGCAGTTGTAAATAATTTCTCCAGAAACAAATCATCTAATTTGAAAACTCCCAAACGTGACTTCATTGAAAATAATATTCAGCAATTTACTCAAAATCTATTTGATACTAATTGGGATTTCATCAATAATTCTCACATTGTCAATGATTCTTATTCATATTTTCTTGAGTATATTTTTCAATCTTGCAATAAACATTTTCCTCGAAAAAAGATTAATACTCGTATCAATAAGAAAAAGTCACCTTAGTTAACTGAAGGAATTTATAATTGTATTAGAAGGAAAAATCTGTATAGAAAATATCTCGACAACCCAACATCTTACAATAAGCTCGTATACACTCAGTATAAAAATATTCTAACTGGCTTGATTAAACGTGCTAAGAAGAATTATTTGTATCACAAATTTAATAGTGAAAGGAATAATATCAAAGGCACCTGGAGACTTATTAATTATTTACTGAATAAATCTAAGTCTAATACTAATGATCCATCTTATTTTGTCCATAACGGTGTAAATATTGATGATCCAAACAGCATTGTTAACAGTTTTAACGACTACTTTGTAAACATTGGAAATAGGATAGCCAGTAACCTTCCATTGTCTCATTGTTCCTATCACTCCTTTCTTAGAGACAGGTGCTCTCATTCTTTATTTTTGAATCCTGTTACGCAAGCAGAAATTGTTAACATAATCAATAAAGCCCTACGGGTAAAGCCCCAATATGGGAAATTTTGAGTAAGTTTGTCATAAAAAAAAGCCAGGAATGCTCTAGCTGTACCACTTGCTTTACTTTTTAATCAGTCAATTTCCCAGGAAGTTTTTCCTGATGGCTTGAAAATTAGTAAAGTGGTTCCCATACACAAAGGTGGTAATAGACATAATTTAATTAACTATAGACCTATTACAATTTTACCTGTATTTTCTAAAGTATTCGAAAAGCTTATGTTCAGTCGCTTAAATTTATTTGTAAATAAGCATGGTCTATTTCTGTTGGTATTTTCCTGGACCTGTCCAAGGCCTTCGACACTGTAAATCATGATATCCTTTTAAATAAGTTAGAGCATTATGGTGTGCGAGGGCCGGCCTTGGACTGGTTCAGGAGTTATGTATCAAATAGAAGGCAATTTGTTTCTTATAATTCTAACATCTCTTTAGAAAAGCCCATTACTTGTGGAGTCCCTCAAGGCAGTATTTTAGGTCCCTTATTGTTTATTATTTATGTCAATGATATTTGTAGTTCCTCTGATGTTATGTCTTTTTGTTTATTTGCAGATGATACTAATTTAATTTACAATCACGATAATGTAGATACAGCCATTCAGAATGTCAATGTTGAACTTGTTAAAATAAGTTACATGGCTTATTTCAAACAAATTATCGATTAACTTGCTTAAGACCAACTACATTATTTTTTGTCCACGACAACATAAATATCAGGCCACAGTCTCCCTCAGTTTTGATGGTACTGAACTAAAACAAGTCAAGACTACTATTTTTCTTGGACTTTGTCACCGCTGCACGCAGAGCGACAAGCGGTTTGCGCGCATGCGCCTTTTTTCTGCTCTGTATAGCGCCCTCTATTGGTGTTGTTTCACCAACTTTAAACAAGGTCGCGTCTTTTGAAATTTGGCAAGTCGACTGGAGGTGTACGATCAAAGTGAGTGCAAATGCCAAATGACCTCAATGAACAAAGATCACACATCAATCTACAGTCATGGCTTTACAACATGACACGTTTCTGGGTGAATTCATCGAAACCCGAAGTGTAAAAAGCATCTTCAATGTGCATCAAATATTGAGCATCCGTAACATTTTACAGATCGAGAGAAGCTAATTATTGGTCCATTTTTGACGTTATTGTACGTCTTTCATGAATTGTTTTCTTGAAAAATCAAGCATAGGAGGGTAGTTAAACTCACGAAGAACAGTTTCATGGTGATTATACCTGAGCAAACCCAAGTAATGGCCTCTGGGCAGCAATTCAAAAAAGGTGAAATATTGCTATTGATTACATCTTCGCTGTTTAAATAATGGATTTGGAGTGCATAGAAAGGAAAACAAATCCTTAAATTAATTTAAAATGGAAGAGTGAACAGAATATATGTATTAAATATTGGTTCATATTGGCTTATAAACTCAAATCATTCCCCGTTTTTTAATATAATTATAACGTTATTAAAACATTATTTAACCCCCCCCCCCTTACAATGAAAACGCCCACAATCTAATCCGTGTGTGTATATGCACACGCATACACAATGATGTCATCCCAAAAACCGTAACGGGTTCCCCAGAAATATTTTGTTTAACAACGCTAAAGCCGTAGGGGAATCCCACCGTTTAAAGATGGACTTCAACGGAATATATTACAGTGTTTTGATGCTGTTAGGCTTACAAGAAGTGTGTAATGATTACTTCTATATGATTAAAATTCAAATAAAGTAATTTCTTAATGTAAAAAAAAAATCATTTTGATCAGCATTTCACTATCTAGAAAAGTCGTGTTTCGCAAAAAGCCCGAACTCATGAATAATTCATATCGTAGTTGTGACGTACAATCAAGGACTGGCATTCGCTGCTTATGCCCACATGTCATGAGTGTTCCCCAGCAAAGTGCATTAATGAATGACAACAACACATGATCTGGTATATGTCATTTATGAATATTAGAAACAGTGTCGGACCAAGTAGTATTCCCTGGGGAACACTAGCATTTAAAGTGTGTGTGTCGGATGATTGACCATTCAGAACAACCTTCATGAAACGACCTGTGAGGAATGATTTGATAACCCCAAAGACCCTACCAGCAATTCCATAGGCCTGATCCAAAATGACTGATCAAGAGCACTACTAATGCGATCTGTAATGACTGTCAGGACATCGGCCGTAGACCTGGATGATCGAAAACAGTCATCAAGATGTTTTTTGATCCGTCTATTTACTAGTGCCTCAAAAACCTTGCTTACGATAGGCAGAAGGCTTATCGGTCTATACTTGCCAGGATCGTATTTCTCTCCGGTATGTTTATAAACTGGACAAACAGATGACTTCTTCCAGGAAGAAGGGAAACACTTCTCCTTAACGCAGCAATTGAAAAGCTTAGCCAAGATGGGTGATAGCTCTGGCAACAGTTTTTTTAGCACAATCACCGGAATTTCATCTGGACCTGTGGCTTTTGACATAGATAATGAAGAGACTACTGATTTTACTTGCTTCACAGTTATTTTCATCCGAGATAAAACAACTTCTGTCCGAGAGAGAAACTCAGGTAATGGGTGATTGGAATCATCCATGTTAGAATTTTCAGCAAATGACTTGGCGAATAGAGAAGCTTTGTCAGAAGAAGATGTGAGAATTTCTGGTCCATTGACAATGGTTGGAATTGAAGACTTTCCACGGTTTAAAACCTTGTTTGTGGTTCTCCAAAATTCTTTAGAACCAAAAAGTTGCTGATCTATCCTCTCTCTGACTGTTGATTGGTAGCTCTCCTTAGCTGCTTTCAATATCCGACTACATCTGTTGCTGGCTCTACGGAATTCATGTTTATTTTCATCGCAACGATTTCTTTTTTAGGTGTGGAAATAGTGATTTCTATGAGCGATTGCCGCAGCACATCCAGGTGTAAACCATGGTTGAGAATTAGGTTTCTGTTGGAAACACTTATGAGGAATAAACTGGCTCATTCCCTCATATATCCAGTCAGACACCAGGGATGCAATTTTGGGTGCACAGTGACGAAAAATGTTCTTAATAGGTGCATCAGCAACAAATGATCGAAATTAATCCCAATCAGCTTGGTTGTATCTGTATACAGTACGATGAAAGGGTGCTTCAGATGTCTGCTTTGGAGGTAACTTTAGACATACGGACACAACGCAGTGATCAGATTTACCAAGTGGAGCTCCAGTTGAGACTACACACTCCTCAGGGGTAGAAGTCAGGAAAAGATCAAGGAGGTATGCAAAATGATTTTTAACATCTGGAACTCGTGTATGAGACTTTACAATTTGTGTCAGATCGTGGACGACAGCAACATTGTGACAGTCAATGCCTTCATTTGTTGTTTTATTTGAGAAAACAAGCCAGTCAATATTATGGACATTAAAATCTCCACAAACGTGAATGTTCGCAGAGGGATACTCCACTTGTATTTCGTCAATTTTGTTGGATATGGTATTTATAGATGCAAGCTCATTTTTTGAGGACGATATAAGCAGAAAATGAATGAAGTAGAGTGAAGCAAGGCCAAGCGAAAACACATGTATGGTTGGTTAGGATCCTCACGCGAAATATCTCGAGCACAAGGTGTTCCTTCTCTGATGTATACACCAAGACCATGAAGGTTTCGATTAAGGTGATCGTGCTTAGTGAGGAGAGTGGAATATCCAGGAATATTCTGTTTCAGATATGTTAGCGTTCAAGTTGGTCTCACAAAATAACGCTGGTTTATTCGTCTCAAGATATGCTTCAATCTGTGGTGCATTATGAGCGCTTTATTAACAATTTTAGTGTTGCAAAAACAGGGGGACATTTGAAAAAGTGTGGGGGACATGTCCCACCGATCGACACCCATGGGTGTTAGGCGGCACATTTGTTGGTGTTTATGATACGGCACACTTTTATCATAAGCTTATTGAGGAAATGTGTTCCTCTGCACTTTTTTGCAGACGACACTACCTTTATCTGTTCCTATCCCAACCATACCTACCGTCAACACTGATCTCACCAATGTCTCATCCTGGTTCAAATGTAATAACCGTTGAATCCCAATAAAACAAAGAGCGTGTTCTTCAGTAAATAACAGTCCTTCTTATTCTATCTCTCTATATTGAATGTTATACCTACAACAATGAGGTCCAGTTTACAACATTCTTTGAATAGGTATTATTTAAGGTACTATCTATCTTATTATCCACATACAACATTTAAAAACATATCTTATCTTAACTATTGTAATATTGTTTGGGCTCGTTCTAACAACTGTCTACTTCCTCTTCAAAAAATGACCATCAGAATATGCACCCTGCTCCTTTTTTCTCTACACTGAGCACTGAAACTGTTAATAAACTGCGTACTGGGATGTAAACGTATACTGACCAACTTCTTCCTCAAGAGTTTTTCTTCCTATTTTACTGCAGTCTATGATAGTCAATTAGTCATGGATATTCTACCAGATCACAACACAATCTCTTTCTGCCGTTCACTCCCACATACTACTTTATGAACATTTGTTTAATTTTACGGGCCACGCCTCTGGAACAGTATTGACAGAATGGTGAAAACACGGATACACTTGTGGGGCGCTTTAAAGCTTCCTATACAAAGAACATCTATGCTGTTATTATTCGACCTAATTTCTTTGCTTTTGAATATGCCTCCATAATTATTTGTGTACTTATTTTCTTATCAATTTGATGTTCTTTCATTGCTATAAACATTTCGTTCAACATTGTACATTGATTTACTTTGTTTGTAAATTTAATTGAATTGATTGCCGTCACAAATATTTATGTGTTTTACAATAGTATTTTTCAAGATTCATTTGAAATTGAGCAATGTATACAAGATTTAATTCGATGTTTTAACCCTACTTCGTTTCCCTATCTTAGATGGCTTGAAAACAACAATATCAGAACAATTGACAATGGAACATTTGATGGTCTATCACAGCTCCAATACTTGTAAGTATATTATATCTTACATTCCAATCACGCAGCATCAAACCGGAAATTGTTTTTCTTAACTGAATTTACGTCTGACGACGAAAATAAAACATGTTTCAGTATAAAATACATTGTTGACATGACTGTGAGCTTGGATTGAGATATGCCAGAGAGTGCTTGTCGACATGGTTGTTTCGCATTTCGGTTAGGGCATTATGTACTAATAGGTCATTTGAGATGTTTGTACCCATAAACACCATGAATGAGTCACATCCGAATCTCGTTTCACATAATTCAGAAACCTCCATCAACAATAAATGAGTCACGAAACTTGCCAGTTTTGAATATATTTGCATTTTAATTATGACCTATGAAAATAGTGCCCTCTTCATTCGAAGACAACTGTGTACATTTCAATGGGGACTTTTGTATAATTTGAGTAGCTGACATGGGCTATGTTCATGTCAAAGATGTCAAATCCGTCCAGTGTGGGTCAGGGTGGATTTGGTGAAGAGGTGTTCAAGATTTGAAGCAATATCTAATGATTTTATTGTAAAAGAATCACATTACCAGGATTGACTGCTCACTGCATGTCTGATGCTCCAATCCCCTTACTCCCAGGGTAAGCTCCAAGGGTCGGGGGTGTTCCCCTTTCAAATTATCAACCATGCGCATAAGGAAATTGACCATGCATTTTTGTAGTTTGTCCCTCTAACCTCTTGCCTACCCCAAAAACTTTGTTAAAATATTTAAATCCATTAATCTTTATTACTAAACCAAGTGGTTAATTTATTTTGGTGACTTAAATCAAGGCAGTGCAAAAATTGTCTTTGTTTGACACTTTTACTAATGTTGTAACTTAGGATGCTCCTTTTTTCATCCATTTTGCTATATAACAGACTAATAATCAGTTTAATACAGGATAAATGAAATATTAAAGGTCTAATTTGCTATGAAATTATTCATGTTTCCTAACGAAAAATAGTCCAGCTGAGTCCCTGGAATTTTAGGCTTTTTTGGCAAATACTGTTGAACCTTCAGCACTTAAAAACCTTTCACTTGTGCACACAAAAAAACTAATAAACTTTATGAATTAACCGAGCAAATAATTATTTCATTATTGACCCGGTCGTATACACACGTTCACAGACCAATGCTGGCTGATGGCACTGACCCAGTATAGCAATTAATCGGTTCAATTCAGTTGCCATTACTGGCACGGTACAGGGGGTCATTGTTCTATACCTATTCTGACACTTCTGTGTTGGGCCATTACAATTATGTCATGATTGTCCCAGAATGAAACGACATTGACACTGAGTTCCTTGTTGATCTGCAAATTGGAGTCAATTAATTACTGCCATTATTTTGTACACATTTTCTTTCACTTACCGACACGTCCGCGTAGTCTGGTTCCTTTTTCAACCACCCCTCTTCATGTACATCGCATGTAGGCCTATCATTTATGTGTACTGTCTTTCCAAATCTCTTATTAGTTATGGTGACGTGGAGTTGTACTTGTAATACATATATTTTATATTTTGATTGTAATTTTTACAGTAAAATAGAAGAAGACAATCAAATCTAGACGTTTTTATCATAAAATTAACAATCATTTTTTTGAAAATTTGCTAAAATCACTGATTGTCACTTATTGAAACCTTTGAAATGATTCGAGCACACAGCTAGGTCAAACTAAGGTCAGATCATTTACATATTGGTAAGGGCAATGTTAGTACTGGCCAGGTACCGCGCCACAATACTGTGTGCCATAATTGAGTTAGCGACTCTCCTCGTTTATGGGCAGCCAGCATTGGCCCAGATCTGGTTCTGTACCGTCCTGTACCTCGCGGTACTGCCAGAACAAGCCCATAGTAAACCAGTATCGGCCCACTACCGTAATGTTTGCTAGAGTAAAGGTAACTTTTACACTGATGTATGTATTCCTCTAAAATACATGTTTACATACCCACATTAAGCTTGGGTAAAATATATGACTGACAAAACGTATGACGGATCACATTGTATCAGGGAAGATACAGAATACGTACGAGGTAACATGCATTACTTTAAATCCATTAGTTTATAAAATAAACTAGCATTTGCATTTCAACATTATTTTTGTAAATAAAAGTAATGATTCAATTTGTGTGTAAGATTAAAACACATCAGACAGAATATTTTCAAGGAATAATGTATACGTGTAACAATTTAACAGCCAGTATTTACTAATGTTGTATCTATTTCACTTTCAACATATTTATTTTATTTTTATTTTTTATGTTTTTATTTTTTATTTTTATATTTTTTATTATATACAATTTTCAAAAATAACACTATCTGAAAGAGGCTTTTTGTATTAAAAACTATGACTCATTAATCTATATTATTTTTCTTTACTGAATTCACTATCGGAATCTTCTCTCTCACGCGCTGGGGGAGATTCTTCCAGTAGACAATATAATGTCTCCATCTGTCTATTTTCCAAGGCACGCATGTAGTCAAAGATACAAGACTTGATCCTAGGGACTTGAGACTTACAAGAAGGCCTACATAAAGCTTTGTTTGTACAATAACATAATGTAACATAACAATAATTACGCCCTACACCTGATTGGATTCAAATCTACAAATACCAAACCCAACATTCCGAAACCCTATTAAGATGTAAAAAATAAAAAAATGTTCGAGTTATTACCAACAAACAGGATCGTCGGTCTTAACCTAAAACACTCATTAAACACTAATTAAATTAGAACCAACAAAATAGTTCCAACTGTTTCATTGTTGTTTATTTACTTAACTCACTCACAATATTTATGTTTTGCCACATCAGAGAGTGTACAGCATAGAACACCAAGCCCGTCAGCCTGACAGTTACTGTCATTCAAAAGCTGCGCCCTGGCTTAAACAATCCATGCTCCCGAATTAGTATGCACAATATTTATACTATGGTCCAATCAGCGAAAGCTTCTTAATAATCAATAAGAAGGTAATATAATATGCAATCATAAGCAATATCATCAGTGGTGTAAACTTATCCATGCCGTATCAGTTAATAGAACAACCAAACGATTAGCTTGTAACAGAAAACATGGAACTTAATCGAGTGAATGAAACGTTATTTCATTACAAATTGAGCCATTGGAATGCTAGGAAGCAAAACCAAAAACAGTGAAATATATGATATCTACTACTGGACATATTGTCTCGCGTATGCAAAGTTAAACCACATAAGTGCTCCGAAGCAAACCAATCAATGATGACACAATTACAGTGAGCATTGATATAACTCAATTATTAGAACTCAGCTTGACTCCATAGACTTGATCTTGATTTGGCTTGGTCCAAACTTCAGAGATACCAAGTCAGTCAGGGTCTAGGGGATGATAATCCGAGATTAGAACAGAGACATGGATACGTGAAGAGACAAATCAGGTCGGCTCTCCAAAGCGATACCTAAAACAGCACACTGTACTAACACAGCACAACACAAATGAGGCGATAGAGTGATGAAATCATTCAAACGATGACTTAATTCGGAAAGTTATTTGACAAACATTTACTAAAAATCGAGAGGACTTTGATCTTAATGCAACCTTCAGATTTTATTTGCTTCTTATTTAAAATAAACTGTTAAAAAACTAACTCTAATTTAAATAGTGATAAAAATAAGTAAAAGCCATTATCAAACATCCGTTGGTGATTTGGGATACTCGTTCAGAGAGTTGGCTCATCATGGTAGCAAGGAAAACTTCATCAATAATCTCACTCTGGTTTATAATTAAATGTAGGAGTAATGTTGATATACTAAATTTAGATTTAGTTCAGTGTAACTGATACCGTGCAATAGTGCACATACTTACCCTGATATGGATAGTATGTTCTTGTACAAAATAGCATAGGCCTATTCAATAGGGTTACTGACACATATTAAATTAACTCTTTGGAATACTTATTTAGCCATAACGAGTAATAGGAAATATAGCTTGATCATTTGTGAATAATGATCAACATCAATAACTACGAAATGTTAAATAATGGGAAAAGTCAATTGCAACACTACAACTATCGAGTTAGACAATCCTAATCCTCCTTGCAGAAATACATCTCATATCAGATACACTGGCTAAAACAAGAACACGATAACTAGTCTACAAAGTGACTAATAATAAAAATAAAGACTATATCGAGGAGTGAATTTATACATCTTGAACTTTGCAGATACAAGTTTAAATCACAGAAGAGAGTATAAATCTCGAGGATAAACTTGCAATACAAAATACAGTAAGCTTACTTATACCAAAAGAGAAAAACACAAATGAGGCTACAGAGAGTGATGAAATCATACAAACGATAACGTAGTTCAAAAGTAATCTGACAAAAGTTTACTAAAAATCGAGAGGGCTTCGAGCATTAACTATCGCTTTTGATTTTTGGGGAAACGTGTACAATTAAGCTTTCTTGTAGGTGTTGCGGACAAAAATACACAAACATTCTACTTTGGTGGGATTCGAACCTACGATCCCCACATTCCAGATCAGATTTCTTAACCACTAGACTACCGTGGTAACCTGCAAAAGCCCCAGTTTGATTCCTTTAATCTGTCGATGGATAGTGTAACCACGGTTCACCACTGTACAATAAAGAAAAGGAGAGTCACTCCCTTGAAGAGGCTTATATGTTGTTTGTGTACACGAACACGAATTCTCTTTTCAGTGATAACATGTTTCTGGGTGCAATTTTATTCATCCATACGAATATTAGTTCATAAAGTATTGTATAAGGACGATGCATGGCTGCAATGCGCTTGCGCAAAACATAACTTTATTGTAGCGTGTACCGTACACGGTTCACTATGCCATTTTGGTCCATAAGTTCCGAAAAGAGAGTTTGTGTTCAACGCGAAAAGCGCATTAGGATACACAAACAACATACAAGCCTCTTCATTTTGTTTTCATGCCCTCATTCCGTTATTTTGACGAAAAATCCAACGGTGATCCATCGAAACCAAAATAGAAAGGAAGGCAGTGACTCTCCTTCTTTATTGTATAGTTGTGAACCGTGGTTACATTATCCATCAACAGATGAATGGGATCGAACTGGGGTATTTTCAGCGGATACCACGGTGGTATAGTGGATAAGACACCTGCTGTGGAATGCGAGTGTCATAGGTTCGAGTCCCACCCGTCAGGAAACACAGAGTATACTGTGTTTATCACACATTAGGGTAAAATCAACAATACAATTTTAATTTTTTTTTAATATTGTTGCTTTTTCCCCAAATGTTCTTTAATTCAACCTTTGCCTCCATATCAGCGGGTACCACGGTGGTGTAGTTGCTAAGACATCTACGTTGAAACGCGGGGATCGTAGGTTCGAATCCCACCCGATTAGAACGTTTGTATTTTTTGTCCGCAGCACTCTGCGGCGTGCGGCGACGGATCGTGTATCAAAAACGTAAACATAACCCGTAGGGTGAACATGAAGTAGCTGAACAACAGAATTAATATACAAATGTAACATGGTTTGAGGGTGGACAGTCGATATTAGCTCCCCGAGATATTGGAAGCTGACAAACTAGTCCCCGAGGCGAAGCCGAGGGAACTAGTTTGTCAACTTCCAATACCGAGGGGAGCTAATATCGACTGTCCACCCGAAAAAAACATGTTATATTTGTTTTACTATACCTCATAAATATACAGTCCATTACAATAATGAGCTCGGGAAAACGCGAATTGACATTTACGTGTGCCGCCATCTTTTCATGTGTATGGAGCTAGGGCGATGTTCGCGCGTGCGTATTACACCCGTGCGACTGTTCCCCGATTGCTTCGTAAAGCGCATGCGTAGTAGACTAACGCATATGCGACAGTCTACTACGCATGCGTATTTACCCTATGCGTGAATACTCGCGGGTGCTTGGTAAACAGCCAAAATAGCATCTGGCACGTGATGGTGAATGGACCAATGAGAATTCGGCTCTCGATCATGAATATGTATGAGGTATAGTAATATCAGATTTAGCCAACCATGCGCCCTCACTCGCCGGCATACCGAAGAATAATTAATAAAACAATTGTCTTTCCATGGCACTATTTAATGAAACCTCCTACCGGATAAGAAAGCTGGTGAATGAGACGAAATCTACCTGGTACATGTTTGGGCACGAACCTAATCAGAGAGAGCAATGAATCACGGTAAATGCCGTACTGAACCGGGGACCGCAATGGAACCTAAACTCTTGTCCTCGCTAAGCTTTAACACGATCGAACCACATCCGGTCGGTGCGCAGCAGATGGTTAACAATCTGAATCACTACACACTCTAGTCTAGGGCCTAAATAATCGAGATGAAAACCGTGTGTAAACCTGACAAATAAAATAAAAGCTGCCGTTGCTCACCAGAATAACTGTCCTTTCCGACAGGCTTCTGGATTGACCGACCCTACCCTACCCGACCCGACCCGGATCGATTTGATTGATTTGATTGATTGCAATGTCTGCCACGTTGATGTTATTGCAGCATGGCGATGTGGTTCAGTGATGTGGTTCGGCCAGAGATGACTTACTGGGCCCTTTAGCCAAGTTTTCAAGCGTCCTGGCGCTGAAAAGCTTCAGTCACACGTTTCTGGAATGCGGTTGCGCGTACGGCATACCCTCTTTGTAAATTTTGAAATATGCTTGTATTCTTGGCACGTTTATTCTTTTGGCTACTTGTGGTTCCAATATGAGATACATTTAGTAACTGTTTATAAATTTATTTCTTGTTTCCACCATTCAAATTCATGTTTTACTATACAAATCAACTTTGTTAAAAATGGAGTCTACCCAATGCAAATTGGAGACAAGACTCTTGCTTCTTTTCTCCACTTTTCTCCACTTTTTTCCTGATTTTTCACGAATGATTCACTTATTTTTTGTTTACGACATGAATAATTCTGGGGGATGATCCTATATATTACCCCCCCCCCCCCACAGAATTACGCCCGTGGTTTTTACAAAACAAATAACATAAGCTACCCCACAGTGCCTCGTAAGTAGCCATTGTTTAATTTTTTCCCCTCGGGAAAATATAACAATATTGGTGAAACAATAAAATAAACGACATGCATCAATTTACTGCCATCAATACGTTTTTTCAGCTATGGAGACTCCCAGTACTCGGTACCTTTATTTGCAAACCAGTCATTACCATTATCTGTTCACATCAAATCTATAACTTGATACTTGATCCATACCGTCAACACAGAACTCATCAATGTCTCATCCTGGTTCAATTGTAATATTCGTTGAATCCAATAAAACAAACTTTGCGTTTTCTTCAGTACTTCTTTTCGCTAGAATATTGATGCAATCAAGTATTGTCTATCGAAATTATATTTTGATTTCATTTTCTTTATAATACATTTAACGACACAAGGTAACAAGATATATTTACACATCAGTTGTTTAAGGTATATCTGGATACAAAACACATTATTACTTATTTAAGTTGTTGTATTTCAAGAGAACACTTTATATATACACCAGTATGCCACCGATATATATATATATCGATGTGTTGTCTATCGAAATTCATTTATAAATTATAATTCCTTGCATCAATTTAAATCCAGCAGGATTATATTCAATTACATTAACGTTTGACGATATACCGTAATGAGCTAAACATGTTCATTGATATGTTGTTTAATTTATAATATCTTTAACCAAACATGTCATCATACCGCGGTTGTCTTAAATATTGTCTTCAAATATCAATTAAACGCATGTCACTACGTAGCACTTTTCAATGGAGGGCAGTGTGTCAACAACCATTTGTTGTGAATGTTGATGCACACAAGTGTTGTAGATAGAAATTCCGTTGAGGTATTACAAGGCCATGCCTACTTGTAGGAATATCTCAGAATATTAATGAATATATAGACAATTGTGTGATATTCTAACATACCATAAACTCACTTATTTGTGAACCATTTCAATATAGATGAAACTAGCCACCCATTATTTTTGAATGAATTTACGTCTAACGGCGAAACAAAATCAAAGGTTTTTGATTGCCGATTAAAATAATTGTTAAGCGTTTCCACTATTTCCACATTAACAACACAGCGTGATGAACTAAATATTTCACAGTTATTTTATGAAGCTTCGTTCATTTATTCCACCTCTATCTCTATCTACTCACCCATTCCTGTTTTCTTGATTGTTATTATCTGTAAAGGATGGCCATAAATATTTCTGAGCTACAATTGCATTATTGTGCACCAGGACGCGAGATAAAAGGAATGGGAGACTTTAGCACTGAAGATTGAATATCATCAAACATGGCTGGTCCCGCTGTTGAGTTTTGAATAATCTCAGTTATTTTAACAAAATTCGTTGTGGAAGGAAAAGAGGTTTAATAGCTGTGCGGAAAATCGGGGTAAAAGTGTATGTTAGTAAGGTGGATCATGCTAGAAAGTGTCGAACTGATATTAGAGAAATAAACATTAAGGTGTCGGCCATATCAGAAAGTTGGAAGTAGTCTGTTGGTCATTAATGAAGTTAACAGGCAGACAAACCTGGAACATTTACGCTCTAGGAATCTTTCCCCCCATCTGTATTAGTTTGTCTATATAATTCGTTAATTCTGTCTTATATAAATAATTATGGTATACTTGCCTAGGGCAACTGCTCCTCCAGCCTTTTCAACAGACTTTTTCTACTTCAAAAAAGGCCTTTATGATTAATTAATTTGGGTTCTGTTGAAATAATATGCTTTAATATACAAGTATTGCTTCATCTTTTTTTCGTACCTATAAAATAAATTTATCAGATAATGGATTGTAACAAAATGCTGGGGGACGGTAGTAAAAGTACTAGATTTACGCTACCATAATTCCTATTCAATCAGGAGAAATCCACTAGCCTAAAAAGTGCTCATATGATTTTAAAAAGTGCCAGATTCATGAAAGTGTTCTCTTTTGTTATATAATTGCTTTAAACTAAGGGAAAAACTCAAATTTCACTTTTCCTGTTTTTTGGGAAAATGACCGTATTTGAGGCAGTACTGCCAAAAGAGGATACAATTGCCCAATATTTTCTCACCAGATATGAGAAGGCCAATGTTTCCCCTAATCACAACCAAAAGGAAAATATTCTGAGACCCCTGGCAAGTTGACTTTTTCAGGGACAAAAATAGGGCAAAATTTCAATTTTGCAAGTTCTTAAAACATGCTTTTTTGCAAGTTCTAAAAATAACAAAAGGGTGATATTTAAAATATTTATTATTTTTCTCAAGTAAGGGTAAGGATGATACTCTGTAGTGATATAGATGATTTTGTGACATAATTTTGCATTTAGGCTGGGAGGCCTTTAAAAAAAGGGCCAAAAACATTTTTTGAGACCCAAAATCAGCCTAAAATGCCCAAAAAACTAAAAGGGCTGTTACCATTGCAATGGGCTACATATGGAAATAAAAAGTCTATTTTGGTTACTTGCCCACCAAGTCCTTTCAGTATAAACAATAACAAAAAATTTACCATGGACACATATGTTAAGTATTTACGTGAAATGACACTTAAGTAACTTTTTCGTTATGCAGCCTGTACATGGAACTTGGTAATCTTGTTGTAAATATTTAACAAAAGCTTTGCTTCTAATGGGCACCTTCTGCAGATTCACTTAGTTTCATTTTATATTACTATGTTAAAATGTACTTTGATATTTAATTGTGTATGTCTAGCAATTGAATTTACCTGAACCCAAGTGCCAGTGTGCGTAATATGACAATCAATGGTGCAGTGTAATCACGAGGATCAGATAGTATACAAATACGAATTGCTCTATTTTGGACTGAGATAACATATATCTATAACTCAGTATTGAGGATATTGACCAATGAAGCAACATCAGGATGATAAGAAAGAATATTAATAAAACAGCTTATCATTGCTAACTGGGATATTCGGTCTTAACCTAAAACACTGAAATTACAACAGATAAACTACTTCCGACTGTTTCATCATAATTTATTTACTCAACCCAGTCACAATAATACAAGTCAACAGCGTGTTGAGAACACTTAACACTTCACCAAAGCCAGCCGTGTCCTGACTCAAGTAGTTCGGGTTCCCTTATTAGTATGCACAATATCTATACGTCAGGAATGTAGTCCGTAAAACATGCCTCCTGTTCAAAAATCGATACTGTCCGGTTTTTAAATTGTGTGCAGGCGGCATTACTAGGATAACTTATCCGCTTGTGCAATTAAACCAACATAATACAACGGTATTTTTAATTTTGTTTTAACCCTCCTAGGAGGGAGTGGATGTACTCCAGTTCTCAAAAAGTGGTTTTTTTTGCACTGCCCCTTTAATACTCGACCAAAAAAACAGACACTACTTGACTTTGTCACCTTTGACCCATTCTACATGTAGGAGCATGCTGGAGTTGAAGGTGTATCGGGTTACATGTGAAATCTCGCATAATGATCTGTTTGCATAGGGTCTGTGTGTGTTTTGCTATGTACATAAGAATAGCTTCGCGAGTGGGTGTATTGAAATACACACACACACTGTTGATGATTGATGGGCCACTGGTTGGTTGTAGAACAGCTGTTATGTATCTAGTTGTGTGGATGTTATTGATGTCAATGGGGAATGCAGAAAACAATTTTTAATATAATTACAACCTGCGGCCCGTAAGCCCTACTGTTTTTACAGTAGGTAAATTAAGTGCCACTGAAAAGAGGAGGGGTGCCACGTTTAGATAAAGTCGTCGGAGGGTTAAAAAATATTAGGGCTCAAATATACTTGTAAATAGTGAAACAAACATAAAAACATCATGGGCAAACCCTGTATTATTTTTTAGTCATACTATACACCATTACTAATTGGTGTATTGCAATACACCCACTAACGCGTTAGTAGTAATTAATTTACATAATGCCCAGGAGGGAAGGAATGAAATAAACAGTCCAAACTCTATTTGAAGATTATACATTAATATTTGTATCAAAATAGTTTTTAATTAATGCATTCTTGGTTCCGCGGTTATACTATACTTTTCACAAGCACAGGAGTATTTATTTTAAGAGCAGTATATACAAGCATAAACTCAAAATTTTGATTTATACTTATTGACAACTTGTCTAGTCTTGTTTGTTTTAATTTATTTCCAGTTTAACCAAATTAATAAAAACGACGCAGCTGCCGAATTGGTAAAATACGCTACTTTAGTTCCCAGGTGTTGCATTTTGGGAAAAGTTTTGCCACTAACTTTGATAGTACATGGCTTTCCATTAATGATTTTTTTTCTGTGAGGAAAATCACTGTCGCTTAGTTCTTATATTGTAGCTCTCTCCTCAAGTTCGTTTGGTGTGGTCAAGTTCGTTTGGTGTGTATTGATAATTATGCAAATTTCATGCGACTTACATAAATTGGTGAAGACAATGGTATATTATTCTATAGTGTTCTTACAATGAGGTTGGCTGGCCAGTTTGTTTGACAACTGGTCCATGGGCGTCGATCAGTGGTGGAGGGGGGCACGTCCCCAAATTTTTAGAGTGTGGGGGACAGTATATCAAATGTCCCCCAATTTTTGATGGCCGATAATTTAAAAAAAAATATATATATATATTAGCATATCCTGGCTACAGAGGAGGAGGCTACCGTTTTTCTTGCAACACCAAATATATTAATTAAGCAGTCCGAATGCACCAAAAGCTTCCAAAGTCGAATTTTGTCGTAACTGTGAATGTTGTATTGAAGGCAGGCCCCTACGCTGCAGGTACGCGCTTCCATCGAGGCGAATCTACAAGCTTGGACAGACTTGTTTTAGGTTACTGGAACAAGAATTGGCCATTGACATCTTTCGGTTTGATTTGAGCTATATAATGTTACTAGGACATCATTCCCTTTTGGAAGTCAATGAGTTGACATATTGCATAAAGAGCACCTGAAACCAATACATCTGACTCGGTTCGAGCTGAATAAAAATATTTTATTTTATTTTATTTATTTTATTTATTTTTATTTTTACTTGAGGCATTTTGTCTCACAAATTGTTTGCCCTAAAATGATGTCTAAAAGCAGGATGAGGCTGTGCGACAAAGATGCGCCCCATTTGTTCATATCTAAATCCGACATTGCCTTGTGTCACAAGGTGATTGATGTATTCTCTCATTGTCTTGTTTTGTTACTGTGAGCTTGACTAGTGTGATACATCCATGGGTAAAATTGCTTCAGGGTCGACAATTACTCTGGATGATCTGTGGTGCATTGGGCGCTTTATTAACAATGTTGGTGTGCTGCAAAACAAGGGACATTAAGAAAAAATGTAGGGACATGTCCCCGATTGATACCATGGGTGGGCGGCACATTTGTTGGTGTTTATGATACGGCACACTTTTTATCACTGCCAGCTTATTGAGGGAAATGTGTTCCTCTGCACTTTTTGCAGACGACATCTACCATTCATTCGTGTTCGTCCCAATCTTCCATTACCTACCGTCATGACTGATCTCACCAATGTCTCATCCTGGTTCAAATGTAATAGTCGTTGAATCCAATAAAACAAAGAGCATGTTCTTCAGTAAATAACGGTCCTTCTTATTCTAGCTCTCTATAACGATGAGGTCCCGTTTACAACATTCTTTGAATAGGTATTATTTAAAATGGAATACTTTGTTATTGTCTTCCTCTATCTAAACACCTCAAAAAAAGAAAGTCCCTACCTGTATGTTTTACTAATATTTTTTAATTTTAGAGACTTATGAGCATAAACATGATATGACGATTTAGCCTGATCATCGACACACATGTTGCAAGCAAGATTTGTGCGGAAAACGTTGCGCATCAGTGCACACACAACTCGGTTGATTGTGTGGGGTACCTGTTCATTTCTCACAACTTTTGCATTGTGGCTCAAATAACGGTCTCTGAACTCAAGCAAAATGGGTTATCCCCTTTTTGTCATCAGCTCAACTGTTTGTCTGTTACACGTAATGTCTTGGAGCACTTTTAAACTAAAGACCTCATTATTGGAATGTTCATTTGCATGGGAAGGTATTGCACAGGTCTGAGATCCGTCGCACCTCATAAAAAGTATGCACCAAAGAAGAAGGTGTCAGCGGGCAACAATCGACAATCGTGGCGGTTGCATACCCTTACTGAACAAAACCCAACATGCTGCGTATGTCTTAAGTATTGGTCAATAAAAGCTGATGACAAAGGGATAACTAACCATTTTGCTGCTTGAGTTCGAGGGCGTTATTTTTGAGCCACAATGCAAAGTTGTGAGAAATGATCAGGTACCCCACACAATCAACCGAGTTGTGCTGCATGCTGATGCACGTTGTCACTCCGCACAAATCTTGCTTGCAACATGTGTGTCGATGATCAGGCTAAATCGTCATATCATGTTTATGCTCATAAGTCTCTAAAATTAAAAAAATATTTTTAAAACATACAGGTGGGGACTTTCTTTTTTTGAGGTGTTTATCTTATTATCCATATACAACATTTAAATCATCCCTTATCTTAACTATTGTAATATTGTTTGGGCTCGTTCTAACAACTCTCTACTTCCTATTCAAAAAATGGCCATCAGAATATGCACCCTGCCCCTTTTTTCTCTACACTGAGCACATTAACACACATTGATAGGCCTGTTAATAAACTGCGTACTGGGATCATCATGTACAAGTATACTGACCAACTTCTTCCTCAAGATTTTTTCTTCCTATTTTACTGCAGTCTATATGATATTCGTAAAGATATTCCACCAGATCCTTACAATCTCTCTTTCTCTTAGTCACTCCCACATACTACTTTATGAGACATTTTTTAAATTTTACGGGCCACGCCTCTGGAACAATATTGAAAGAATGTCAGTGAAAACAGAGTCAGTTGTGGGGCGCTTTCAAGTTTTTATATACAAAGAATATCATATGCTGTTATTATTCGACGCAGTCCTTAAACCTTGCTTTTGATACATGCTCCATAATTATTTGGGTACTTATTTTCTGATCAATTTGATGTTCTTTCATTGCTATATACATTTCGTTTAACATTGTACATTAATTTACTTTGTTTGTTTGTAAATTTAATTGAATTGATTGCCGTTACAAATACATATTTGTTTTACAATAGTATTTTTCTAGATTCATTTGAAATTGAGCAATGTAAACAAGATTTAATTTGATGTTTTAACCCTACTTCGTTTCCCCATCTTAGATGGCTTGGAAACAACAATATCAGCACAATTGCCAAAAGAACGTTTGATGGTCTATCACGGCTCCAATACTTGTAAGTATATTCTATCTATACATTCCAATCACGCAGCATCAAGCCAGAAATTGTTTTTCTTAACTGAATTTACGTCTGACGACGAAATTAAAACATGTTTACTATCAATATATATATATATATATATATATATATATATATATATATATATATATATATATTTATATACTAGTGAAATATGATGGTGCGGTCTCATGTCCTTCATCTTGGTTTACTTTTTTTTTCATCTGGTTTTTCAAAAAGCCAAAATCATCGGATGGGAGTAGGTTTCTCAGTTGATCCCTTTGAATCTGTATTTAGATTTGCTCGGATTAATTTCTCCGAATGTTTGAGCCTTTCTGAGTAAAAAATTTTTGGAAACATTTCCGAGTTGTTGGTTTTAGTATCAGATGTCAATGCTTGTTTACTGCTTATTTCACATGTTTGTGTTTTTACGAACGGATAATAGTTCGTTTAAGAAGACGAGTGCTTCTTTGTTTTGTTTGCCTTTTGGTAATTTGTGAATCAGTTCAGCTCGTTTGGCCAGTGACACTTTATTTTGTGTTGTTTATCTCAGTTTGAGTATAGCCTCTGGCTAATAATTTTTGAGAGAAAAGTTTGACATTTTCTGTGAAATCTTCCTCATTGTTGGTATTTCTAGCATATCGGATAGTTTCTCAGTAGATAAATGCTTTGAACACATGGGATGAGGTTTTGTGCAGAAACTGGTATGTTTCTGAAGGTTTGGTGTACACCTTTGTGCTCAAATGCCAGTTTCACGGAAGCGTTTTCCTTTGAAAATAGTTTAAGTCAAGATAATCGATTGATGTTTTCGAGGCCGTCTATGTGAATTTTAGAGTTGGGTACATCTGATTAATTGTGTTTATGAGATTTTTGAAATATTCAAGTTCGCCACTATACATGACTAGTATCTATACAGTGTCACCAAAAACGATATTATCAGCCTGTTGGAGGATTTTATTTTCGAGATCATGTAATGTTATGACACAAATTTCCGGACTGGTTGTTGAGCACATTGCACAACCGATTTTCTGGAGGTAGAAATTATTTACAAATTGGACACAATTTCTGTTGAGTATTAGTTCCAGATGTATTTCCGGATGTATTCGGAAGGTGGTTTGTTGATGACATATGGATGGTTGGTTTGGTCGAGGGCATTGCAAACACAGTTTATTGCCTCGGTTTGGCGGATTGTTGTGTACATTGAAACAACATCAATACTTGTGATAAGCACATCATATCCTTGGAGTTTCCGCACTATGTCTGCTGTGTCACGGACATACGTAGATTGGGCGGTTACTATTGGGAATAGAAAATGATCTACAAATTCTGAGATTTTGACTTGAACATCCACTTATTATTGTCTTCCAACAAAAGGTATGCCTGTTTCGGTAGAAGATACATTGTTGACACGCATTGTTGACACGGCTGTGAGCTTGGATCGAGATATGCCAGAGTGTGTTTGTTGACATGGTTGTTGTTTCGCATTTCGGTTAGGACATTATGAACTAACAGGTGATTTGAGATCGTCACCGTTTTCATGAAGTGCCAATTGGGGAAAATTGTTTTAAAAAAACGATATTTTGAATTACTTTGAAATCTACAATACCACAAATTTATAAGGTCCACAAATCATTAGTTTTGTAATTACACTAATTGGCCAAGGAAAAAATGGGTGCTCAAGAGCAATTTGCGTTTTCTCGAAGTGACAATTGGGCCACACAGCATCGAGCTGTAAGTAATATATATGCTTTAAACGTACCATGTCACATTCAAGACGCAAGATACATGTAAAATGTGTGCCCTGTGTGAAAGAACAGATTTCAAACTTTCAAAATGTGTCAACTTTTTAAAGAACGGGACGATTAATCACAACATAACGATAAGAAAAGACAACAATCCCTTCGAGAAAACGCTCAAATCAACACAACTTTCCCAATTGCAGCGCGCGCTACTACCGATCTATAAATAGCTCACAATTGTCTCTTCGTGATAACGTAAAAACTTACTTCGTCACTAATGTTCCCCCATAGCGTGCGTACATGTCGATAAATCCGCATAGTTTTGTACACGCGCTGCAAGGACAAAACTCGCGCGAGGCGTTTCCGTTTTCACGAAGTGCCAATTGGGAGCTATTTATAGTTCTGTAGTGGCACGCGCTGCCTTTTCGTTTCACACGAAGGGACAATTGAGAGCAAAATAAGCCAATTGTAGCGTTTTCACGAAGGGACAATTGTATTAATAAATCAATTACGCCATAAATAATCGTCCTGTTGTTGAATAACTTGTACATTTGAGAAGTTTGAAATCTGTACTTTCAAACAGTGCACATAATTTGGCAATATTCTCTGTTAATGATGGTGAAACTACAGTTTCAAAAAGTGAGCAAGTTAAAACTCGATTGTCTCGAAATGTGTGTTTTGTGCTGTGTGGCCCAATTTGCACTTGTACCCATAAACACCATGAATGAGTCACATCCGACTCTCGTTTCACCTAATTCAGAAACCTCTATCAATAGTAATTCAGTCACGAAACTTGCCAGTTTTGAATATATTTGCATTTTAATTATGACTTATGAAAAAAGTGCCCTCTTTTGGTCATTCGAAGAGAACTCTGTACATTTCAACGGGGACTTTTGTATAATTTGAGAAACTGACGTGGGCTATGTTCATGTCAAAGATGTCAAATCGTTCCAGTGGGGGTCAGGGTGGGTTTGGTGAAGAGGTGTTCAAGATTTGAAGCAATATCTGATGATTTTATTGTCAAAACTCACATTACCAGGATTGACTGCTCACTGCATGTCTGATGCTCCAATCCCCTTTCTTTTAAGCTTACTCCCAGAGTAAGCTCCAATTGGGTTGGGGCGTTCCCCAATGAATTGACATGTTTTGTACCATTGTATACATTGTTAATTGTGGAAAAATATTTACACAAAGGTGACCCCAATTTGACCTTATTTCCTGTCCAAACCGGAAGTCAAAGTTTAATATTAAAAAAAATCATATCTCAACAACCACAAGAGGTAAATTTACAATTTGTGTACCATTGTACAGATCGTTAAATGTCAAAAGAAAATTAAAAAAGATGACCCCAATTTGACCTTACTTCTTGTCCAAACCGGAAGTCAAATTTTAATATTAACAAAAATCATATCTCAACAACCACAAAAGGTAAATTCACAATTTTTGTACCATTGTACAGATCGTTAAATGTCAAAAAATATTTACATAAAGGTGACCCCAATTTGACCTTACTTCCTGTCCAAACCGGAAGTCAAATTTAATATTTAAAAAAATCATATCTCAACAACCACAAAAGGTAAATTCACAATTGTTTAACCATTGTATAGATTGTTAATTGACGAAAAATATTTACAAAAAGGTGACCCCAATTTTCCCTTACTTCCTGTCCAAACCGGAAGTCAAAATTTAATATTTGAAAAAATCAAATCACAACAACCACAAGAGCTAAGTTAAAAGTTTTTTCACCATTGTACAGATCGTTAATTGTCAAAAAATATTTACAAAAAGGTGACCCCAATTTGACCTTTACTTCCTGTCCAAACCGGAAGTCAAAGTTTAATATTAAAATAATTTCTAATTTCAGTATTGTATTGTATTCAAATAAACTTCTCGCGAGAACTTCAACAGACGTTAACATTTGACTTTCTCCAACACTTCGAATTGATGACGTCATAATTTTAACTTCAACCGAACACCTAGTTTTTGTTGTGACAAAAACTTATATCTAGTTTTCTATCATTTTGAACGTGGGCTAAAGTGTCACTGAATGAATCATTAAAATTGGGGCAAGAAACATCTGGGGTTTATACACAATCCCAACTATGATATTATCTGATGTAGGATTCACAATTTCAATAAAGCAAGACTCAAAGTCTTCAGTGTTATTATAAAGATCATGCTGAATCTTGTAAGTGAGATCTTCATTTATATATAGAGCCACCCCTCCTCCTCGTTTGTGTTGTCTACAAAAACCTTCCATTGCATAACCCTTGGGCTTAACCAAGGGATCATCAATATGTTTCAACCATGTTTCGGAAACACCAATAATAGAAAAATCATTACCTAGGATATCAAGATACTGCTGAATATCAGAGATGCTGCTTCCCAAGCTACGAGCATTAATATGCAGAATTTTAGAATCATCTGATTAACAACAAATATTTAAGAACTGGTCTTGATCATAGTACTCGCATGCAATATCAGGCACATCTAAATTAATATCCGGATCTAAGTTAGGATCAACTACTGGTGTATCATTAACCATCGATGGAACCATTCAACAAACTGAGTAGGTATGAAAGTGAATTTAATAAACATGTATCCGGTCACACTCCTGGTGTTACACATATTGACAAAACAAGTTAGAATAAATAATACTTTAAGCACAGTGGATACAATATTTATATAAAACAAGCTTTACACGTCCGCTCACTTGGCTTCCGCAACCGAAAAAGTCTTAAATTCCCCACTGACTAGCTGATAGCGAATGACTGCAGGGAGAGACCACGGGATATAGGCGAAGTTTACTCGAGTGTCTTTACGTAGACCGGGGAGGTGCTTTTCCCTCAGTATTTGGCGCATTTGTCTTGTTTTGGGTGTCACATCATCTGACAGATAAATGGCGGATCCCTCGAGTGGGTTGTTCTTGAGAAGTTTTGATGCATTTCTTAGGATCTTGACTTTGTCGGTGGACCGTAAAAGCCTGACATGTATCGGTCTTGGACGGGCAGATCCTTGACGGTCACTCGGATGAACTCCATCATTTGATTTACCGTCCCGGCGTCCCTGTCCAGTACGGTGAGCTCGGTCTACCTCGATGTGCTTGGTACCTTCGAGTTTCATGTGATCCGTGAGGAATTTGGATAGAAACTCCTCACACTGTAGAGTACCCTCAGAGACTTCTGGGATGTTGTGCAGGATGACATTGCACCGCCGGCTACGATTTTGGAGATCGTCAATGGAGGACTCAAGGTAGGCCACTCTTCGGTCTTCTGCTTTGCTGTCGAGTTTTTTCTTGATTATATCATTCTCCTTCTCCATGTAGGACACAGCTTCTTTAAGTTCACTGATTTCGCTTTGCTGACCATTGATGGCATCGTTTATTTTCTCCCACCTGCCTTCCAAGTGTGTAAGCCTCGACCCCAATGTTCTCCATTGAAGAGAGAATTTTGTCGAGCTTCGTGTGGACTGCATCGTTCCCGCCTTTGTTGCATTCACATGTACAGTGGCAGCCATTTCGTCCTGTCTGAAACTCGGTTCGTGATTCTGGCCTGGATTTCCCCTCATTTCTCTTCGATACTCGAGACTTTTTGGCTTCTTGTGGGTCCGACATGATCAGTGGTCGAGTAGGATCGTGAATATTATGATACAGATTATAGGCTATCAGTTAAAGTGAGTTTCATTAAATAGATAAAACATGAATTAAATTGCGGAGCCAAGTCAAGAAAACGTGTTACTGTTGTTGACGCATGCGCAGAAAATGTATCAACCATGCGCAAAACGAAATTGACCACACATTTTTGTGGTTTGTCCCTCTAACCTCTTGCTCCATTGGAGCGCTCTGGATCTACCCCTGCCTACCACCAAAATACGAATTTGTGATGCTTTTGTTGTCCTTTAAAAAGAACATTTTGGGGTATTACTTGTCAATACCCAGATAGCATGCTAACGTTGGGCTAACGTTGGCCGACGTTAGCAATGCAAAGGTCAAACCGTTGGGTCGACGTTGTCATGTTAATGTTGGTACAACGTAAGTTTTTCCTGCGGGCCAACGTGGATATGACGTGTCGGTTTGACGTCGGCTGAACTAATAATACCAAACGTTGGACCGATGTCACATTTTAACGTTGGTAAGACATGTCGTTGTGAAGTCGGGCCAACGTATTTTTTTCCATCGGGCCAACGTAGATATGATGTCAGTATGACGTCCACCCAACTGATATAACAAACGTTGGGCGAACGTTATGTTGTAAACGTTGGTAAGACGTTTCGTTGCGAAGTCGGATCCACGTTTTCCCGCGACGCACAGTGGGCCAGGGCGAAACCAAAGTGCGCCAAAAGGGGTCATTTGCGTATGTTCCAGATTTTATTTATTTTTTTACATTTTTAGGTTGCTAAAAACCCATATGACTATTTTATAAACAATTTAAAGTCAAATTAATATTTCATGACTGTAGAACTGCCTTACAATCTAAAAAAACTGGATTTATTTTTGATAAAAGCCGGTTGCTGGTAATAAATTTAAAATAACATGTTCAAAAGTATTTTGACTTAATCATAAGTCCACTTTTCCTAATTTTTATGATATAAATTTTTTTAAATAAAGTCGAATTTAGTCGAAAATTGCAATAAAATTATAGTTTCTTTCAGAAAAATTAATAAATTAAAAAAAAATTCATTAAAATGAAAATTTATTTCATAAAAATTAGGAAAAGTGGACTTATGATTAAGTAAAAATACTTTTGAACATGTTAAATTGTCATTGTGGGCTTTTGACAAAAGCTATCGTCATGAAAATTGAAGTAAAACCCAGTGCACGATCTATATTTTGTTTAAAAATTAAGTCGATTGTAAATTAGCTTTTTTATTTCATCAGCAAAAACTGAGGAATTTGGTTTAAACATTTATAAAATATATGTTTTTTGTTCAGCTATGGTAGAACTAGAAATACCCGCCGATTCCCGCCTAAATTCTCATATTTCCCTGAAGTTGAACCTTTCAGCAACATTTTGATAACAAAATTAGCTGCGATTACCTGCGACTTGCAATTTTGTAGCTATTTTTGTAAACCCTATCTCAACATTGTTTAACCTTTTTCCATAACTCGACTGTGAGAGCAGCGCGCCACACAGTGAAACTGACAGGCCTTAATTATTCCTTCGCGATTTCCGCTTCGTAAACAAAGTCAAGTCTTGCGAAATGATAGACATGATCAACATTGTGCAGTTAAAATTGTTATCGGTTTCTTTATAGTGGGAAGCAAGACGTATCTAAAAGGTAATATTCAGTCCGGTAAATTCTAAAAAATGATCACAGGTCTACATAAAACTTATTGGTGTTAAATTGATTACGGTATCAAACAGGGATAATAATTATTATTTTGGTCTTATGTGCTATCAAATTAGTTAAATAGTGAAATAATGTCCAAAAATAATTGCTGTTCCTCCGGAAACAAAAACAAATCAACATAAGAATGAATACGAAACATCTGAATGCATAATAAACTGAAATTTTTATAAGTTGGTTGTTTAATGACATCTGCGGGTCCGAAAACATATCTGGGTGTAATATGCCTTCAAAATAATGCCGCATTTTTGTCCCACCCTGGCCCAATGTGCGACGTCTTCCAACGTAATTGTTTCCATTGGGCCAACATTGATATGTCATGGCGCCTTCCTGGATCATTTAGCACAGACATAATTGAGTGAACATGAGGGGGAAAAGTACAATTCGTCAACACTTTATTAACTGTTAAACGTTAAACAATTACGAAACGCCCTACAGTTGCATATATACAACCCAATTATCTTTGAGCAAAGGTTCAAGTAAATTAAAGTAACCTTTGTCAGATACGTGTATCCAAGTTCAATTGAGACCTTCTGTATACTAAATTGACAATCTACATAATTTTAAAATGTGCTATAGCAGGGTACACTATTTGTAGTTTGGTAATAAATTTGCAGTTTTGGCAGTTATTTATTCTTAAATGTACGTCAGTTATACAAATATGCACATTTGTAAATTTGGTGTGACCTGGAAAAGTTTATTTGGGGGAAAATATAAAGCTGGTGTAACAACACATTAACAGTTCAAAGTCATGGAAAATCACGGCAGTAACTGTTCATCACACTGGACGTTGAATTATGTAAATATGCCATATCACATTTGTTTCAAATAAGAGTTATTCTTTATTAACAGCTTCAAAATATCCTCGAAAAATAACCGAGCAAGATAACAATAACCGATAACCTTCATTGCAACTTGAGTCTTATTTAACCTGTGACTCTTTATTTAAAGATACCAATTACCTTAGCATTTTTACAAATTTCTCTCTTAAGACTTTTTCATTTGTTCCTGTGGTAGATAACACAAAAAAGAGAACTGACTTGCATTTAGAAGAGTCTGTTCGACTATAAATAGAAAATGTTATTTGTGATTTAAATTTGACTGAACGTACACGTATACTCCTGGCTCGAATTGGATAAAGAAATACGATTTGAAGACTACCATATACAATCAATAAAGAATAAATACCATTTTTAAAAATTTTCCTTTAAATATTTTACACCAAAAGCTGTGGACACAGTGTTAAAACATATTTTAATACACATAACGTAATACATGATATAAAATATTTTTCAAAAAGTTTAAACGCTGTACATAGGTTTTGGCAAGAGAAGAAAACTGAGCTCTTTTTTTTTAGTTTTATAACAAATAACAAATAAAATTGATCAACATAGTGTCTACATTAAACTAACTAAATAAATAAAATCATTGCTTACTGTTAACATTTGAAATAAATCAAACTGGGACATAACTGACTCTGACCACAAACCTCAAAATCTAATACCAGTTTGTTAACTTCTCAAAACATGCTTCTTTATTTATCATGTTTTTTGTCCAAGGGGTCAAAACTATGTATCACAAGGTAATTGATATATTCTCCCATTGTCTTGTTTTGTTACTATGTGGGCTTGACTAGTGTGATACATCCATGGGTAGAATTGCTTCAGGGTCATGACAAATTACTCTGGATGATCTGTGGTGCATTCTGAGCGCTTTATTAACAATTTTAGTGTTGCAAAAACAGGGGGACATTTGAAAAAGTGTGGGGGGACATGTCCCACCGATCGACACACATGGGTGTTAGGCGGCACATTTGTTCGTGGTTTTGATATGGCACACTTTTATCAAAAGCTTATTGAGGAAATGTGTTCCTCTGCACTTTTTAGCAGACGACACTACCATTATCTGTTCCCATCCCAACCATACCTACCGTCAACACTGATCTCACCAATGTCTCATCCTGGTTCAAGTGTAATAATCCTTGAATCCCAATAAAACAAAGAGCGTGTTATTCAGTAAATAACAGTCCTTCTTATTCTATCTCTCTATATTGGATGTTATACCTACAACAATGAGGTCCAGTTTACAACATTCTTTGAATAGGTATTATTTAAGGTACTATCTATCTTATTATCCACATACAACATTTAAAATCATCTCTTATCTTAACTATTGTAATATTGTTTGGGCTCGTTCTAACAATTGTCTACTTCCTCTTCAAAAAATTACCATCAGAATATGCACCCTGCTCCTTTTTTCTCTACACTGAGCACTGAGCCTGTTAATAAACTGCGTACTGGGATGTACAAGTATACTGACCAAGAGTTGTTCTTCCTATTTTACTGCAGTCTATGATAGTCATGGATATTCCACCAGATCACTTTCTGCCGTTCACTCCCACATACTACTTTATGAACATTTTCTTAATTTTACGGGCCACGCCTCTGGAACAGTATTGACAGAATGGTGAAAACAGAGTCACTTGTGGGGCGCTTTAAAGCTTCCTATACAAAGAACATCTATGCTTCAGTGCTATAAACATTTCGTTCAACATTGTACATTGATTTACTTTGTTTGTAAATTTAATTGAATTGATTGCCGTTACAAATATTTATTTGTTTTACAATAGTATTTTTCAAGATTCATTTGAAATTGAGCAATGTATACAATATTTAATTCGATGTTTTAACCCTACTTCGTTTCCCTATCTTAGATGGCTTGAAAACAACAATATCAGAACAATTGCCAATGGAGCATTTGATGGTCTATCACAGCTCCAACAATTGTAAGTATATTCTATGTTATACATTCTAATCACGCAGCATCAAGCCGGAAATTGTTTTTCTTAACTGAATTTACGTCTGACGACGAAAATAAAACATGTTTACTATCAACATATATTTATCCATACTGAGTAAAATATGATGGTGCGATCCCATTCAGTGTCGCTTCATCTTTGTTGACTTTTAGTTTTTCATCTGGTTTTTCAAAAAATCCAAATTCATATCGGGTGGGAGTGAGTTTCTTAGTTGATCCTTTTAAATCTGTATTTGTGAGATTTGCTCGGATTAATTTCTCCCGAATGTTTTGAGCCTTTCTGAAGGCAACAAGAGGTAGTTTTGGAATTATTTCCGAGAGTTGTTGGTTTTGTTGTATCAGATGGCAATGCTTGTTTACTGCAGCTTATTTCACATCTTTATGTTTTACGAACAGATTATAGTTCGTTGAGAAGACGAGTGGTGCTTCTTTGTTTTGTTTGCCTTTTGGTAATTAATTTTGTGAATCAATTTAGCTCAGTTGGCCAGTGACACTTTATGTTGCGTTGTTTATCTCAGTTTGAGTAGGCCTATAGCCTCTGGCTAATAATTTTTGAGAGAAAATGTTGACTTTTTCTGTGAAATCTTCCTCATTGTTGGTATTTCTAGCATATCGGAGAGTTTCTCAGTAGATAAATGCTTTGAACACATGGGTTGAGGTTTTGTGCAGAAACGGGTATGTTCTGTAGATTTGGTGTACACCTTTGTGTCTCGGATGCCAGTTTCACGGAAGCGTTTTCCTTTAAAAATGGTTAAAGTCAAGATAATCGATTGATGTTTGTGAGGCCTCCTATGTGAATTTTAGTCGCCACTATAAGTGACTAGTATCTTTACAGTGTCACCAAAAACGATATTATCAGCCTGTAGTAGGTTTTTTCATTTTCGAGATCATGTAATGTTATGACACAAATTTCCGGACTGGCTGTTGAGCCCATTGCACAACCGATTTTCTGGAGGTAGAAATTATTTCCAAATTGGAAACAATTTCTGTTGAGTACTAGTTCCAGATGTATTTCAGGATGTATTCGGAAGGTGGTTTGTTGATGACATATGGATGGTTGGTTTGGTCGAGGGCATTGCATACACAGTTTATTGTCTCGGTTTGGCGGATTTTTGTGTACGTTGAAACAACATCAATACTTGTGATAAGTACATCTTATCCTTGGAGTTTCCGCACTATGTCTGCTGTGTCACGGACATACGTAGATTGGGCGGTTACTATTGGGAATAGAAAATGATCTACAAATTCTGAGATTTTGACTTGAACATCCACTTATTATTGGCTTCCAACAAAAGGTATGCCTGTTTCGGTAGAAGATACATTGTTGACACGCATTGTTGACACGGCTGTGAGCTTGGATCGAGATATGCCAGAGTGTGTTTGTTGACATGGTTGTTGTTTCGCATTTCGGTTAGGACATTATGAACTAACAGGTGATTTGAGATCGTCACCGTTTTCATGAAGTGCCAATTGGGGAAAATTGTTTTAAAAAAACGATATTTTGAATTACTTTGAAATCTACAATACCACAAATTTATAAGGTCCAAAAATCATTAGTTTTGTAATTACACTAATTGGCCAAGGAAAAAATGGGTGCTCAAGAGCAATTTGCGTTTTCTCGAAGTGACAATTGGGCCACACAGCATCGAGCTGTAAGTAATATATATGCTTTAAACGTACCATGTCACATTCAAGACGCAAGATACATGTAAAATGTGTGCCCTGTGTGAAAGAACAGATTTCAAACTTTCAAAATGTGTCAACTTTTTAAAGAACGGGACGATTAATCACAACATAACGATAAGAAAAGACAACAATCCCTTCGAGAAAACGCTCAAATCAACACAACTTTCCCAATTGCAGCGCGCGCTACTACCGATCTATAAATAGCTCACAATTGTCTCTTCGTGATAACGTAAAAACTTACTTCGTCACTAATGTTCCCCCATAGCGTGCGTACATGTCGATAAATCCGCATAGTTTTGTACACGCGCTGCAAGGACAAAACTCGCGCGAGGCGTTTCCGTTTTCACGAAGTGCCAATTGGGAGCTATTTATAGTTCTGTAGTGGCACGCGCTGCCTTTTCGTTTTCACGAAGGGACAATTGAGAGCAAAATAAGCCAATTCTAGCGTTTTCACGAAGGGACAATTGTATTAATAAATCAATTACGCCATAAATAATCGTCCTGTTGTTGAATAACTTGTACATTTGAGAAGTTTGAAATCTGTACTTTCAAACAGTGCACATAATTTGGCAATATTCTCTGTTAATGATGGTGAAACTACAGTTTCAAAAAGTGAGCAACTTAAAACTCGATTGTCTCGAAACGTGTGTTTTGTGCTGTGTGGCCCAATTTGCACTTGTACCCATAAACACCATGAATGAGTCACATCCGACTCTCGTTTCACCTAATTCAGAAACCACTATCAATAGTAATTCAGTCACGAAACTTGCCAGTTTTGAATATATTTGCATTTTAATTATGACTTATGAAAACAGTGCCCTCTTTTGGTCATTCGAATAGAACTGTGTACATTTCAACGGGGACTTTTGTATAATTTGAGAAATTGACGTGGGCTATGTTCATGTCAAAGATGTCAAATCGTTCCAGTGGGGGTCAGGGTGGGTTTGGTGAAGAGGTGTTCAAGATTTGAAGCAATATCTGATGATTTTATTGTCAAAACTCACATTACCAGGATTGACTGCTCACTGCATGTCTGATGCTCCAATCCCCTTTCTTTTAAGCTTACTCCCAGAGTAAGCTCCAATTGGGTTGGGGCGTTCCCCAATGAATTGACATTTTTTGTACCATTGTATAGATTGTTAATTGTGGAAAAATATTTACACAAAGGTGACCCCAATTTTCCCTTACTTCCTGTCCAAACCTGAAGTCAAAGTTTAATATTAAAAACAATCATATCTCAACAACCAGAAGAGGTAAATTTACAATTTTTGTACCATTGTACAGATCGTTAAATGTCAAAAGAAAATTACAAAAGATGACCCCATTTTGACCTTACTTCTTGTCCAAACCGGAAGACAAATTTTAATATTAACAAAAATCATATCTCAACAACCACAAAAGGTAAATTCACAATTTGTGTACCATTGTACAGATCGTTAAATGTCAAAAAATATTTAGATAAAGGTGACCCCAATTTGACCTTACTTCCTGTCCAAACCGGAAGTCAAATTTAATATTTAAAAAAATCATATCTCAACAACCACAAAAGGTAAATTCACAATTGTTTTACCATTGTATAGATTGTTAATTGACGAAAAATATTTACAAAAAGGTGACCCCAATTTTCCCTTACTTCCTGTCCAAACCGGAAGTCAAAATTTAATATTTGAAAAAATCAAATCACAACAACCACAAGAGCTAAGTTAAAAGTTTTTTCACCATTGTACAGATCGTTAATTGTCAAAAAATATTTACAAAAAGGTGACCCCAATTTGACCTTTACTTCCTGTCCAAACCGGAAGTCAAAGTTTAATATTAAAATAATTTCTAAATTCAGTATTGTATTGTATTCAAATAAACTTCTCGCGAGAACTTCAACAGACGTTAACATTTGACTTTCTCCAACACTTTTTATTGATGACGTCATCATTTTAACTTCAACCGAACACCTAGTTTTTGTTGTGACAAAAACTTATATCTAGTTTTCTATCATTTTGAACGTGGGCTAAAGTGTCACTGAATGAATCATTAAAATTGGGGCAAGAAACATCTGGGGTTTATATACAATCCCAACTATGATATTATCTGATGTAGGATTCACAATTTCAATAAAGCAAGACTCAAAGTCTTCAGTGTTATGATAAAGATCATGCTGAATCTTGTAAGTGAGATCTTCATTTATATATAGAGCCACCCCTCCTCCTCGTTTGTGTTGTCTACAAAAACCTTCCATTGCATAACCCTTGGGCTTAACCAAGGGATCATCAATATGTTTCAACCATGTTTCGGAAACACCAATAATAGAAAAATCATTACCTAGGATATCAAGATACTGCTGAATATCAGAGATGCTGCTTCCCAAGCTACGAGCATTAATATGCAGAATTTTAGAATCATCTGATTAACAACAAATATTTAAGAACTGGTCTTGATCATAGTACTCGCATGCAATATCAGGCACATCTAAATTAATATCCGGATCTAAGTTAGGATCAACTACTGGTGTATCATTAACCATCGATGGAACCATTCAACAAACTGAGTAGGTATGAAAGTGAATTTAATAAACATGTATCCGGTCACACTCCTGGTGTTACACATATTGACAAAACAAGTTAGAATAAATAATACTTTAAGCACAGTGGATACAATATTTATATAAAACAAGCTTTACACGTCCGCTCACTTGGCTTCCGCAACCGAAAAAGTCTTAAATTCCCCACTGACTAGCTGATAGCGAATGACTGCAGGGAGAGACCACGGGATATAGGCGAAGTTTACTCGAGTGTCTTTTCGTAGACCGAGGAGGTGCTTATCCTTCAGTATTTGGCGCATTTGTCTTGTTTTGGGTGTCACATCATCTGACAGATAAATGGCGGATCCCTCGAGTGGGTTGTTCTTGAGAAGTTTTGATGCATTTCTTAGGATCTTGACTTTGTCGGTGGACCGTAAAAGCCTGACATGTATCGGTCTTGGACGGGCAGATCCTTGACGGTCACTCGGATGAACTCCATCATTTGATTTACCGTCCCGGCGTCCCTGTCCAGTACGGTGAGCTCGGTCTACCTCGATGTGCTTGGTACCTTCGAGTTTCATGTGATCCGTGAGGAATTTGGATACAAACTCCTCACACTGTAGAGTACCCTCAGAGCCTTCTGGGATGTTGTGCAGGATGACATTGCACCGCCGGCTACGATTTTGGAGATCGTCAATGGAGGACTCAAGGTAGGCCACTCTTCGGTCTTCTGCTTTGCTGTGGAGTTTTTTCTTGATTATATCATTTTCATTCTCCATGTAGGACACAGCTTCTTTAAGTTCGCTGATTTAACTTTGCTGACCATTGATGGCATCGTTTATTTTCTCCCACCTGCCTTCCAAGTGTGTAAGCCTCGACCCCAATGTTCTCCAGTGAAGAGAGAATTTTGTCGAGCTTCGTGTGGACTGCATCGTTCCCGCCTTTGTTGCATTCACATGTACAGTGGCAGCCATTTCGTCCTGTCTGAAACTCGGTTCGTGATTCTGGCCTGGATTTCACCTCATTTATCTTCGATACTCGATACTTTTTGGCTTCCTGTGGGTCCGACATGATCAGTGGTCGAGTAGGATCGTGAATATTATGATACAGATTATAGGCTATCAGTTAGAGTGAGTTCCATTAAATAGATAAAACATGAATTAAATTGCGGAGCCAAGTCAAGAAAACGTGTTACTGTTGTTGACGCATGCGCAGAAAATGTATCAACCATGCGCAAAACGAAATTGACCACACATTTTTGTGGTTTGTCCCTCTAACCTCTTGCTCCATTGGAGCGCTCTGGATCTACCCCTGCCTACCACCAAAATACGAATTTGTGATGCTTTTGTTGTCCTTTAAAAAGAACATTTTGGGGTATTACTTGTCAATACCCAGATAGCATGCTAACGTTGGGCTAACGTTGGCCGACGTTAGCAATGCAAAGGTCAAACCGTTGGGTCGACGTTGTCATGTTAATGTTGGTACAACGTAAGTTTTTCCTTCGGGCCAACGTGGATATGACGTGTCGGTTTGACGTCGGCTGAACTAATAATACCAAACGTTGGACCGATGTCACATTTTAACGTTGGTAAGACATGTCGTTGTGAAGTCGGGCCAACGTATTTTTTTCCATCGGGCCAACGTAGATATGATGTCAGTATGACGTCCACCCAACTGATATAACAAACGTTGGGCGAACGTTATGTTGTAAACGTTGGTAAGACGTTTCGTTGCGAAGTCGGATCCACGTTTTCCCGCGACGCACAGTGGGCCAGGACGAAACCAAAGTGCGCCAAAAGGGGGTCATTTGCGTATGTTCCAGATTTTATTTATTTTTTACATTTTTAGGTTGCTAAGAACCCATATGACTATTTTATAAACAATTTAAAGTCAAATTAATATTTCATGACTGTAGAACTGCCTTACAATCTAACAAAAAATGGATTTATTTTTGATAAAAGCCGGTTGCTGGTAATAAATTTGAAATAACATGTTCAAAAGTATTTTGACTTAATCATAAGTCCACTTTTCCTAATTTTTATGATATAAATTTTTGTAAATAAAGTCGAATTTAGTCGAAAATTGCAATAAAATTATAGTTTCTTTCAGAAAAATTAATAAATTTAAAAAAATTTCATTAAAATGAAAATTTATTTCATAAAAATTAGGAAAAGTGGACTTATGATTAAGTAAAAATACTTTTGAACATGTTAAACTGTCATTGTGGGCTTTTGACAAAAGCTATCGTCATGAAAATTGAAGTAAAACCCAGTGCACGATCTATATTTTGTTAAAAAATTAAGTCGATTGTAATTTAGCTTTTTTATTTCATCAGCAAAAACATATAAAATATAGTGTTTTTGTTCAGCTATGGTAGAACTAGATATTCCCGCCAATTCCCGCCTAAAGTCTCATATTTCCCTGAAGTTGAACCTTTCAGCAACATTTTGATACCAACATTAGCTGCGACCACCTGCAACTTGCAATTTTGTGTAAAATCCATCCAAACATTTTTGAACCTTTTTTCATAACTCGACTGTGAGAGCAGCGCGCCACACAGTGAAACTGACAGGCCTTAATTATTCCTTCGCGATTTCCGCTTCGTAAACAAAGTCAAGTCTTGCGAAATGATAGACATGATCAACATTGTGCTGTTAAAATTGTTATCGGTTTCTTTATAGTGGGAAGCAAGGCTTATCTAAATAGTAATATTCAGTCCGGTAAATTCGCAAAACAAAAATGATCACAGTTCTACATAAAACTTATTGGTGTTAAATTGATTACGGTATCAAACGGGGATAATAATTATTATTTTGGTCTTATGTACTATCAAATTAGTTAAATAGTGAAATAATGTCCAAAAATAATTGCTGTTCCTCCGGAAACAAAAACAAATCAACATAAGAATGAATACGAAACATCTGAAGGCATTTTCATTATTTTCCCGGATAATGACACATAATAAACTGAAACTTTCACAGGTTGGTTGTTTAAAGACATCTGCGGGTCCGAAAACATATCTGGGTGTAATATGCCTTCAGAATAATGGAAATTTTACAGTTTTGCAGTTTCGGCAGTTATTTATTCTTAAATGTACGTCAGTTATACAAATATGCACATTTGTAAATTTGGTGTGACCTGGAAAAGTTTATTTTGGGGAAAATATAAAGCTGGTGTAACAACACATTAACAGTTTAAAGTCATAGAAAATCACGGCTGTAACTGTTCATCACACTGGACGTTGAATTATGTAAATCATGCCATATCACATTTGTTTCAAATAAGAGTTACTCTATATTAACAGCTTCAAAATATCCTCGAAAAATAACCGAGCAAGATAACAATAACCGATTACCTTCATTGCAACTTGAGTCTTATTTAACCTGTGACTCTTTATTTAAAGTTACCAATTACCTTAGCATTTTTACAAATTTCTCTCTTAAGACTTTTTCATTTGTTCCTGTGGTAGATAACACAAAAAGAGAACTGACTTGCATTTTAGGAGAGTCTGTTCGACTATACATAGAAAATTTGTGATTAAAATTTTACTGAACGCAAACGTATAACTCCTGGCTCGAATTGGATAAAGAAATACAAAGTAAGTTAAAGACATATTTGAAGACTACCATATACAATGAATAAAGAATAAAGACCATTTTGTAAAATGTTCCTTTAAATATTTTACACCAAAAGCTGTGGACACAGTGTTAAAACATATTTGTAATACACATGACGTAATACATGATATAAAATATTTTTCAGAAAGTATAAACGCTGTACATAAGTCTTGGCAAGAGAAGAAAGCTATGCTCTTTTTAAAGTTTTTTAACAAATAACCAAAAACAAAATATTACATCAACATAGTGTCTATATTCAACTAACTAAATAAATAAAATCATTGCTTACTGTTAAAATTTGAAATACATCAAACTGGGACATAACTGACTCTGACCACATACCTCAAAATCTAATACCAGTTTGTTAACTTCTCAAAACATGTTTCCTTATTTATCATGTTTTTGGTCCAAGGGTTCAAAAGTGTATTTTTTTTTTTTTTTTTAAAGTAGACAACATTGACTTCTGCAAATAAAAATTATTTTGGTAAGGGGCCGATGGGAATGGGTTTCATGCTTTTCATGAAAAGGGTGACGACATGCATATTCCCTGAATATTACCCAAAAAAACATTGTTATCTTGTCATTTAATTTCAGTGTGTCCATTTAATGTCTCGCTAAACAGAATTAATAGATTTCACTATCACGGTAACACATATCACAAATTTGAATACTGAGTGTGATTTTGAACTACTGTAAACACAGCTAATTCGTCCTAGTTGTAATGAGGGGACGGGCATGTGAAAGATGAACATTTTACAATTTTGAAGGGGGGGTTCTTCAATGTTTTGCCTATTAACGTTGTACTCACCATTATGACTTGCTTTCATGAGCAAAAGTTATTTAAATTATTAATTAGACTAATTGTGCAAGGGACTGAATAAAATGCTTTTACATTTTCAACAACAGACCTGAACATGCCTCCCCCTTGAACGTGCACAAAACATTTGGAACAGTAAAGCATAAAAGTAGGCCAACTGTGATTTTAGGTTACACAAAGATTTGAATGGGGCCTGCATCATGACATCACATTGCATCACTGGAACTGTTGTCTTGTTGATGAACTGCTTCTGAAAGAGACCAGTCATAACTGCATGTTATTTTTCACAGGGAAAATAAGGCACTAATATTGACACTTATTATTTTGCAATTGTTCTGCCCCATTACATGAGCTATACATGTTTTCTGATGCATGCAAAATGTGTGATTCTGATCCACCACCACCTACCTCCCGCAAACCTAAAATATCTTACTTATTACTTAGTTTATTTATTGGACTGGTGTGTATAGAAGGGTAATACACCATCTGCTTGATGAACACCTCACTGTCTGACACCCAGTGGAGGATCCAGGGGTGGGGGCTTGGGGATGAAGCCTCCCCCGACTCAATTGTTTTTGCTCCAAGGTATGTGTACCCACATCAGCAACAAGTCATGGATGATTAAATATTGTATCATAACCAACGGAGAAATACACAATTTCAACGGAGACTGGAAAAGAAGACTTACAGGTAGAAAGTTTTTAGAAAAAGGCCTTCACATATTGGTAGTTTGTATACGTGAAGCAAGTGATCACAGTCATGAAAAATAACCATCCAGATTAAAAAAATAAAAAAAAACTTCAATATGCAGTGTTTTTTCTTGAGAACTCAAGATCGCTGTTCACTATTTTAATTTAAATTGAGATGAAATCAATCTAAAATGTCCATTGTTCATTCACTCATTGTCTGTAATGAGTACTTTAACCCCCGTAGTACGTCGGCTGTATCCGATGCAGGATTTTTTTGGGGAACTCACATCGGACAGCTCGATAGCTACTCAAACGACTTGGTTTAAGGGCATAAAAGGAATAAGACAGTGTTTTGCTACAATAATGTCACAATGGTGTGTCACTACACATGTTTAAATTGTAAAAAACATTATTTTGTTTGCGTTTTTCTGCAGCTTTAAGACAAAATAACTAAATAAATAAATGCGGTCCTCATAGGGTCAAATGTATTGATTTGTGCCACATACCTCTCTTATGCTCAACTCGCAGATTGCTTCCCCCATCTATGTCCGTACTGTATTTCAACCAGTTCTTTATTCTGTTCTCATACAACATTGCATTCTGTCATGTTGATTGTTTTCTTAGCAGCAGCTTGAACACAAACAATTTAAAGCGTTTATTGTACATACTTGGGATTTGGAAGTTTTAATAACTTTCCTTAGGAAATTGAGCACAGTCAAATATCAAGCTAACAGCCCGTGTGTCATCTAGGCTTGTTGAGAAAATACCCTAGCAAATTTCCTGAAGATACCCACATAGCATATTTTAACTTAAACACTATCCTTTAAACCGCAGGGTTAATAGACTGTGTAAGTTGACCTCGAGAACGTATGAGTTTTCGCGAGAATCTTGAATTCCGGGCACCTCGCACAACATTTACAACGTGTATTGTGTGAATTTTTTTTTATGAAAAGAACTTTATTGTGCTATTTCAATAAATTTCATCCATTGAATATAGTTTGATTTAATAAAAGCTTGAGTAGGTATATTTTGGTCTCTTCTGTCTCACCTACTTAAAAATTGATTTTTTTTATGGGGATTTTCCCTTTTTAGGATGGTATGTGTGACGTCATTAATTTTTTAATGAGGTCATCAAAGAGAGTTTTTAAATATTATAAAAATATTGTGGGTAGTAGTAGAGGAGGTATATTACAAAAAAAATTAAACATTTTTTTAAATAAATGAAAAAACTAAAAAATGTTATGTAGATATATATTAAAGAGAGAATGGAATCAAAATTGAAAGTAATCGTTCATTGTGAATGGCTTTTAGTTGGGAAAACGGACAAGTGTTGTATCCATAGCGTGGGTAATACAAAATATTGTGGATTACATGTTTTTCGGATTAAGTAAGGCAAACGTATACCCGTTGCGTGTTTAAGATGTGGAAAAGGAACAAAGACGTTAACTAATTTATGCACAAGATGTGCGAATAAAGTATTAATAAATCGTTATAATCGTTTAAAAGTTGTAGAAGGAAAAGCTAGACGGTATTATAATTTAGTGATGAAAGAGTTGTTAGAAACGACAACACGTTTATAGTGACTATATTTAAAAAAAATATAACTATACGGTGGAGGTCTATCTGACGTTTTTACTCGCTTTGCATTATCGTAATAATTGTTATTTACAGTAAAGTTTATTTTAAATTTAATTATTTTTCTATAAGAATTGTTTTTTCTTCTTTATCTAGATTAACATTTACATCATCATTTTTTTCTTCTGGTTTAACTGACAAAGATGTTGCGTTGTAACGGATTTTTTCTTTCATTTTAGAAAATGTATCTCGTTCTTCGCATACAAGTACAAATTAATTTTGAGTAATAACGCCATCTTCAATCGCTTTTGAAACGTGGTTTTCAATCGTGTTGAGTTTAGACGAAGCTAAAATTTTTATTTCATCATGTTTTTTAGCTTTTTTAGATAATTTATATTTTGCGTATCTTAAAGCAAAGGCTGCGCCACCTAACCCTAAAGCTAAACCTTCTAAAACAAATCCTACGGGTGATGATATAACAGTGGCGATACTAGCGATTCCAATAGCTCCTGCTCCCATACATCCCAATTCAGCCATTGTTTCTACGATACTACAAGCGTTAATAATTTTATTATATTTTTTTATATACGGCTTCACGATGATTTATTTCAATTTGTAATTCTTTTTGAATATCATCGATTTTTTGTAATCGAAATGATTTAGCATTATCTGTTGGTCAATTTGGATAAAGTACATTCGTTGATTCTAAAGGCGCACTCATTGTTGTTTTATTAATAGTAAAATATTATTTTTTATATTTTTTTAATCTGCGGTAAAAGTATTAAATGTTTTATTATTATATCGTAACAGATTCCCGTTTCTAAATCACCAAAACACTTTATTTGCGCAAAGACTCTGATATTTGTATATGATGAAATGTAACATAATTCTACAAGCTGCAGTTCATTTGAAAAATTAACTTCATCACTAGTAAAGGGGAAAGGAATATAACTTATCAACTCATTACTTTTCTCAGTTTTTATGGTATAATAAGAATTATTTTCACCCTTAATTACGTTAACACATAATGAATAAAATGATAAATTACTAGCATAAAAAAGTAACTGATTTAAATCACTACTCCAATATATTTTTAAGTTTATTTCTCCTCGTGAAGAACTAAACAAAATTACAATTTCTAAAAGTTGACTCGGTTCAATGTGTCCTGTAGTATGTTCAATGTTGTTTAAATTTGATTCTTTTACAGCGCTGTTATTTTTACGACTAGGTCCATAAATACTCGCCATTTATTTATAGTATTAATTTTTAATTTAATGGAAAATTAATAACTTTTATATCGTAAAAGATTTTAGTATCTAAAGAGCCGAAAAAGGTTGCCTCTACAAAAACAATTATATTTTTTATTTTAAAGCAAATGCCGCATTCTAAAAGCTTTGGTTCATTATCGATAAAATGAAATTTCTCATAATCTTCACAAAAAAGGTTTGATACAATGCGTGGATCAATTACACGTTTTGAAACGTATGATTGCGAACTATTATTAGTAGTTATTTTAATATAAGTTGAACAATCTGTTATTGGTGTAAAGAAGTCAAAACGTGGTGTAGAGGGGTCAGAATAATAATCATCTTTTAGCCAAATAAACCAAAACATATCTTTATATTTATATAATGTTTCATTTTCATTAACATTATTTATATGTCCCCTTTTTTCAATAGTGTAAGTGCTGTTAGACGAAACAACGCCGCTCGTTCGACTAGGTCCATAAATACTCGCCATTTATTTATAGTATTAATTTTTAATTTAATGGTAAACTTAAATTTTTTATATTAAAACAGATTTTAGAATTTAATGCACCGAAAAAGGTTGCCTCAACAATTTTTTTTGAACATTTCGCATTTTATAACACATTTCGTACTTGAGATGTTGCGTTTCATTATCGATAAAATGAAATTTCTCATCTCGTTCTGGAGAAGAAATATAATAAATGTTAGCCGCACGATTAATCGTCGATTAATGCGTAGCAAAACTATTGGTTTTTATAAATTGTGTAAAAATACTGCAGTACGTGGGCGAAATGTTAAACATGAAAAAGGGTTGTTTAAACGTAGCGTGCCATCCTAATATAACGTTATATTTTTCAACGAGAACTATATTTTGTAAAATTTCATCTCTGTTAAGATATCCGTGATGTTCATAAATTTCATCTCGTAAAAATTCGCCGTTTTTAGCATTAGCGGTTACGTTAGTAGCAACCACATTGCTCGTTCGACTAGGTCCGTAAATACTCGCCATTTATTTATATAATTTCTAGATTTAAAATAACGGAAAAACCATGATTATTTATATCTCTACCCTTTGAATCTTTAATTTGAAAACTTAATGCGTTAAAAGTACCAATCTTAAATTTTTTCATTAATGGATTTTTATATTCCATCCACATACTTTCTCCGAACGATTTACCTTGCAAAGGAAAAGCGTTTAAAATAGTACAAGGTCTACCGTTAAAATAATTATCGTTTGTAGAAATTTGATCGCAATGAATGTATAGAATTTTAAAAAGTTGTACATCAATTGTTTTACTATATTCTCCTATAGTTAGAAATTCATTGTGAAGTCCGAGTAAATTAGCTAAACCGGATGTAAATTTAATGGATTTATTGCTATCGTCTAATTTTAGCGAGTAAACACCCGTTGTTTTATTGATCGTGAACGTTATCCAAGACTCGTGTTTTCCTATAATATCGATAATTTCATTCAAGTTGTAAAGCCCCGGTTCGATAAATTTTATAACATCTAACCCCGTCGCACGATAAATTATTCTTTCTTTTTTACGCACGTTGTAATATCCTACCCAAATGTTTACGCTTTTTAATAAAATATATAGATCACCTTCTCGATTATCGATAACGTTATTTAATCGAACCTCTCCGCCATTTTTTTCTATTTCAATTTCAATGGTATGATACATTTTATTATATAAAATGTATTTAAAATTATATAATAAAATGACGTTTCCATTAGCGTTTAAGAATAATTTATCGAAACGGTATTTACAATCTGTAAATTTTAATGCGCCTCTAAATTTTAACGCTAGCGATTTAACGAGTTTAAATATTTACGTTAACAAAAACGATTTTTTTTAAACGTTCAACTGAGTAATCCTTTTCAAAATTACAAGTTACCACGCGTTTATAATGTTTTAAATGTAAATCGATGGAGATTTGTTCCTAAACCGTTTTATCAAAATCAAATACATTTTGTAACGTGGTTTAGTACAACGGGTTGTGGTGTAAGTTATAAACATTTATATCATTCAAATATGATGATTCGTAGTTTTTTTAGATTTCACGTTTATTATCAAATAAGACGATTATTAAAAGAACAGAGTATTCCCGAACCTTTAGATCCAATTTGGAGCGCGTTTGAAAATAATATAAACATTAACGCGTATAATAATTTATGCATAGAAGTTCACGCATCGCCAGATACACAATGGCGACAACAACTAGATTTAAACTCTGAAGGTTTAGGTACAGCTTACGAATATATAAAAAGCGGTGTATATGCAGCTGTACCGGGTAAAAAAATTGTAGATACTCGTTTTATTAACGGTAAGTATAACGAACAAATAAACATTATGAAATTTAAACAAGACCTTGAAGATGTTGCGTTACAAAAGTTTGAACCTTTAAAATATTACATTACAATCGATTATATAGAACAATCTTTAGAAGTTGAACGAGGTTGGACAAAGTACATACTCTAGTCTAAATTAGCTCAAGGTTTTACAGATATCGATATAGAACGAATTAATGATTCTATAAGAACGTACGTTTACGCGATTTTAGCTCAAGCGCAAGCTAAAAGTGGAATTATTTTAGCTGGTACTGGTTTAGACGCACAGCGTGAATTTATAAATATAGTAAATGCTGAGATTGATTCTCCAGTTGATTTACAATCTTCTATTCAACGCTATCAAGATGTTTTACAATACGCTCGTTCACAATTAAACTTTTCTGTCGGAGAAAATTTATACATGATGCCTAGTGATATGAATTTACGAATAGGTACGTACGCGGGGTACAACAATAATTTATTAATCGCAACGAGTGACTTGTATTTAGGTTCAAATTTAGATACAAATTCAACACTCGCTGTTCCTCTTCCTATTTTACCACTAGATAGCGTACAACTACCGTTAACTACAAAGCACGTGGAAGCTGACGAGAATCGCGTAGAAGATGATTTAAAATCAATCGATAACAACGATCACATCGACTCTACACCACCGTTAGATAGTGTTAGTGCAATAAAAGAAGACTCTTTTAAAGAATCACGTGACAATCATCAAGAAGAAAAACATTATTTAATTATTGGTTTTGCAGTTTTAACTGGACTAGGCGTTATGATTTACGAATTGTTATTTTAGCGTTTTCTGCATATATGTTAAAATTCAAACACCAACTCCACCTATTGCTAGCCATATATGTTTTGCCGCCCACGTAACTACGTTAGAAGCTGTTTTTAATAACCAACTTACAACCGTACCTACAATAGCTGGTAAAGCGGCTAAAGCTTTTGCTCCTAATTTAGATAATACATTTGCTAGATTTTTTAATGTTTTTTGTATCCACTCTTTTACACCACCACTATCTGGAGGTGTGGGTTTAGGTGGTATAGGTTTATGTGGAATTGGTGTTGGTGGTTTTGGAGTTGGTGGTATGGGTTTGGGGGGTATAGGTTTAGGTAACGCTGTTTTAACTGCGTCACCGATTGATTTAACGATATAAGCAATAGTCATACTAAAAGCTGTTAATACACTAACGGTCGTTATACCATGTTTTTTAAATAAACCTTAAATTGTTTCACCCAACGTGCGTTCTCTTCCATTTATCGCTTCTAACGTTTCTTCATTTTCATAGAAAAGGTCATTAATTTCGCTACTTAAATTTTGTATAGCCTCTTTTGTCGCGTCGGCTTCATCTCGTAGTTGTTGTCTTTCTTAACGGAGCGAATCCATCGCATCTTCATCTCCTATCTCATTTTCGCTGATTCTTTGTTCAACATTAGCTATTTTTTTTTGATTCTCTGCGTATCTATATTGTAAATCTAATACCGCACCTTGTTTCGTTGTCATAAGTTTACCGAGACCTTCCAAGGTTCTTATATCGTAACTATCCTTTAAATCTGAGTTTTCTGAAAAAACATTAATTGTATTTTCGTTAGCTTTTTATCGGGGATGAGGTGTTTTATCTATAATAACGTTTGGCTCTAATGGTATAGGTTGTCTTTGCGCCTCTTCCACCGCATCAAAACTATCATCTATTGCTTTTTGTTCTCGCGGTAGTAATGGTTTTACACTATAATTGACTAAGCCTAAATATTTTCTTACAAAATCAACGCCCCATTTACTCACCATAGTTTTTAAAGATTTAAAACCGATTTTTGATACTTCATTAATCAAAATAAATGTTTTATTACCTTTTGTTTTAAACTAAGTACTTTTTTTTTGTTTCTATTTTAAAATTATTGTAATCTTTAACCTCTGGTTGAAATCCCGATTGTTTGTAAAAAATCGTCAACGAATGTTTCAGTTAAATCTTTTCTTTGCTTAGCAGTACCATTTCTTTCTATTTCTCTTTCTCTTTCTTTTTCTTTTTCTTTCTCTATTTCTTTTTCAGCCGCTATTTCTTGGTTTCTTTCTCTTTCTCTTTCTATTTCTTCACCGAAAAGAAATGGTGATTGTGTTTCAACAATTCTATCATCATCATCAATCGGAACAAGCTCATGATAACTACCATTAAACTTTAAACGTTCTTTATTAAACTCAGTATCCTCTAGTTTTTCTTGATCTTCATCGTCTTGTTGATCATCACGATTAAAATTTTCATCTGTATATCTTCCCCTCCTTCCGCCATTTTAGAATTACTTTTTATCTTTTTTAAATAATTTATAACCTGCATAACCTACTGTACTCATACCAATCAAAATAAATACAATTTCTCGCGTTTTTTGATCTTCACTCGGAACGTAAAAATATTTTAGTTGCGGTTCGTTGTTTAAATCTTGAGGTAAATTTATTCGTTCGTTCATAACTCGTGAATATTCATTCATCGCTTCGTCAATATTATTAAACGTTCTTACAGCGCTTGATTCTTTTTGTATTTTTTCATTTAAATAATCTGTATATTTTAAACGTTTTTTACTAAATTCATCTCTAGCTTTTGAAAGTTGTTCTAACGCTAAATCATGTCTTTTACGTTCTTGTTCAGCATCATTACCGCGAAAATTACTAAATAAAGCATTGCTGCCAGTAAATGCTAACGCATTAACTATTGCACCTCCAACCATCATCGCTATAGATACCATTTTATTTTTTTTTAAGATAAAAATTCTTATATTTTAAAACTATAAACTATGGCAAGTAATGCGTACGGAGATGTGCTAGATCCATATAGAAGAACGAGAGAACCTCGAGGTATAAAAGGATTACGTCAAAAAGTAGTTATTACAAACAATCCAAGCACGATTACTGAAAATCAATTGTTAACGGTTCGTTTTCCAAATTTAGGAATGAATGACGTTATCGTTCCGAATACGGTTAAATTAGCTTTTGATATTAATCTTTTTTCTGACGATGATGAGATGAGAACGTTAGTACATAATGTAGGTAGAGCTATCGTAAAACATATAATTATTAAAATGGAAGGAAATGAAATATTTTCTTTAGATGATGCGGATGTGTTTAATTGTTATAAAGATGAATGGTTAACCAAAGATCAACGCGATAATTTAGCGTATCAAGGTATCTAAAATGCAAACGTTACAATATTAAGAATAGACGCTAGCGATAAGGTTCCCGCGGGTAATGGAGGAAAAGATAAAGCTATTGCAGATACGTATAAAAATAGATATTACATTCCGCTCGATTTTGAATTGTTAACCGATCATCAGCCCTACTACCAATCGGGTATCGGAGATCGGTTGACTAACGAACTTGTGTTTAATAAATTTTCTAACGTGATTAAAAGCACAGGTGATAATGCAAAATATACTATAAGTGGGATTTCTTTAGAATATGAAGTCGTTCATATGCCAGAACTCGCTCGAACTATTAAAAATCAATATAGTAACCGGTTTAGTGTATTATTTGATCGCGTACTAAGACAGAGCGTAACGCCGAAACGCGATACAACGTGGAATAGAAATTTAAATACTCCCGCAAAAAGTATGAAAGGAATATTGTTTTTATTCAAAGAACCTAACGTAAAAGAAAGCAATACATTTTATAATCCAAAAATCAATAAAGTTTCAATTACGATCGAAGGTGTTCCTAACCAACTCTACGCGCAGGGAATGAAAAGATATCAACATTGGGAAGAGATTTCAAAATATTTCGGTGATTCTAATAAACAACACGCTATACAAGTTGTTAAAGCATTAAATTTAAGTAACGTTAAACAAGCTGATTATTTACTCGATAAATACGGTTTATTTTTAGATATGAGAACGAGCACCGATAATAGAATACATGGAAGCGGAAGACGAGTACAAAACTTATCCGAAGGAATTACTATTCAAATAGAAAAAGAAGCTGAAACTGCGGGTGAACTAAACATGTATACTTTTATTATTATGGATGCGCAACTCGTTATAAGAAACTCACGTTTTGAAACTGTCGATTATTAACGGCTTTTGTTATGACAATCATTTAGAAGGGAAAACAAAATCTTAAATTGCGTAGCATTTTTACGCAAAGCGAACATGTTGTCTACTATTAAAAACAAATGTTACCAATATCCACACGTTGCATTAATTTGCGGCCAAACTGGATGTGGAAAAACTGAATTTATTTTAAATTTATTAGAAAAAGAATATTTTAAACATTTTGAATATATAGTTATTTTATGTCCCACCATCACTATCAATGACGCTTATAAAAATAGAAAATGGATTTGGAAAGACGAGCGAGTGCTCGTTAATGATTTAGAAAAAATGTCATTAGATCAAGCTTTACGAATTTATAGCGATGTATACGAAGGAGATGAAACGTTGTTTATCATCGATGATTGTAGCGCGAATAAAGGATTACGATATAGAAAGTTTTTAAAAGATCAGCGACAGCATGAGCTATCGCTATTAGCTTTTAGCGGTAGGCACAAACATCACAGCTGCTGGGTTATTTCACAAAAATATAATAGCGTATTAAAAGATTTTAGAGAGCAACTTAAATGGGTATGTTTATTTTATTGTAAAGATAGAGATTCATTTGAAGATTGTTTGCGAGAAAATGATGTTATACCAACAAAAGAAAAAAGAATGGAAATTCATGAAAAATTAAAACGAGTTAAACATTGTAAATTAATTTTAAAAACTGATCAACCTACTGATTATGAAGTACGTAACTAGATTACTTGTTAGGTCGTTAGTAATTGTTTATAGGTTACTTAGTAATTACCTATAGGTTACCTATAGGTTACTTAGTAATTACCTATAGGTTACTTGTAGGTTACTTAGTAATTACCTATAGGTTACTTGTAGGTTAATTAGTAATTACCTATAGGTTACTTGTAGGTTACTTAGTAATTACTTAGTGGTTACTTGTAGGTTACTTAGTAATTACTTATAGGTTACTTAGTAATTACTTGTAGGGTTGTTAGTGTTTTTTTTTTTTTTTTTTTTAATAAATATTATAAAATCTATTTATAAAACATGAATACAGTACAATTGTTCAATATAAATATTGAACGAGTAAATTATTTTATATATAATCTTAATCAACTTTTAGATACTGAAAAAGAAGAAATAAATGAACTAGTACAAGTTTTAAATACAAACTCTGAACAAGTAAATTATTATATATATAATCTTAATCAATTTTTAGATACTGAAGAAAAAAAAATAGTACAAGTTTTAAATACAGACTCTAAACAAGTAAATAATTATATATATAGTCTTAATCAACTTAAAAAAAAATGAAATAAAAATAGTACAAGTTTTAAATACAAACTCTGAAAAAGTAAATTATTTTATATATAATCTTAATCAACTTTTAAATACTGAAGACAAAATAAATGAACTAGTACAAGTTTTAAATATAAACTTTGAAAAAGTAAATTATTTTATATATAATAAACAAGTAGAAAATCTAAAAACTGAAGAAAAATTTTAAAAACTGAAGAAAAAGAACTAGTACAAGTTTTAAATACAAACTCTAAAAAAGTAAATAATTTTATATATAATCTTAATCAACTTTTAGATACTGAAAAAGAAGAAATAGATGAACTAGTACAAGTTTTAAATACAAACTCTAAAAAAGTACAAGTTTTAAATATAAACTTTGAAAAAGTAAAAGATCTAATATGTAATCTTAATCAATTTTTTAAAACTGAAGAAAAAGAACTAGTACAAGTTTTAAATACAAACTCTAAAAAAGTAAAAGATCTAATATATAATCTTGTACAATTAAAAAAAAAATGATAGGTTATATAAAATGAACTAGCTAAATAAATGTTACTAAATTTTTTATATAGATACTTTTATAAATGAAACAAAAGTCATTCATGTTACCTCCACCACTGTTTATAGATGACCAGCTACCTAATGGGTTACTCGTTTTTTTAAATTTTACTAATTTTTTATATAGATACTTTTATAATTGGAAGATGTTGCTAACATTTTGAATGAAAATCCACAAATGTTAAGCCCACCACCTCCGCTGTTACCTTCATATACAGACGCTAACAGTGGAGGCGATGCGCTACTGTTAAAGCAAAAACAACGAGATGAACAGCTCTTAAAAGCTGTAGTAGGAGATTCAAACAAGTTTTTTGGTAAAGAGTATAGCGTTAGCGATATTGAAGCTTTATCCACGGAAGAGCGTAACGTACTACACACGCAATACGAATTAAATTAGGTCGTATTATAACTCAGTCTTTAGGTAGCACGATTTTAATGCTATACGTTAAATTATTAGGATTAAGCTTAGATCGTATTAATTTATACGGTTATCAATTTGAAATTGATAATGAAGGTAAATTAATCTCAGATTTAGAAAAAGATCCATTCATTTCGAGTATGCTTTCTGAAGTAGCGTGTGAAATATATTACAAGTACGGCGCTATGATAGGACCAATCTCTATGACTTTAATTACAGCAAATTATACAAAAAAAGAAAACAGAATCTTGTATAGATAATAAAAGCGATGTATACAAACGAGCAGAATGTACATCCAACGAACAATACGAGCACATCGACTCCAAACAACCAAGAGAGCGTAACGAAAACACCAAATAAAAAAGAAAAAAAACCAAACAGAGTCGCGGCTGGAAAAAAAACTCGCTAAACTTAATAAAGAAAACAACTTGTAAAAGGTTCGACTAAAACTATAGCAAGCGCATCTACGCCCGCTATTCAACAAGCAACGAGCAATGAAACGAACTACTATTACTATATCGGTATTGGTTTAGCTATTGGAGTTTTCATATATTTTTTGTTTAGTAAAAACGCAAAGCGCCCTGTTGAGCCTGCACAAGCGTTGCCAACTTTAAAACCTGCGCAAGCACCACTACCAACGAAAGAACTCCCGGTTTTTGAAATGGAATAATTAAACATTAAAAAAAAATATTATAACAACAAGTATAAAATACGATGGATACAAAAACAATCGCCGATTCAGCTTATCACAGCGCCTTTTTAACGCTTGTTGTTGTTTTATACAGCATGCTTGGTAGAATCAGCTAATTTAAATAAATTATATATAAAAGATGGGTTAAAATTAACCGTAACGCTTGGATTATCTTCAATGACGCAAATGTGGTTAATTAAACAAGGCATTTTACCATCCTCTCTTATGCCTAAAAATCCTACTGAATAAAATGTTTATAAATGTTAAAAATGGATAAACAAACTCGTTTAAAATTACAAAATGTTTATTATAGTCCGAAAGGATACTATAAAGGTCACGACGCAATTAATAAATTAGCTCAAGAAACTAAAGTGAATACAAAATTAGTTAAACAGTGGATAAAAAAGCAAGCATTGTGGCAAATTTATTTACCCTATCCTAAATATATTCCAAGACCAACTAGTTCAAACTGTACGTTACAAAAACCAAACGAGGTTCATCAAGCGGATTTATTATTTCTTCCGCATGATAGTGTAAGAAGAAAAGTTTACAAGTACGCGTTAACCGTTGTAGATGAAGCTAGTAGATATAAAGAAGCGGAACCGTTAACTGATAAAACTGCTATTCAAGTTGGTAATGCATTTCAAAAAATTTATAAACGTTCGTTGTTGACTTGGCCTAAAATTATAAAAGTTGATCCTGGAAAAGAATTTATGTCTAGCGTTAATGTATTAATGAGTAAACAAATGTAAACATTCAAAGAAGTGAAGCTGGTAATCATAGAGCTCAAGGTATAGTAGAGCGATTTAATAGAACTTTAAGCGAAAGATTATTTTCTCATCAATACGCTCAAGAAATAGCGGCTGAAAAGAGAAATAGAGAATGGGTTAAAAGATTACCAGCTGTTGTAAAATCATTAAATAATGAAACGACTCGTCTTATAAATTTAAAACCTAAAGACGCGATTAAATTACGAGTTGTTGAGCAAAATCCAGCCTCACCAGGTTGAAAAAAGAATCTTAACAAACAGTTTAGTTAGGTATTTATACGCACCTGGTGAAGCTGAAAAAGATACGAGACGTCGCGCGACCGATCCTATATGGAGTATAACATTGTATAGAATAGCTAAAACGATGAAAGCTGCTAATCAACCCATCTTATATTATTTAGAAAATGCTCCCGCTCGTAGTTTTGTAAGAGAAGAATTACAAATTATTCCTCGAGATACAGAAAATCCTCCCATTAAAAAATTATAATCTTAACCCCGCTAATTCTAAAATTATATAATGATATTTAGCTAAAGTGTCTGTTTTGTTTAGTAAAATATATATCTTGTCATCCATTGGATCTAACGATTTGTTATGCTGGCTTATAGTGTATAATTTATGTTCTATATTTCTAATAAAATTCATAATGTGATATAATGTTTTATTTTTAAATAAAGCATCTTCAAAATTCTGAAAATGATTTTCATTTTTTATAACTTGTTTTTTCACACCTTTAGCTATTTTTATTTCTTCTTTATTTGAATAATGCATCGAGTACATTTTTTATCTTAAACCTGCACATTTTGCGATAGGAATTCCCGCTGACTCATCTTTAAATGTTCTTCAGAAAATAGGAAATGATCTTGTTTATAATTACTAAAATCATATAAATCTTTGTCTTCGTCCATATCTTTATATACGTTTTCAGTTTTAATCTCAACGATCAAACTGTCTGTATCCGTGTAAAGTAATTTTATCTTATTACCATATTTCTTTTTTAAACGATTGTAATAAAAATCATACATGTAAAGCTTAGCTAATTCTAAAATACACATTCCTACGTAAATAGGACGGTTGAGAAACAGTTTTGTTTTATGCATATGAATCGCCGCTAAATTAAAATCAAAAATCTTTTGCTCGGCGAAAGACGGCTTTGCTAATTTTTTAAGCATACGTTCTTCATCATCTTTATCGTTTAAACGAATAAGTTCTACATCTATGCGATTTCGTACATTTTCCATCGTTTTTCCAAATACTGAATTATTCATTAATTTAAAAAAATCTTGCTCAAATTTTGATGAAGCATTTTTTCTGAGTTGAGTGTTTAAATCGATGTAAGATTTCATCCATGGTGATTCATCAAATTCTAATACACGATGAATTTTAGTTAGTTTCATACCGAGTTGTAAATACTTTTCTAAATTACGATAATAAAGCACGTATTTAGTTTTGTTACCTAAATTTGGAACTAATTTTTCAAGGTTTGAAATAGGTTCGTCTTTTAATAACTCGAGTTGATAGTTACTCAAACTCTCTTTTGGAATAACCATTTTTTCTGGTGCAAGGGGAAAATAATTGTGTAAATCATGTAATTCTTTAGGGTATTCTAAATCAACTTCTAAAATATGACCTATTCCGCATTTTAATCCTTCGCTATTTTTACAAAAATAATAATCATTAATTCGTTCTTGAGATAACCATGTAAAATTACCCGTTGGTAAAGGTTGACTCATTGAGTAACCATATACATTATTTGCGTCTAAATATAAAATGTAACTTGATGGTTTTGATGAGTCGTAATCGTCTACATATGGGTTGTTTGCTTTTGAGTATCTATTGCTCACCATAACTATCCCTCCTCTCAAACATTTTTCTATAAATAAATACATGTCAATATCTGTCAATAACTCTAGATAAACCCTCGAATGTTTCAGCAAAGCGTCCCAACTTAAACCTGGACTCGTGTAATAATTAGCTGGATCCAAGCCGTATTGTTTCATACAAGTAGCGCGAAATTGTTCAAATACATCCACTAATAAACAAGTATCTGTACGCACGTATAAATCATGATAATCACCGAGAGTTTTACAATCAAATGTATCCCAAACATCTTTCGCGTGATCGTACTCTTTATTGTTAATACCTTGGTCGTTTAATTCATTAAAACAAATTATATCGGAGGAAGACTCGTTTCTTTAAATCTTTTAAAACTATCCATGTACTCGTAAGGATAAATACCCTTTTGCTTTAAAAGTTTTAATTTCTTGAAATCAGATTCGTGTGATTCTAAAATAGGAAAATAATTAACTGATTTTACGATTGCATCGAGTGAAGGTAAAAATTGAAAACTGTCAAGAAATCGTAGTTGACCAATTGAAAAAGAAATATACTTTTCTATATTATTCGCGATACACGATATGTTTCCCTCTGTAAAACTTATACCTTGCATAATAAGATGTGAGTCGTAGCCTCGTAAATTATGTATACAAACTGGGACAACCGTTTTATTGGGGACTATTTTTAGTTTTAAATTACATTTGCAGTGTGCCGCCCCTCGATATTTTCCGGTAATCCATTTTTAAATTATTTTATTTTTTCCTTATATTCCTTCTTTAATTCTTTTACTTTTTTCATATATTCTTTCTTTAATTATTTTAATTTATCGTCGTATTCTTGTTGAGAATAGTACCCATTTTCTTTTTGACAGTAGTATTCTTTTAATTTATCGTCGTATTCTTGTTGACAGTAGTATTCTTTTAATTTTTCAAAGTATTCTTTCTGATAATATAATTCATTTTTAAATTCTTTAAAACAGGCCCAACATTTACATTTTCCACCACTTTTATAATATTTTTCATTATAAATGTGAAAATCATTTTCCCTCTCACAAATCCAACACTTGTTAGTAGAGTTGAAATCTTCTACATCTTCTTTAGTCATCATCATCATTTTAGGATTTTTAAATATCTCGTTGATGTTTTTTACATCATCCGACAGTTTTATTAAAAAGTGATTCACTGCATCTTCACCCCTATACGTAAACGATGAAAATATTTTACCATCGCATTGAATAATCACGTACGAATAACCGCATGGGGTGTGCTCGTGTATCGCGTGAGTTTTAGCACCTAGATTTTTATCAGCGTATATAACGAAATGAGCTTTCATCTTTTTTTCAACATGTTTAAATTTTAACCCACTGTTTTTACTACCTTTTATCGGCAACGTGTAACATAGTGCTCTACCATTTACACCTCTACACTCTTTTATATGATTTAAAAGTAGTTCTTCTTTAGTAAAACCATAACAACAACGGTCGCAAAAATACTTATGATGCCTTGTTTGATTGAACAATAATTTATTAAAATCCTTGCTCCAAACGTAGTGAGATCTAGTCACTTATTTTTCTTATTCTTCTTGAATCAATAATATTCTTATACGTTCCTTCTCCCAATCCCCGTCATGAATATAGTAAGGTACGATTGTATTGTTTTCCAAACCATAAACGTTTATCGCTAAATCATTTTGTTTCTCTACTTTTACAATTTGATCGATCGGGGTTGGAGCGTCGATGTTACTAAAATTTAAACCGTCTTCTTTTGAGTATGTAGAGGGTCTATCTGAATTTTTTATGTTTACTTTTTCAATTGGAATATTTAATTATATCGCTTTTTTATTATGTTTAATATAACAACGAATCGCCCACCGTAAACAATCATCATCTTTGTTTTGTACGTTGATGCAAGCTTTTTTATTTCTTATGTAAGCAGGTATCTCGATATAAGAACCAGGGCGATGAGGGCTATACTTTGAAATTCTAATATCCATCTGCGAAATACGAAAAAACATCCATCCACTACCTCTGTGCTCAACCGTTTCTATATTTGATTTAATTTTTGCAAAAGCTATATCTAAACTCTCTTCAATCGTATTCATATTTAATAAAACTATATGTCCTGAATTATGAAGGGGAATTGTTAAATCATTTTCACCTTCTTTATAAAAGGTAATCCATAAGTATATCATAAACTTGAACGCACCTAATTTGTCAAAATCTAAAGTCAACCTGGTAGTCATCTTTTGTTTTACACCCTTAAAAAAAGCATCTATATTGCTTTCTCTTTTATGGTTTTGTGGTACAGTCAGCGTTCGCGAACGTAAATACCTACCACCATCTACAACCTCCTCATCAAATTCTAAAACACCTCTACGCCAATAACCCACAATTTAATGCAAATCTTTTCGCAATCGCCCAACTCCTACTACAGGAATACTTTCCGCTTCTAGTTCACTCCTCGTAAATTTTTTCAATGGCTTTGGTTTATGTTGTTTTTCATAATTGTTTATAGCATTATACCAAGACCGTTTATCTATTTTACCCTTGATGTTTGGTATTAGTATTGACGGATCAATATTTAAGTTGCGCGCTAAATCTTTCAATTCTCTCAATAACATTTTCGATAAATATGTATTATTTTCCATTCTCTCTTTAATATATATCTACATAATATTGTTTAGTTTTTTCATTTTTTAAACTCTGATTTTTAAATTCTACTACCCACAATATTTTTATAATCTTTAAAAACTCTCTTTGATGACCTCATTAAACAATTAATGACGTCACACATACCATCCTAAAAAGGTAAAATCCCCATAAAAAATCAATTTTTAAGTAGGTGAGACAGAAGAGACCAAAATATACCTACTGCTTGGTTTACAATTTGTAAATTGTAAACAATTTCGCAAATCTTGGTCAAGTATTTTTATTTTTAAACCGACCTTGATTTCCGCTTTCACGTTTGAAACCTTAAGGCCCATGAAACAAAAGGCGATCGTCGTGATCCTTGACGTACAACGCATGCAAACTCGAGCAAGCTGCTAGGTTTAGTCGTAGTACGGTACCCAAACCTCGCGAAAACCGTAGGTTGTGTGTATAAAGTTTCGTTTTGTTATTGTCCGTGAACGAGTGTTGTCACCATGGCCTTTTCATTGCAATATTGGTTAAATTATGTAAAGGACAGATCGAAATTGGCAAGAAAAAGTGAAAACGCAGTTAACTGTTGCAGGGTTCTTCGGTTTTTTTGTGCCTCTGATCTCAAAATTCTCATTGGCAAAATCGCGAAAAATTAATAGGACGTGCGACGTTTTCCCCTTCCGATGCTGCCGGTGGTGGGAGTAAGATCGATCAAGCGCTCGCAAAGGATGCAATGTCACACAAAATCCATACGATACAGGGTCTGTTTTAACGCTACGTAACGAAGTACTTATCCCGATTTAAAATATTACCTAACTTCGGTTTGTCAGTGCATTCGAACACGGTGTGCGTAACACAGTCGGCCTAAATTCGCAATTTGACACTTCGAACCGAACGTTGGAGGTCAAGCATTATTTCTTCATTTTCTCGAACGTTTCCAAGCTTTTTTAATATTTTATTGATTACAATGTAAGTTTTAAATGTAATCATTCCATCAATATGTTTTTGGGATGGAAAAAAGGTGATGTGACAAAAAGAACAATCATACAAAATTATACACATGATAACCTCCCATAACTGATGGCTCAGAGGTACCCGGAAGTCAATGGTGACATTATCATCGCGAGACTTACACAGTCTATTGTTTGTCCAATTTTGCATGATATTCAAAGTAAGTGTGTGAACCAGATATACATTTAAAAAGAAAAGAAACTATTACTTTTTATTTTGATGAATGACTGCGGCATGGACCATTTGAACACGAGCCGGCAATGTGGGAGGTGATCTGAAGTGGTTCGACGTAAAGCTAGTCAAAAAATGGCGTGTGTATAAAGCCTCGTACGTACTGTACGTGTACACATTGCTCTTATCTGATTATTGTAGGCCACACATCTTTCAGAGACCGCATGTATTATGACTGTATTCATTACACTTAGGTTGCTGTTGTCTATCACGCCCATCGGCATGATGGCCCGGCAATGGCCTGCCAATGGTTAGCTTTGAACTTCCCGGAGCGCGTAGACGAGTATTCGGCTCCGATTAGCGGATTCTTTCCCGCCACGGGTTTACAAAGGAGGTTACTTGCAACTCGACCGGGGCAACAGCACTATCCTGGCAATAACCCCAATGGAAAGAAACGCGACTGCATTGGTTGCAGTAACCGCAAATTAGGCAGGCGAAAACAAACAAAGATGATCGGTAAACAATGTACACAACCTATGTGCATATTTCCTTGCTTTGAGAAATATCACACCACTTGATTGTAAATCTGTACTATTTGCCTCCACCCCCCCCCCCCAACCCAATTCAATGTTGGGAAAGGTTGGACGAGCCGCAGATTACAGTCCAAACCAACATTGAATTGGGGGGTGGGGGGTGGGGGTATTAGCATGGATTGTGATGTATGTACACTGAATACAAGTAAATTGTTCATTTCCATGAAGAAAAAAATAAAAAAAAAATAAAAAAAATCTCATCCAAGTTATTGTTTTTCACATGGAAAAGGAATCTTATACATGTACAGTACATGCATGTATTTATTACAAATTCTCTGAAATATCACCTTTGTATTACTTGTCTTCAGTGTAAATACTGATGTAATTATTTCATTGTTTTGCTTTTACAGTTAAAAAATAGATGCACAATATTTACCTCCCTTTGTATACTCATTTTTACCATCCGTTTTACATATCTGAGCCATTTGGTATGTACAGTACACATGTAAACAAACTGTCTATTACTGCAGAGTGAGGGCGCACTTCAATGAAATTATGAAAAACCCACTGGGGCTGAAGTGACATTGGGCTCCTAATTGCTGTGGTAAAGAAGGGTACTCTGTGGCTGGTAATGAAAGGGATATTATCCAACATCTCATTTGTATACCTTTAGCCAACGTCAATGTTGGCAGACCGCCGGCGACATATCTGACGCTTGTGAACGTTGTGCCAACGTATGCATGCTAGCTGGGTATGATTTGTTAAAATATTTAAATCCAGTAATCTTCATTACTAAACCAAGTAGTTAATTTACTAATTTTGGAACTCATGATGCTCCTTTTTTCATCCATTTTGCTATATAACAGACTAATAATTAATCAGTTTAATACAGGATAAATGAAATATTAAAGGTCTAATTTGCTTTGAAATTATTAATGTTTCCTTACGAAAAAAATATTCCATCTGAGTCCCTGGAATTTTAGGTTGTTTTTGGCAAATACTGTTGAACCTTCAGCACTTAAAACCTTTCACTGGTGCATAAATAAAACTAATATCCTTCATGAATTAAACGAGCAAATATTTCATTATTGACCCAGGTTTAATCGTATACACACGTTCACAGACCAATGCTGGCTGATGGCAGTGACCCAGTATAGTTTACACACAGGCAATTAATCGGGTCAATTCAGTTGCCATTACTGGCACGGTACAGGGGCTCATTGTTCTATACATATTCTGACACTTCTGTGTTGGGCCATTACGAATATGTCATTATTGTCCCAGAATGAAACGACATTGGCCTGGTGCTGGGCCACAGGTGAGCCCCATTGTGGCAGGATGCTGGCCCAGTACTGGTCTTATGTTGACGGGTTATATTATTTTCTCAGTTCCTTGTTGATCTGCAAATTGGGGTTAATTAATTAATGCCATTATTTTTTACATTTTTTCTTTCACTTACCGACACGTCCGCGTAGTCTGGTTCCTTTTTCAACCACCCCTCTTCATGTACATCGCATGTAGGCCTATCATTTATCTATACTGTCTTTCCAAATCTCTTATTAGTTATGGTGACGTGCAGTTATAATGCATATAATTATTTTATATTTTGATTGTAATTTTTTAAAAATAATTTTTTTTAAACAGTTAAATAGAAGAGGACATCATAAAATTAACAATCTTTTTATTTTTTTTTGTTAAAATCACTGATTGTCACATATTGAAACCTTGGAAATGATTTGAGCACAAAGCTAGGTCAAATTAAGGTCAGATCATTTACATATTTGTAAGGTCAGATTTAGTACTGGCCAGGTACCGGGCCACAATACTGTGTGCCATAATTGAGTTAGCGACTCTCCTCGTTATGGGCAGCCACCATTGGCCCAGTTCTGGTTCTGTACCGTGTTGTACCTCGCGGTACTGCCAGAACAAGCCCATAGTAAGCCAGTATCGGCCCACTACCGTAATGTTTGCTAGAGTAAAGGTAACTTTTACACTGATGTATGTATTCCTCTAAAATACATGTTTACATACCCACATTAAGCTTGGGTAAAACATATGACTGACAAAACGTATGACGGATCACATTGTATCAGCTTTAAGGGAAGATACAGAATATGTACTAGGTAACTAGGTATGTACTATGTATTTTATTTTTATTTTGTATTTTGTTTATTTTGTATTTATTTATTTGTATTATATAAAATGATCAAAAATAACACTATCTGAAAGAGGCTTTTTGTATTAAACAACTATGACTCATTAATCTATATTTTTTTCTTTACTGAATTCACTATTGGAATCTTCACTCTCAGGCGCTGGGGGAGGTTCATCCAGTAGGCAATATAATGTCTCTATCTGTCTATTTTCTAAGGCACGCATGTAGTCAAAGATACAAGACTTGATCCTAGGGACTTGAGACTTACTAGTAGGCCTACATAAAGCCTTGTTTGTACAATAAAACACTGTAACATAACAATAATTGGCCCTACACCTGATTGGATTTAAATCTACAAATGCCAAACCCAACATTCCGAAACCCTATTAAGATATTAAAAAAAACATTAATATCAGCTTACCCCAAAGTGTGTCGTTAGTAGCTAGTGGAAATTGTACAAACATTGGTGAACAAAAATAAATGGGTTGTAATGAGATGTTTTAATCTAGCTCCCGGTAGCAATAAACTGTGCATGTTCACATTTTCATGTTATAGATTGACCGTATTTTGTGTGTAGGTACGGCCGCCGTACCATTATAGTGCACTTTGCAGTATACCTCGATCTCATTGTATTAGGCCAATACTTGTTATTGGCAGCAGTGAATCACCATGAGAAAGAGGGTGCGTCCAAATCTAACGAATTGAATGAGTCTTTCGACGTTTGTACACGGTCTATGGCAATTTCTCGGGAATACTGGAGATTTTGTTTCTTTTGGGGCTCTCTCATTGGCCAACTCAAACGTAAGTGGGCTACGTTCTTGAATATATGAATAATCGATGCCTCATGACTTATTTACGTCTGTATATTAAGCCGAGCCTACGCGATCAATGCCGCACGTTGGCTCGCTATAAACTGGCAGACTGCGCGCAGTATACACACAAGCAGATACGGCTAATTACACAGATTTGATCTCAAGTCGATCTCTAGTCGACGAAGCATTTTTGGCGAGGCGTTATTAAATGTTAAATAAATCCTTTGTATGTTTCAGGTAAGTTTTATTTAATGTTATTGTAAGTACATTTATTCAGACATAGGTAGAAATTAATACAAAAAGTGAAATGATTTTACCTCACACAAAGTTAATGGGAGGAATTGTATAGTTACCGAGGAGGTACGACGAAATGCGTAATACTTTGAGCTAGTTATCACCGTACGCTTGAAACAACAAAATCAGTGGAAGTACCTACCCAGATCATCCAGCATTTATTATGTCCTAAATGTGCCAACGGGATCGTCGGTCTTAACCTAAAACACCCATTAAACACTAATTAAATTAGAACCAACAAAATAGTTCCGACGGTTTCATTATTGTTTATTTACTTAACTCACTCACAATAACGTTTTGCCACATCAGAGCAAGCCGTCAGCCTGACAGCTACTGGCATTCAAAAGCTGCGCCCTGGCTTATCCATGCTCCCGAATTAGTATGCACAATATTTATAGTATAGTCCAATGAGCGAAAAGATCATTAACATTAGCATATATTAACATCACATGTACATGTAATTACCATTTGTGAGAAACGGTTTCTTATCAATTACATAGTGCAACTGCAAATCTTAATTCTTAATTCTAGTGGCATTCATTAAACCACATAGGTGCTCGAAAGCAAACCAATCAACGATACGCAATTACAGTGAGCATTAATATAACTCAATTATTAGAACTCAGCTTGACTCGATAGACTTGATCTTGATTTGACTTGGTCCAAACTCCAGAGACACTAAGTCAGTCAGGATCTAGCGGATGATAATCTGAGATTAGAACAGAGACATGGATACGTGAAGAGACAAACCAGGTCGGCTCTCCAAAGCGATACGTAAAATAAAATAAGAACATGATAACTAGGCTACAAAGTGACTAATAATCAAAATAAAGACTATATAGAGGAGTGAATTTATACATCTTGAACTTTGCAGATACAAGTTTAAATCACAGAAGAGAGTAACCTCGAGGATAAACTTACAATACAAAATATAGTAAGCTTACCTGTACCAAAAGAGAAAAACACAAATGAGGCTATAGAGAGTGATGAAATCATTCAAACGATAATATAGTTCGAAAGTAATCTGACAAACGTTTACTTAAAATCGCTTTTGATTTTGGGGGAAACATGTACAATTAAGCTTTCTTAGAAAACCTATTTTTCGACATCCGTAATCATTGAACGAAAGTTATACACTTATTTACGCACGTTTGATCTGATCACTGAATGGAAGTTCAACGAACTTCCCACGTAAGTTTTATTCAAAACGTTTGTTGTTACTTAAAGGTACTTGCAGCTACATAGCAGAAACAAATTTAAACAATCCGTCAGTGTTTAAGTCCGCCTACTTGCTGTTGTCCGGCCACTTTATTCATTGTTTACTCATAGTACTAGGCCTAAAATGTAATCTTCCGATGTTCACAAGGACCATTTTTCGATGGTGCCTTATATAAGACCAATTGAATAACACAATCCTCCAATAACCAAATCGTTTAAACTGGCTCAAAATGTACAGAATACATAACCCTTTCAACCCCATTGTGCCATATTTGCTTAATATTGCATATCGCTTGGGTACCGTGGTGTTCTTTTGGCACGCAAAAACAACTCTCGTTTGTTCCCAGTGTGCCCCAGTGGCACATTGACAACACCTGTTGTAGCGAAATGTCAATAGCGTCCTCAATTGACCAGCGCTTTCTGATTGGCTGAAAAAGTACGCCCGCGAGCTTTTGCGTGCTACTGCTGTATATTGTCATGGACGCAGATCAAAGTGCACACATTTTGGAAGAAATCTTCGCAGATAGTAGGTCAGACATGTATTCTGCCGAGGATTCTGCACCGGAGTCGGAAGATAGTGAAGAGGAATGCGTCCCTACATCATCATCTTCATCGGAAAAGCCAAACTGCCGGTCTGGTTGGTGTGAAACTAACGCATACACGAGGAAACACATGGTGCAATTCAGTGGAAACAGGGGAACTACTGAAGATTTGAGTAACTGTACACCTTTCCAAAATTTTCAACTGTACTTATGTCAAGCGACCTGGGAGCTGATGGTGACGGAGACAAATCGATATGCTGAACAAACTTTGCCTGCAAACCCAACCAATCGTCAGCCTGCTTCAACTCCAACTAATATTCCCGAAATGATGGCATTCGTGGCATTATTACTTTGCATGGGCATCAACAAAAGGCCTCGATACAGCTAGACTCGGTTCCAAGTCTGTGATCGTGATTTTTTGCCTGCCTGAAGCCAATACGGCTCTGTAGTATCGCATTAACGCCCACTTGTGCATTAACCTCCGACATTAACCTTCGATCACAGACTTGGGAATGTTGTTCGTCGGTTTGTACACACCCTATTGCGAATTAGTCCAAAAGTGGACGGAACAATCTGATTGGTCGGAAAGCCTTTCATAAAATGAATATTCAAACTAAACCTTCTACATGCAGTTGGAGGAGACGTACTCAACGATTCCATTTAAACTGTAGGTAAGACGCTTTTTGTAGAGAAGGAATTATGTATTTTATTTTATGCTTTTTTACAACTCTAAGATCTCATTAAAGTTACCTATCATTTCAAATACTATTCACGTACCAAGCACTATACAAATTTAATATCGAATGAATATTACAGAAATAATTTTAAGCGAGTGTAACCTGTTCGTAATAGACGCGGCCTACAAGGTTTTGTGGCCTCCTGATTGGCCATCTCTCTAGCATCCGTATTATTATGTAAATTTTAGCTATGAAACATGAATTTCCCACAAACACAAGAGGGTCAAGTCTGAGATCGCGAGTTAGGGCTGTGATAGCCAGTAGGGGTAAACGGCGTTTTGCGTGGCTGATGCAGACAAAAATAACCGCGATCTCAGACTTGAATTCAAGTGTACGATACAGCATGCACTGGTCCATGTCAGATGTCCTTCGAAGTCCGGTATATCCGTCATCTATGTCCCACAACAGATTCACCGCAATCCTGAGATTTTTCATCTAGCCAACAACAGAGTTCAAGTAGACAGCCCTTCCGACAAACTGGCAAAACTTCGCCCTTTACTCGACATTGTACTGCCAACCTTTCTCAAAATATACAGCCCTGGACGAAACCTCTCACCGGGTGAGAGTATGCTGAAGTTTAAAGGACGACTGAGCTTTAAGAAGTACTTACCGCGAAAGGCCAACAAGGGGGGGGGGGGACTGAAATGCTTCTCTTTAAATGAGTCCGAATCCGGGCATACGGCCAAGCACAGCAACAGGTCAACCCTCCACTGTGCATGCTGCAACCATGGCAACACACCATCCATCCGTCCGTCCTTCATGCACCAGGCCAGGTTGTCTTGTATCTAGTGAAAGGACTGGAACACAAGGGGCATGTCATCTTCATGGATAATTGGTACAATAGCCCAGCTCTGGTCTCCAAGTTATCACAGCTAGGATTTGCAGTATATACAAGCATAAACTCAAAATGTTGATTCATACTTATTGACAACTTGTCTAGTCTTGTTTGTTTTATTTAACTTCCAGTTTAACCAATTTAATAAAACGACGCAGCTGCGGAATGGGTATAATACGCTGCTTTAGCTTTCCCATCGAATTTCATGCGACGTACATAAATTGGTGAAGACAATGGTTTATTGTTCTGTCGTGTTCTTCCAATGAGGTTGGCTGGCCAGTTTGTTTGACAAATGGTCCATGGGCGTCGATCAGTGGGGAAGGAGGGCACGTCCCCAACTTTTTTAGAGGGTGGGGGACAGTATATCAAATGTCCCTCAATTTTTGATGGCTCATAAATAAATTTAAAAAAAATAATATATTAGCATATCCTGACTACTGAGGAGGAGGCTACCGTTTTTCTTGCAACACAAATATATTAATGAAGCGATCTGAATGCACCAAAAGCGTCCAAGGTCAAATTTTGTCGTAACTCTGAATGTTGTATTGAAGGCAGGCCCCTGTTATTTTCTTTTCTTTTCTTTTACGTTATTTTATTTTATTTTTTACTGCAAGACATTTGTTACTCCCAAAATTGGTTTGCCCCCAAAATGATGTCTAAAAGCAGGATGAGGCTGTGCGACCCAAGATGCGCCCCCATTTTGTTAAATCCTAGATCCGACACTGCCTTGTATCACAAGGTGATTGATGTATTCTCTCATTGTCTTGTTTTGTTACTATGTGGGCTTGACTAGTGTGATACATCCATGGGTACGGTACAATTGCTTCTTTGTCGTTGAAGGAAGAAGGGGCTGAATGCCATAATCTATATGAAGTATGATATTGTATGTTAGCATGGGTGTTCATAGCTGCTGAGAAGTGAGGGGAAGGGCGGGTCCAGGATTTGGCCATATGGGGGCACACCCCGGGTTGCACAGCCTAACCCGCTTTTAGACAATATATTTGGGGCACAACATTTTCTTAATTTGCCAACTCAACCGGCGACGATTTATTTGTGTAATTATGTATTTGTTTATTTAAATTGTTTATGTATTTTTATTTGTTATGTGTTTGTTTGTCTGTTTTGTTTTGTTTTTTGGGGTTTGAATTTTGGATGCAAGATGCTCAGTAGTGCATTCTGAGTGCTTTATGACGACAGGGATGCCAAAAAAACATTAAAAAATAAAACTGTGGCATACTTATCAGGATTTAGGTTATGCCTTTACAATTATTTAGTGCATTATTTTGGTATGAGCCATCAACAGTGGAGCAAAGTTATTGCCATTCCCCACTCTCAAAAGTGGGAAATGAATGCCTCTCAATAATTGGCCTCAAATTAAAACCGATCGACGGCAATGGATGAGAAAACGTAGTGGCGGGGGGCCTGCTTTATAGCATTCAGGGTCACGACAAATTACTCTGGATGATCTGTGGTGCATTCTGAGCGCTTTATTAGCAATGTTGATGTTGCAAAAACAGTGTCCCAGCGATCGACACCCATGGGTGTTAAGCGGCACATTTATTGGTGTTCTTGATACGCCACATTTTATCATAAGCTTATTGAGGAAACGTCTTTCTCAAGATGTTTTCTTCCTGTTTTACTGTAGTCTATGATATTCATGGATACTCCACCAGATCACAACACAATCTCTTTCTGCCGTTCACTCCCACATACTACATAATGAATATTTTGTAAATTTTATGGGCCAAGCCTCTGGAACAGTATTGACAGAATGGTAAAAACTTGTCACTTGTGGGGCGCTTTAAAGCTTCTTATACAAAGAACATCTATGCTGTCCTCCTTCTCTTTAAGCAACAAGTCACGATCCATTTTATCAGTTTCCGTAATATGTTATCCCTTGTTCATAATTTAAATATTCCTTTGCTGTCCTTAAGTCCGTTCGTCTGTCTGAATGACCTAGTTTAATGACCTTTAATTCGTTTGTCTTGTTCACCAAATCTCCCTACCCCTCACCTAAGCCATAGGGCTTTTTTAATATGCCTCCATAATTATTTGGGTACTTATTTTCTGATCAATTTACTGTTCTTGCATTGTTATATACATTTATTTAATCTTGTACAATGATTTACTTTGTTTGTTTGTAAAATTGAGCAATGTATACAAGATTTAATTCGATGTTTTAACCCTACTTCGTTTCCCCATCTTAGATCGCTTCAAAACAACAGCATCAGCACAATTGCCAATGGAACATTTGATGGTCTATCACGGCTCCGGGAATTGTAAGTATATTCTATCTGATACATTCCAATCACGCAGCATCAACATTGTTTTTTCATAACTGAATTTACGTCTGACGACGAAAATAAAACATTTTTACTATCAAAATATATTTATCCGTACTGAGAGAAATATGATGGTGCGATCCCATTCAGTGACACTTCATCCCTGTTGACGTTTAGTGTTTCGTCTAGTTCTTAAAAAAAAAATAATATGTGGTGGGAGTGAGTTTCTCAGTTGATCCTTTTGAATCTGTATTTGTGAGATTTTCTCAGATTAATTTCTCCCGAATGTTTTGAGCTTTTCTGAACAAAAGGTAGTTTTGGAAATATTTCCAAGAGTTGTTGGTTTTGTAGTATCAGATGTCAATGCTTGTTTATTGCTTATTTCACATGTTTGTGTTTTACGAACGGATTATAGTTCGTTGAGAAGACGAGCGGTGCTTCTTTGTTTTGTTTGCCTTTTGGTAATTTGTGAATCAGTTTAGCTCGTTTGGCCAGTGACACTTTTTTTTGTGTTGTTTATCTCAGTTTGAGTATAGCCTCTGGCTAATAATTTTTGAGAGAAAATGTTGACTTTTTCTGTGAAATCTTCCTCATTGTTGGTATTTCTAGCAAATTGGAGAGTTTATCAGCAGATAAATGCTTTGAACACATGGGATGAGGTTTTGTGCAGAAACTGTTATATTTCTGTAAGTTTGGTGTACACCTTTGTATCTCGGATGCCAGTTTCACGGAAGCGTTTTCCTTTGAAAATGGTTTAAATAAAGATAATCGATTGATGTTTTCGTGGCCTCCTTTGTGAATTTTAGAGTTGGGTGCATGTGATTCATTGTGTTTATGAATTTTTTTAAATATTCAAGTTCACCACTATAAGTGACTAGTAACTATACAGTGTCACCAAAACCGATATTATCAGCCTGTTGTAGGATTTTATTTTCGAGATCATGTAATGTTATGACACAAATTTCCGGACTGGCTGTTGAGCCCATTGCACAACCAATTTTCTGGAGGTAGAAATTATTTACAAATTGGAAACTATTTCTGTTGAGTATTAGTTCCAGATGTATTCGGAAGGTGCACTGTAAAACAAATCTGTTTTTTTACACAGATTTTTTGTTTTTGATGTAAATAAACCTCTTTCTGTAAATATTTATGTATTTTTACATAATTTGTTGATTTTCACCCATAATTTTGTTATTAAACATAGAATTTGTAAAATAACAATCGAATTGTGGAAAGGTTCTGTTTTTTTTCACAGATTTTGTGTTTGTTATTTGCTTTTACATTTTTCGTTTTTGTTTTTGATGTAATAAGTTTGTATTTTTACATATTTTGTTGATTTTCACCCATAATTTTGTATTGAACATAGAATTTGTAAAATTACAGTCGAATTGTGTAAAATTTCAGTTGTTTACACTTGTTTGTTATTTGCTTTTACTTGTTATGTATTTATTTTTATTTTGGGGAGGGGGTTCACCAACATTATTTGTTTGAGCACTGAGTGTGTGCACTGAATGCTTGCTATGTGGTATTGCTTTGTTTATGTTTTTCTAGGGGGCAACTCATTACTATTGTCAGGCAGTCGAGTTTGTGCAAAATAGTTTATTAAATATTATTTTAGTTATGTTTATTACCGAGTGTTAAAAGCCCTTTTCACACGAGCACCGATAACAAAGGTCCTTGGTAATCGGCGCCAGTTGTCTGTCACCTCGGTCGCTTGCGATTTTTTTAACAAACTTTCACACGACTTCTTCCACTCACGCCAAAACGAACGTCCCGCGTTTTCCATGGAGGGTCAAAGCTCATGATTGTGCAATCCAATGTTTCACTGGTACCGCGTGCAGAGCTTATTCACTGAACATTTTCTTCTACGTTACCAGTGGTTTTCCCACGAAGATATACGCGTTGTGCGAAGTCAAACGTTACTTTCTCCCACATTTTGTTTTCATTTCCTTCCCATTTCCCGACAATTTTATTCTCGTTTTATTATGGATATCAAATCAAGTATACTTGCAACAATCCCGACGGATTCAGCTTGATTTCTAACGTAAGGCCATCCAACGAGAAAAATAAACAGTTGTAAGAATTCTTCTTCTGGAATTCTTTGCTCTTTTTGACGATTTCATGGACTCAAATTGTTAATGAAATTCAAGAGAAGTAGCACAAACGTTATTTCTTCGGATGTCGCCAACGTACGTACAAGTTGTTTACCAACACACATCCAGGATTTATTGCACGCTGATTTAGTGACGCGTTCTGCGCATGCGAAATGATACCGCCAAAGCAAGGGTCCCCTGATGTGGGCGCATGAAGCGTTTCTCACGACATATCGTGGCGATTTTAACATCGTTGCGATTTTTTGGAGGAGGTCTCAATCTCTGTTATAAATAACGAGGGTCCGTGGTAATTATTTAACAATGATAGCTTTCACACGACTGGGATTTGCTATTTTTTAACATGGATGCGATTTTTAGTCAAGGTCCCTTGTTAAAACGGTCTCGTGTGAAAGGGCCTAAAGACTTTACATGGTTTACTTGTTTATTTTAATATTTGTTTTATTAGGGGAGGGCATGTCACCTACATTATTAGGCTATGTTGATAACATAAGTTAGTACCTTGTTGAGAGTGTTGTTCAATATGGACATGTTTGATTTGTTGTGTTTGATTCCCGAATAAATAACTTTTGTTTGCAAAATGGAAAACCAAATTGTAATTTAGAGTGTTATATTGCATTTGTTGATATTTGACCATTTGAACTAGGACAGATTCTTGCAGTGTGGAGTGCCATGGTCGAGCGGTTTAGTGCATCGGATTTGTGTTCTGATGGCTGAGTCGTCAGAATGTGGGTTCGAATCCCGACCGCGACCGGGGTAATTGTGTCCTTCAGCAAGACACTTTACCATAATTGCTTCTCTCCACCCAGGGGTAATATACTGTGAGGGCAGAGTTGGTTGCTGTGTTTGATTAGCCCTATATGCGATGTAATGGCAGCAATTGAGGTGTATACTCCCCAGGGAGCTGAGATGGTTTCAGGAATTATTTATGCGCCTGATGAGCAGGGGTAATAATATAATGCACCTTGAGCACCAGTTTGGTGGATACGTGCGCTATATAAGTCCACATTATTATTATTATTATTATTATTAGTAGTAGTAGTAGTAGTAGTAGTAGTAGTAGTAGTAGTAGTAGTAGTAGTAGTAGTAGTAGTAGTAGTAGTAGTAGTAGTAGTAGTAGTAGTAGTAGTATTGCAGACGTTGTAATAAAAGTAAATAAATTACAATCACGACGTATCAAAACATACAAAATAAATAATTTAATTTTACGGATTCAACTTATTTCAATTCAAGTGAAATTCATTAAAACGAATAAACAAATGAAACGTTTAAAAACAAACAAATGTGTAAAAATACCCCCAAAAAAGTAATTTTATAGATTCGGATCCTTTTATATTTGCAGAAATCTGCACTGTAAAAAATTACCGTAATTTTACCGCGACAAAGTTCTAAATTCTACGGTAAATTACCGTAATCATCCATTTCTCAGTGTTTTACGGCCGAAACCCGTATTATGGCCGCTCCCATTACACTCTGGGATATATCCAATATGTAAATGACTGACCTTAAGTTGACCTAGCTTTGCGCTCGAATCATGTGAAAATGGATGATTTTAGACCATTTTCAAATAATTTACTGTTAATTTTATGATTAAAGAGGTAATATTTTGATGTTCTCTTCTATGTTGATGTAAAAAAGTACATTCAAAATTTAAAATATTGAAATATAGATTATAATTGCATGCCACCATGACTAAAAAGAGTTTCGAAAAGACAGTATATATAAAGAATACATGTTCCATTTATTAGTAACTGGAGAGGAGTGATTGAAAAAGGAACCAGACTACGCGTATGTATAGGTAAAAACTACGGTAACCGTCATTTCGCAGGCCGTAAAAAAACGAGATTTGTTCAGTGTGTTTAAAGCAAAACACAAAGTACCAAATTAAATAACTAAAATTTATGTAAATTTGAATAATTGTTGCAGGTTGTGAACACAAACAACAGAAGTTCAGTTATTTGCATTTAAAGGTTTGCCTGTATTTTGCCAAAACCATGTGGTCTATTAATAATGATTACAACTTTTGATTTAATTTTTTATAATAACAACAGGTCTGTAATTATATTTTACAAAACGAAGGGTTAAATGAAATAACAGAAAGTGCTGGCAACTCTGTTGCCAGCACTTTTTCTGTAAATTTACGAATACATGTTTTACAGTGTGGTTTGTTGATGACGTATGGATGGTTGGTTTGGTTGAGGGCATAGCATACACAGTTTATTGCCTCTGTTTGGCGGATTTTTGTGTACATTGTAACAACATCAATACTTGTGATAAGCACATCTTATCCTTGGAGTTTCCGCACTATTTTTGCTCTATCACGGACATACGTAGATTGGGCGGTTACTATTGGGAATAGAAAATGATCTACAAATTCTGAGATTTTGACTTGAACATCCACTTATTATGGTCTTCCAACGAAAGGTATGCCTGTTTCGGTAGAAGATACATTGTTGACACGCATTGTTGACACGCCTGTGAGCTTGGATCGAGATATGCCAGAGTGTGTTTGTCGACATGGTTGTTGTTTCGCATTTCGGTTAGGACATTATGAACTAACAGGTGATTTGAGATCGTCACCGTTTTCATGAAGTGCCAATTGGGGAAAATCGTAATTCTTTTCGAGTTTGGTTTGTTTTTATATTTTGAATTACTTTGAAATCTACAATACCACTAATTTATAAGGTCCAACAATCATTAGTTTTGTAATTACACTTATTGGCCAAGGAAAAAATGGGTGCTCAAGAGCAATTTCCGTTTTCACGAAGTGACACTTGGGCCAAACAGCATTGAACTTTAAGTAATATATATGTTTTAAACGTACCATTTCACATTCAAGACGCAAAATACATGTAAAATGTGTGCCCTGTGTGAAAGAACAGATTTCAAACTTTCCAAATGTGTCAACTTTTTAAATAACGGGACGATTAATCACAACATTACGATAATAAAAGACAATAATCCCTTCGAGAAAACGCTCAAATCAACACAACTTTCCCAATTGCAGCGCGCGCTATTACCGATCTATAAATAGCTCACAATTGTCTCTTCGTGAAAACGTAACAACTTACTTCGTCACCAATTTTCCCCCATAGCGTGCGTACATGTCGATAAATCCGCATAGTTTTGTACACGCGCTGCAAGGACAAAACTCGCGCGAGGCGTTTTCCGTTTTCACGAAGTGCCAATTGGGAGCTATTTATAGTTCTGTAGTGGCACGCGCTGCCTTTTCGTTTTCACGAAGGGACAATTGAGAGCAAAATAAGCCGTTTCTAGCGTTTTCACGAAGGGACAATTGTATTAATAAATCAAATTACGCCATAAATAATCGTCCTCTTGTTGAATAACTTGTACATTTGAGAAGTTTGAAATCTGTACTTTCAAAACAGTGCACATAATTTGGCAATATTCTCCGTTAATGATGGTGAAACTACAGTTTCAAAAAGTGAGCAACTTAAAACTCGATTGTCTCGAAACGTGTGTTTTGTGCTGTGTGGCCCAATTTGCACTTGTACCCATAAACATAAACATGAATGAGTCACATCCGACTCTCGTTTCACATAATTCAGAAACCTCTATCAATAATAATTCAGTCACGAAACTTGCCAGTTTTGAATATATTTGCATTTTAATTATGACTTATGAAAACAGTGCCCTCTTTTGGTCATTCGAAGCGAACTGTGTACATTTCAACGGGGACTTTTGTATAATTTGAGAAGCTGACGTGGGCTATGTTCATGTCAAAGATGTCAAATCGTTCCAGTGGGGGTCAGGGTGGGTTTGGGGAAGAGGTGTTCAAGATTTGAAGCAATATCTGATGATTTTATTGTAAAAGAATCACATTACCAGGATTGACTGCTCACTGCATGTCTGAAGCTCCAATCCCCTTTCTTTCACCCTTACTCCCAGGGTAAGCTCCAATTGAGTCGGGGTGTTCCCCTTTCAAATTAATCAACCATGGGCGTAACGAAATTGACCATACATTTTGTGGTTTGTCCCTCTATCCTCTTGTTCCATTGGAGCGCTCTGGATCTACCCCTGCCTACCCCCAAAATACGAATTTGTGATGTTTTTGTTGTCCTTCATTACTAAACCAAGTGGTTATTTTATTTTGGTTAAATCAAGGCAATGCAAACATTTTTTTTGTTTGACACTTTTACTATTTTGTAACTTACGATGATCCTTTTTTCATCCATTTTCCTATATAACAGACTAACAATCAGTTTAATACAGGATACATTTTAGTTTTTTTGGGCAAATACTGTTGAACCTTCAGCACTTAACAAACCTTTCACTGGTGCATAAAAAGAAACTAATATCCTTCATGAATAAACCGAGCAAATATTTCATTATTGACCCGGTGGTAGTGGTATACACACGTTCACAGACCAATGCTGGCTGATGGCAGTGACCCAGTATAGTTTACACACAGGCAATTAATCGGGTCAATTCAGTTGCCATTACTGGCACGGTACAGGGGGTCATTGTTCTATACCTATTCTGACACTTCTGTGTTGGGCCATTACGATTATGTCATTATTGTCCCAGAATGAAACGACATTGGCCTGGTTCTGGGCCACAGGTGAGCCCCATTGTGGCAGGATGCTGGACCAGTACTGGTCTTATGTTGGTGGGTTATATTATTTTCTCAACTGGCTGAGTTCCTTGTTGATTCGCAAATTGGGGTTAATTAATTAATGCCATTATGTTTTACACATTTTCTTTCACTTACCGACACATCCGCGTAGTCTGGTTCCTTTTTCAACCACCCCTCTTCATGTACATCGCATGTAGGCCTATCATTAATATGTACTGTCTTTCCAAATCTCTTATTTTATATTTTGTTGTAATTTTTACAGTAAAATAGAAGAGGACATTAAAATCTAGACGATTTTTATCATAAAATTAACAATCACTGATTGTTACATATTGAAACCTTGGAAATGATTCGAGCACAAAGCTAGGTCAAACTAATGTCAGATCATTTACATATTGGTAAGGTCAGATTTAGTACTGGCCAGGTACCGGGCCACAATACTGTGTGCCATAATTGAGCTAGCGACTCTCCTCGTTATGGGCAGCCAGTATTGGCCCAGTTCTGGTTCTGTACCGTCTTGTACCTCGCGGTACTGCCAGAACAAGCCCATAGTAAGCCAGTATCGGCCCACTACCTTAATGTTTGCTAGAGTAAAGGTAACTTTTACACTGATGTATGTATTCCTCTAAAATACATGTTTACATACCCACATTAACCTTGGGTAAAATATATGACTGACAAAACGTATGATGGATCACATTGTATCAGGGAAGATACAGAATATGTACTAGGTAACATGCATTACTTTAAATCCATTAGTTTAAAAAATAAACTTGCATTTACATTTCTACTTTTTTTTTTTGTAATTAAAGGTAATGATTAAATTGTTGTGTAAGATTAAAACACTTCAGACAGAATATTTTCAAGGAATAATGTATACGTGTAACAATTTAACAGCCAGTATTCACTAATGTTGTATCTATTTCACTTTCAACATTATATTTATTTTATTTAATTTTTTAATTTTTGTATTATATAAAATGATCAAAAATAACACTATCTGAAAGAGGCTTTTTGTATTAAACAACTATGACTCATTAATCTATATTTTTTCTTTACTGAATTCACTATTGGAATCTTCACTCTCAGGCGCTGGGGGGAGGTTCATCCAGTAGGCAATATAATGTCTCCATCTGTCTATTTTCTAAGGCACGCATGTAGTCAAAGATACAAGACTTGATCCTAGGGACTTGAGACTTACTAGTAGCCCTACATAAAGCCTTGTTTGAACAATAAAACACTGTAACATAACAATAATTAGGCCCTACACCTGATTGGATTAAAATCTACAAATGCCAAACCCAACATTCCGAAACCCTATTAAGATATAAAAAACATTAATATCAGCTTACCCCAAAGTGTGTCGTTAGTAGCTGGTGGAAATTGTACAAACATTGGTGAACAAAAATAAATGGGCTGTAATGAGATGTTTTAATCTAGCTCCCGGTAGCAATAAACTGTGCATTTTCATATTTTCATGTTTGAACTGAGCGCATCGGAAACTATAGACTTGAGATTAAGCGTATAGATATTGACCGTATTTTGTGTGTAGGTACGGGCGCCGTTCCATATAGTGCACTGTGCTGTATACCTCGATCACATTGTATTATACTTGTTATTGGCAGCAGTGAATCACAATGAGAAAGAGGGTGCGTCCAAATCTAACGAATTGAATGAGTCTTTCGACGTTTGTACACGGTCTATGGCAATTTCTCGGGAATACCGGAGATGTTGTTTCTTTTTTAACTTTAGAGGCTCTCTCATTGGCCAACTCAAACGTAGGTGGCCTACGTTCTTTATATGAATAATCGATGCCTCACGACTTATTTACGTCTGTATATTAAGCCGAGCCTACGCGATCAATGCCGCACGTTGGGTAGCTATAAACAGGCAGACTGCGCGCAGTATACACACAAGCAGATGCGGCTAATTACACAAATTTGATCTCAAGTCGATGAGGCATTTTTGGCGAGGCGTTAATAAATGTTAAATAAATCCTTTTTATCTTTCTGGTACGTTTTATTTAATGTTATTAGCTGTTTCGTAGCGAAGCGCAGCGAAACAGCTCTTGTTTTTGTTAAAGTTTTTTTTTAGCTGTTTCGCAGCGAAGCGCAGCGAAACAGCTGCTGTTTTTGTTAAAGTTTTATTTTTTATTTTTTTTATTTTTCAGCGCTTTGCGTACCGGAAGTGCATTGCAATAACACATGTTTCATTCTGAACGCCTTTTTGCAGTGTTCCGTAAATGCGATTGCAATGAAACTTAAGGGGACCAAAGGCAATAGTGCAATAGTGTGCATATTGCAATGACGTCATAATTACGTCATCAGGTGTCAAGTTACACTAAATCAAATATTAATAATGAAAAACATTTAAAAATTAATAACTCCTGAACCACATATGCTATCAATTTCATCTATGTGGCATATTGTAGGTCGTTACCCACTCCGTATTTCGTGCACAGATATGATCCCATTTTGACCTTAGCTTCCGGTCCAAACAGGAAGTTCAAATTTAAAGAGCTCTACAGCCAATATGATAAAAAATAATGCTATGATTTCTGTGTATGTAATCATCAGTAGGGTGTATTCTTTTGGATAGTAGGTTTGATGACGTCATCATATGCAAGAGCGCCCTCTAGCGACAGGTTTAAAAAGACGATATTTTCACTTGCACACATGCCAATGTCACATTACCACAAATTATATGTCATATTGTAGCTTATGAATCAACTTAAATATCAAAACAAATTACGTCATTATAACGTCATCAGGTGTCAAGTTACACTAAGTTAAAGATTAATATTGAAAAACTATTAAAAAATTTATAACTTTTGAACCACAATAGCTATAATTATGATCTTTGAGCCATATTGTAGGTCGTTATACACTTGACAATTCGTGCAAATATGACCTTATTGTGACGTTTGCTTCCGGTCGAAACCAGAAGTTCAAATATAGCAATGTTAGAGCTCTACAGATACCGTGTGCTGCAGAGAGAAAACAATTACATACGGCTGGCTCCGAGTTTTGCATGAAATAGCGCCCTCTTCTGGTTGAAGATCGAGTTCTAATGGTGTTCGTCATTGTATTGGTTACAACCTTTTTTTTGTCATGTAATTACACTCAAGCCACCTCCTTTTAATAGTGTTTGTTCTTTGACGTCGCTGGTTAACCGCATTGCTTAAGTTCCCCGACCCCCTCCCCAAAGGGTACTGCATTTCAGACAATTGTGCAGACCATGGGATACACACACCACGGGTTCCCATTCTTATGTTACGAGGTAAACAAACTAGTCTGGTCGTTGGACATTTTGACTGGGGCAAAAATGGTATAAAGATGATTTTTACACCAGATGAGCAATATGCCATAGAACAACATACAAGTATCTCAAATCCGCAAAAATCCTGTTTGTGGAAAATGTTTTATGAGTGTTTGAATATTTCGCACATTTTGCTTAATTTGGACCTAAATACATAGTCCAATCAAATATGATAAAAAAGGGGCA